>OX421453.1:36765782-36808282 GCA_949126865.1 Montipora capitata | reverse complement strand
TATTGCTGTTCCAGCCCCTGAAATCTCGATTGATCACAGACAGTTGAAAGACTGCCAATCATTTACTTGCCTTGGTAGTATCCTCTCCAACAACGGTCAGCTTGATCAGGAAATCAACCGTAGGATCAATAAAGTCAGCTCCTCATTTGGACGTCTCTACGACAGAATCTGGAGGAGTCACGGAATTAAACTAAGCACCAAGATCGAAGTCTACAGAGCCGTTGTGCTCACAACGCTACTCTATTCTGCAGAGTGCTGGACAGTGTACAGGAAACACATTAAACTGCTAGAAGCTTTCCAACAAAGATGCTTACGTAAAATTGCAGGAATCAGCTACAAGGACAAGGTTTCAAACCAGGAAGTTCTGGAGAAAACCCTGTGTCCCTCCGTAGAATCACAGTTAATGAAAATCAGACTATGTTGGGTTGGCCACGTAGCTAGAATGGAAGACAACAGAATGCCGAAACAAATATTGTACCGAGAGCTTGAAGAAGGAAGAAGAGGAAGAGGCAGACCGAAACTTCGGTATAAAGATCTGGTAAAAAAGGACATCAATTTGGCAGGGATCCCTGTTGATGGTTGGGAACAGCTGGCAAGTCGGCGCGAGCGATGGAGGAGAAGGATCAATGAAGGAGTTGAAAGATTTGAGAACGAAAGAGCTAACTGAGTTAAGGAGGCCAGACTAAGACGATAAAATTCGGAACTTGCTAAACCTTGTGAATTTCGCTGTGGAATCTGCCAGAGGCCCTGTGCCAGTGCAGCCGGTTTGGAAGCACACAATAGAAGTCATCGCAATTGATCTTGAGATACCATTTTTACCACCCCAAACTCGGACGTCTCCGAAACACGGAGTGTCATCCATTATAAAAAGATCTTTTCCCTCCAAAAAAATTCACACTAAGAAAGGATTAAACGAAAAGGGGAAAAAAAAAACCTTGGGTCTCCAGATGGCTCTCTCTCTCGAGGGTAGGCTGCAGACGACTGCAGACCCTAACCCCTCTCTCGTCCACTACCACACCCCCTCGAGAGAACTTGCTCGCAGGCTAGTCTCCCTCGCAGCCGTGTCAGTCGTCACGCAACGCTCTCCCCCATAAACAAAGAGGAGCGTTGCGTGACAACACTAATAACAGCTGGGAGCGTCAGACTACTAGCAGGAATGAGGGCGAGATATTATTAAACGCGTGTAAAAAAGCAATAAGGATAATTTTATACGATTGTATACCTGTTCCAGCATTTTGATTGTAATTTTAAGATTATTTACTTTGTGAGCAAGCCATATTGCGAAATAGGCAAAAAAATGAATACAATAATTTTACTTCAAATTTGAAACGATTCTTCGAAGCCTGCGAAGCTGGCAGGATGTTTAATCACGGGATTATTTAAACACGCGAGAGTAAATCGATGGCCAAAATACAATAGAGCAACCACCGATACATAAATAATTCCGCGAAAAAATTTCCGCCCGCTACGCAGTCTACTTAATCGGGAAACTAGCTTCGAGAGAAAGACATCCTAGATAGACTGTATGAGACCTCGGGTATAACTTCGATGTATCGTTTAGGTGGTGGTGGTGGTGGTGGTGGCGGCGGATGTTATTTCAGTGGAAGGAGTTCGAAGAATTTTAACGGTACATCTGGAAATGGCGGAGAAGGTGGCAGAGGATTTTTTCAAGGAGGAGTGGGCGGACGAGCCCTACAACACAATGCCACTGGAGGATTTGGAGGGGGTGCTGGGGCACGTTGGAAGTGGAGGGGGTGCTGGAGGTGGTTGAGGTTACCCTGGGGGAGGGAGCAGGAGGGCAATATCCAACTCCTGTGGGGAAGGGGGAGGGGAGGATCTTACAACGCGGACAAAAATAGACACAATCAGTCTGGCTACAGTGGTGGGCATGGTCGAGTAATTATATCATTTACCTGAAAAAGTGTGAATTAAAAAGGGCTTTAACATTTTCGCGCAAACGTTCTGCGCATCTGGAGACGGTCGGGTTTTCTATGGGTGGTGGTTACTAATACAGGGATATTTTTGCGCGGTTTAACAGGGTTTTCGACAGTTTTGTAAAGCAGCGGACATACTTCTTAAGCACCGGCCGTGACTTTTTCTTTTCGCGAGCTACCTACGGGGGACAGGGGGTCATGCCTTTCATCCCTGTTGGCCTCGCTTTCAAAAGTAAACATCAAAAGAATATTTAACAATTTTCACTGAACGAGGCCAAAAGGGCCACTTTGCAAGCAAACAAAAGAATACTAAAATGGCGGCCATTTTGGAATAAGGCATGAGTGGAAACGGATTTCCCAACACTAACAATTGCCGATTAAATTACTGTAAGTTGTCAACTGCAAATAGTCGTCGATAACCGTTCTCGTTGTAACATATGCTTTGGATTTGTTTGCGGTTGTCCCGGATTCAATTCTACCACGCTTTGTAAATAGCCAACTGGTTGTCTCCTGCCAGTTAGGGTTCTTAATCATGTTTCTTTCAAATTATTAAAAGTGGGTGTGCCTGTGAACTAGCTTGATAGCTAAGTGCACTTCCACTATAAACAAAGCATGACAACTTGCCTCGTGTGTAAAGGTCCTAAAACCAGTCACTAGTCCAAAACAGACCCTTTAGATCTCAGAGAACCTCCACTCACCTATTTTTATCAAGTTAGTTGGCTTTATTGATAGCGGCTCAGTCTCCTTTTCCATTGACTTTCTTGAGAACGGGTGACAGAAGACTTTTGTGTGTCTCTCAACCCACTTTGACTTAACTGTCGTCTTCGCTCGTGAACGAAACAAACGGGAAACAAAAGTGGTTTTCGATAAATGTGTTTCATGTTTGGCACGACCTTGACTAGAACAAGGCCTGACACCTAACTGCTTCTGTACCAGAAAATTGGCGAGGTCGCAGAAGTTAAAACCTGAAAGAAAGAATATATGAAAGGTTTTGACGACGGCCTTGGCTAACAGCAAATCATTTGTTGCGCGCCAACGCGAGAGAATCTTTCACTTCCTGCTTTTTTTCAAAACCTTCGCACAAAACCGGCTATAGGTTCTTCCCCCGTTGTATAACGTGACAAAATGGAATACTGGCAAACAAACAATGAAAAGAAGTTTACATTGCCGAAATTCTCGTCGTATTCTGGTCGCAACCGGTTAGAGGTCTATTTTTCGATGCTGGCCGAATGAATCACGGCCGCACGAAACGAGAGAATCTCGTCCCTAAAGTCCGCTCTTCTTTTGGTAAGCAGCTTGGTGCCGACGAAAACCGTTTTGGAACTGACCGAGGCAGAAATCGATGCTTTAGTCGACAATACATGGAAGAGTTGTTGACCCTGGAGTTGTTAATAAAACAATTATTCTACTCGGGTTTGCTGAATATAAAATGATCATAACCATCTCGGCCTACACGCCTCGTTGGCTATCTATCACTTCATATCCAGCTCGCCCTCGTAGAATAATTGTTAATTATCTATTGATCGAGACTTGGACCGATGAAGTTGCTAGAGATTTAGCACCGTGGTTATGGCAAACAGGAAAGGTCGAGACATCCAGTAGCTATCCCAGACTGCTATTTCCATTGGTCCCTATGACTTGTAGCTTCTTTTGCAATCAGGGCTGGGTGCATTGTTTCCATGGTATCATCTATTGTTTCGTTCTCCAATCACAGACCGCGTCTGGGAAGCCACAAGATCTCCAGAAAGGTCGGACTGAAATTTGCGTTTTGCCAAAAATGAAAGACACTTGTTTGATCCGTACAGTTTCATTTCTTGCATGCTAACTTTGGATACCGAGGAATGTCTTAAAGGGGCGAAGAAAGTTAGAATTAAGCATCGCGTTTAAATGAAACAGTAAACGCTATACCGTGGGCTGCTGCTTGTCATGAAAGCATGAAAATAATGAAAATGATGTTACTGTAACACGCCTCTCTCTTTTGAAAAGGTGGTTGATACTTGCTGCCAACACGCAAGAAATGAGCTCATATCAAACGAGTTTATTCCATTTTTGGCAAAACGCAAATTTTAGTCCGAAGTTTGCCGTTTGACGAAAACATGATGCGTAATCTCTCTAATAGAGCGTTTTCACATGACGTCACGGCGGCCATGTTGGTGTTCCAAGACAAAGAAATGGCGGCCATGATGGTGTACCAAACTATTCCTCGGGAATTGAACTCTATTTTTATGCAAATACTTTCTTTTTTTTCATTAATCCAATATGGCTGCTGGTCACGTGAGTGAAAACGCTATATAGAGCGTTTTCACATGACGTCACGGCGGCCATGTTGGTGTTCCAAAACAAAGAAATGGCGGCCATGATGGTGTACCAAACTAATCCTCCGGGAATTGAACTCTATTTTTATGCAAATAACTTCTTTCGTTTCAGTAATCCAATATGGCTGCTGGTCACGTGAGTGAAAACGTTCTATTTCCTATTTTCACATAATTTTCTCCATAATACACTTTGTTTGCTCCCAAATTTTGCATTTTCAATGCTCTTGGGGATACTGAATATTCCCAAGAGCATTTGAAAACAAGGTTTTTTTGCAAAATTTGGGGGGCAAACAAGGTGTATTATAGGGAATGTGAAAATAGAGAACGCAATAATTTTCATACTTTTATGTCATGTACACTGATAATGACCTAGTGTCGAAAAAATTTGGATTTTACTCTATGGAAATAATTTTTAGTCTTGTAAAAAGTCTTGTAAAAGACAACGTGAATGAAACCACCTTCAACATACAACGCATATCGTCTCGATGGGGCAGAAGCAATGTGTGGACTTGTGATACATTTTTAAAAATTTATTGCACGTACCTTTTATCCATCTTCAGAACCGCTATTGACACTTTGAGCTTGTACCTGGAATTTAATGATGATAACCCGTAAAAATAATAGTAATGATAATTACAATAGAGCAGTTTTCAATATTGAGTGTCGTAAAACCAAAACCAAAATAATTACTTTGGCCAATCAAAAAAGGTTGGAGACAATCCAGTAAACCAATCAAAACTCGAAGTAATTACACGTAGCCGACACAAACCGTGGGAAAATGTGTACGCGCGAGCCACGATTGGTTTTTGTTTCACTTCTGATTGGTTGACAAAATGTTGCAAGAACTTTGAACCACTCGCTGAGTGAAGTAATCATAAACCAAAGTTATTATCTAATTACTTTCGACACTCAATTGAAAACTGCTCTAATGATGGTGTGATACTATTACTACTACTACTACTACTACTACTACTACTACTACTACTACTACTACTACTACTACTACTACTACTACTACTACTACTAATAATATATTCATATATATTAATAAAATAATTTACTTAAGTCAATAAGACCTGTGGTTTTACATAGGGTTGGGCAGAAATTGGCATTGCTAGGTACAGGAAACATACTGTGCTAGATGCCGTCCAATTGCAGTCACGATGACCAGATCGAGCAGCATATAGACCATGCTACAACTACTGTAGTTATTAACACCAAGACAGTGAATTTGGACAAAAATAATAACATCTATTTATTTGTGCACCATTGCCCTCTTAAAAAACAGGTGTGATAAGGCAGGAAACTTCATACACCTTATTCCAAAATGGCCACCATTTTAGCATTCTTTTGTTTGCTTGCAAATTAGCCCATGTTAACTCGTTCTTTTGAATTTTTAGCTTAAGAACGAGGCAACAAGGGCTAATTTGCAAGCAAACAAAAGAATACTAAAATGGCGGCCATGTTGGAATAAGCTGAATGGAACGAGAACAGGAGTGGCATACTGCTGACCAGTGGTTGTCTCAACATGTAGATGGAAGAGGACTTGTAAGTGGACTCATGTTTGGTCTGTTTTCATTAAATTTTGTTAATGGCCTCTATTTATAAAAAGACAAAATACAAAAACAAGTCACTTAAGCTGTGGGCTCCATTAATAAAAACACAAATCACAAAAAAAAGGGTCAACTGTTTCACATACAAAAAGTGAAGCTATGATCCTTGCAGTAATGAATGCAATTTTAGCAATTGCATAGAGAAGCCTGAAAATTTCAGGACTTCAACAGGGTTTGAATTACCCGTGACACCGCAATACTTCTGATCATAGCTCAGTTGATTAGAGCATCGCACTAGCATTGCGAGGTCACGGGTTCAAACCCTGTTGAAGTCCTTAACTTTTCAGGCTTCTCTACGCAATTGCTAAAATTGCATTCATAACTGAAAGGATCATAGCTTCACTTGATTTCATATCTGCAGTTCAATATATGATTCATCTCATATATCATTTCATAGTAAATTCGTTTTAGCCAGTCATAAAGATGCCCAAAAATTAATTAGCATGTCTAAACTTATATTTTCCTTACTAATAACAAGGATCAAAAACTATTGTCTATAAACCGCCAAGGACAGAAATTTTTGCTATATCCTAGATATTTTAAACCCACAGGATGCATTAATCGAGTAAGAAGGTAGAATAAAGTTTTCTTGATAACGTTAGAATTTTTTCCCTATGGGAGGAGATGTACAGGTATCTATAATGTCTAGTAAGTAGAAACGAAAAACAATAACTACAAACTATTTTAATAGAACGGTTTTCAATTGAGTGTCGAAAGTAATTCCAGCTTTTAAAGAAACACAAATGCAAACACGCAAAAGATCTTTGTACGTACGTACTACACACTCGAATATTCTATTTTCTATTTAAACATAAAATAAATGGCTGGCTTTTGTTACGAAGAAAACACTTACATCCAGGTCCACAGTTGTGCTTTGGTCATCCAACAGCTGAACTTCACAGTGCAAGGCGTTTGATTTTCCCATAATACTGTAATTCAACAATGATTAAACGCTATATGTTATGGCGGAAACTAACCTCAGAAGGAATCAAACATCAAACCCTCCCTAAGCTGAGCGTCCTCTCCTTTATACCGTCTAGAAAGCACTGGGTTCGAGTCTAAATGCAAACTTTCGGGGGGCATCGCAATATTCAACAAATTTCCAACAAAAACCGACGGTCAGTTGATACCAAGTACAATTGAACGAACGATTGTTTTAAGACTATTTTCCAAGTGAAATAACACAACTAAAGAGTAGCGTCCCTGAAGGCTTTTAATTAACATTTTAAGCTCTTTTAATTAATAATGCATTGCAAGCGTTTTAATTTGTCAGTCATCCGTTAAAACCTCGTCCCGGCCTCACATCATTATAATTCTTATCACGTTAAAACATCTAAAAAAGCGTCAACTCTGAATAAAATTAATTGAGAATAATTACATCGCTGCACAGGTTTATTTACGAATAACGTCGCCGTTTGATTTAACAGAGACTTTAAGATCGGAAAGTACTAAACACAGGTCACAGGTCATTTTTTTACCGATACAGAAAGTATCCTAAACAATCATTACAACTAACCTTAGGCCCGAGGCCCAAACAAACGTTTTTACACCTAATGTTAGCATTGCTAAACGGTTAGGGCTGTTTCCGAATTGGTAAAACAATGACCTGTGACTGGTGACCTGTGGCCTGTGTTTTGTACCTACCCCTTTAAAGCCTGGTTTCTATATGATCTGCAACGGTCTGCGACCATCGCAAGCTGTCTGCGTCGGTCTTATCGCAGACGATCGTAAACACAGGAGGCAAATGTTTCCATTTAAATCTGAAGCGATCGCAGGCAAGCGTACCACTAATCCTCTGGGAAGCGAGGAGAAAGAGGAGCGCACTTACTTCAAGTCTGATTGGAAGTGTTTCAAGGCGAACGATAGTGTGTCGCCGATAGGACACAGATCATCTCAGACACACGTTTCAATTAATTAATTAAGTTAAAAATTGTCTTAGTCGGAAGTGTCTTAATGGTCGGGAAAGTAGAACTAGATTCAACTTTCCCGGTCATCCAGACCGTATGCAGCAGATCGCCTCAGACGCCGGGAGGCACATGTTTCCATATGTCTGCAACGTGGCGCAGACCTATCGGTGATCGTGTCGCAGACCGATCGTAGACCGTTGCAGATCATATGGAAACCAGGCTCTAAATCTACGACGGCGACGTCGACGACATTAGGGACCTTTAGAGCGGAGGACGAGGCCGACTACGAGTACGAGTTTTCCGTACTGAGCACGCGCACTTCGAAAAATATTGACCTCCAAACCCAATGCGCATGTCCAGTACGGAAACTCGTCCACGTAGTCGTCCTGGACCTCCGATCTAAATGTCCCTAATGTCATCTCAAAATACAACTTTGTACCATCGTATTCTTGGTTTGCATCCACGTGATGAGACGGCCATATTTTTGCACAAAACAATAGAAAATGACCCCACAAGTTTTGCATAATAATAGAGTCAAATTCCCAAAAGAAATTTTACTGCGTTGTTCTGTACATCAACATGGCAGCCGTGACGTTAGATGCAAACCAACAATTCCATCTTTTCCACGTCGTACAAAGTGTGTGAAGTATCCTAAAAATAAATTGGGTTCGAGCGGTTTCAGAGTAAAAATAGAGGATGAGAGGTATGCTCACGTGCGTTGTCGTCAAAACGTCAGATTTAGTGATTTCACGTGGTTGTAGCGCGGAGTACCACAAAAATATGTGCAAAAATGAGTGCCGCACGTGCAGCACGATTACTTTTCCACGTGCACTATAAACCAATGAAGGGGCGCTTTCCATTTGTCAGAAAAAAAACCCGTTTTTCCGGTGGGAAAACAAATGGAACGGCCGCTGACACCGACGGAAATTTTCCGGAAAAAATGGACAACCTGCCAAGGTTGTCTTTCTTTTTCCACTTTTACCGAAACGATCGGAATTTTCTAGACCAATTGCTTGCATCACTAGAAGAACTAGGCTCCGATGCGAGAATTACACCACTTCACTTGGCGGGCATTGACCGCCACATTTATTTGTACCAGACCCTTGCGACATTCGGAAGGCACGGCTAGTTCTATTTTCTCATTTCTTTGGTAGGCAATATATCCAGTACCATCTGTCAAACATTTCGTTGAAATGGAAAGCGCCCGTGCCATTGCAGTAGCCCTCAACGTTTCTTAGGGTGCGTTCGATTGGCCGTATTCTGGAATAGGAATACATGGAGGCGTCGGAAGTTAGAAATACTTCGTTTTTACGGAAACCGGATTACATTAAAATTGTCAAACACCTGCTAAAATGATACTTTAAACTTATCTTTATTATCCTTGTTGCTTCAAAACGTCAGACATACCGTTGAAATCATCACTCAACATATTTTTATTCCGGACCCTGAAAGACAGCACATTGGGGAGTTAGCCCAGAGCGGTGGCCATCATTAGCTTCTCCCGTGCCTGTTTTCCACTCTCATCAAATTCAACTCCCCATGCACTATTTACCCTTGAGTGCCAACAAAATGTCTCGTCAATGGTAATTTTGTGATTCATTTTGTAGGCGCAGATGTTTATTCAGAGATACTGTTAATTGGTTACCGTTAAAACTCAGAGGAAAATAGTCAAACCTTATTAACAAATTGGTAAAAATTTAGTAAAATAACATAAGTCCTTTTAAGATACTCCTGAGTATTTACGACGTATATTTAAGTTTGCACTCTGCCCTTCGATTAACAAGCAGCTCGACACTTCTCCGTTTTCAAACTTAACTTTTTCCATAAACTACTCCAAGACCTTGAAGACTGAAGGAAACTATATACAAACGAAACGAAATGATAATCCGTGAAAAATGTCTCCCATTGAACCTATTCTGTACTCGATCGAAATCGAAAACTAAAATTGACAAACGAAAGAACTTGAATAATTATTCGGTGCCTTTATAGTGAATGATACTAGAAAGTTAATCACTTATTATTCAATTTTCACAACTGAGGCGACACTGATCTACATGAACGAAAAAACGTCCAACAAATAATGGGTTTGTCACATATTGTTTCTTGTGAACACTTACAGGGAAGGAGGAGAGGGCTGAGAGGTAGGGACTGGTGGGGGGGGGGGGGGGGGGGGAGGGGCACTTTTTTCCTATGGTGTTATTTCCTCCTAAACCTCTTTCCCCTCCCCTCATATTTCCGTGATCCATACCAAAACAAACCCCTTCCCCCCCCCCCCCCCCCCACCACCCCCCACGTTCAAACGTGCTCCGCGGCCCCTGTCTTAGCGCTCATTCTTTGGAAACTGAAAAATCTCGCATCATCTTTCAAGGGAAAAACACGCCTACATAAAGCTTAATCCTTTTTTAAAATTTCATCTTGAATGAAAAAATAAAATATTATTACTTCACTTTGAACAAAGCTGTGATCAAGATTTTTCGTCAACTATATTTAAGTTAAATTTCACATGCATACATACGTACATACAAGCATAAATACTGAAATTGATAGCACCCTGTAGGGGTTTTTTCAGGGTCAATTACATGCACACAAAAACAGAAAACAACAACAACAACATTCCAGAGGCAAACCAGTTGACTACTTACAAGCGCAGGCCAGAATGGATCAAGGGACTACCAGGATTAAATTCAACCAGTGGGCAAAATGGGACTTGAACCCGAGATCTCCGGATCACAATTATCAAGGCAAGTTCCCCTTATTATAACCACTGGGCCAAACTGCCCTCATTTTACTCTCGTTTATCACTTGCTCATCTTTTTTTAAATAAAGTTCAGCATCATTGTATACGAACATCTGGAGCCTTTGCAACCTCATCACTGCTAAGGCAAATAAAGTTCTGCAAATGACACCTGCTAAGAGAGATCGCTGTAATCAATAAAAGACATGTGTTTTAACGAGGAACATATTAGTTTATGTCCAAGCGAATGAGTGCAGGCTTACTTAAAAACGAGGTATGTAAAATCGTTTAAAACAAAACCAAATGTTAAGATTAAATACACGACAGAAAATACTGCATCCATAATTACGGACCCTGGAATTTGTATCGAAGAGGTTTCATCAAGTCAACAAGGTTAGTAAGGCCTTCCGCTTTTGTCTTTGTTTACAGTTGTCCGAACGACCCATATTTTTTAGTTTTCAAAACAAAAAAAGAGATCAGAGGAAAGGGAATGGCTTAGTGAAACATTTAACTAATTTATCCGGAAACATAAACATTACTTTTGCCCATACAGCTTTCAATTCAGTTTCAACTACAACCTCGGAGTAAACGTGACACCCTTCCATAGAAGAGGCTTTCTGTCTACGTAGGACGAATTTATGTTAACGGTTTCTATTCCCAGCCTATCGATTCTTCATGCAACTCGGAATTGTTTTTTCAGATTGGTTCTTGGTTTCTTGTTGTTTTTCTTTACTCCGTCCGACCAACCCTTTGTTAGAGAATGCACTCGAAAGGTAAACGGAGAAAAAATCTCGAACTCCTAGATGAACATTTAAGGCCTAAATATACACGAGCCGAAGGTGCTGCTTTTTTTCGTGACAGATGCAATTCGTTAGGTTCTCTATTTTCCTGACATGAGCAAAAATAAACCAAAATCCTGTGCTGCAATACCCGAGTGCTTAAAAACTCTGTGGAATTAGCACGTTTTTTTGTAGAGCAGTAGAGAATGTAGTTACTGATCTTTTCAGCATTTTCATTTCAGTCCCTTTCTGTAAGTTTACCAAGATCCACTGTTTCGCTGGATTGGAGACGCAATTTGAAGGTTATTATTTCCAAAATTCGCTTTACAGGTACTGGAAAATTGATCCATTTGGTCAACATTTACAAAAGCAGGTTTTGAGGAAATAGATCTTGAGTGCATCACCTGGTAAGAAAGGAATTGTATTAAAACATATACACTTTCAATTGTAAAAGACTGGCCCATGCACAGACGCAAAACTGCCGATAACGTGGCCGAAAGAGGCCTGAAAGTTGGCCTTTAGACACCTGACAAGGAAGTGTTTTTTGACAGAGAAAAACCCTGGGAACGAGATTGAAGGAAGCGCAACCTTTTTAAGAAAATATAAGACACTCTTGTCTTTTCGAATAAGGACGATAAATTGCGGACTGCGATTCGGAAAATTGTTTAAGCAATAAGTTAAATGTCCACTCTTTCATTAATTGCTCTACATGATTGACAACAGCAACAAAGGAAGTTAGTAATTGATTATTCCGGGGGAAAACACTTTATTTCTTTATAAAAACATTGTCACCAGAAAATTAAAAACGTGAAAACGGGATGTAGAAATTAACATTCCACGAAATTATTACCTAAAGAACCATTAATTAAACAAAACCATTTCTTACACTTAGAAAGAGCTTTTCCTTTATCCTAACGAAACAATCTTCAAAAGCTAAATTCCAATCAAATTAATTAAAAAATATCCGTCAATCACTCTTGACCAGATATTAAACATTTGAAAATTGCAACAATGCTGCAATTCAACATGCAGTTCAGTTCAATGCAACATTGAAAATTTGAGAGCTTTTCCTTTATCCTAACAAAACCTTTCTCAAAGCAAATTGCGGCAGATTAATTTTAAAATGTCATTCAATTACTCTCAATAAGAAATAAGCTAATGTCGGTTCTTTTGCAACATTAATAATCAATGAATCACTGATAATTAGAGGAACTTGAGGGAAATGCCACGAAGAGAGCCGTTGAGTAAATTTCAGATATATTAATCTCTTCGCAACAAAGATTGGCGATAAAAGACGACGTTTCGAAGTCATCTTGGCTTCGTTTTCAAGAGATCCAAAAGGAATTTCGTGATTAATAGACACGTGTGATTAATTTGAAAGATCTAAAAATTGCACGGGCCATAGACGTGTGCAATTTGAGAGCTTTCAAAACATCACGGGTGAACCGGTTCTTTGGAAATAACAACTTTAAAACCAAAAAATAAACAAAGTATTGATATTAGCCAACAGCTTCAAAAATATTTCTAATTTTTAATCAACGCGAAACTTCAACAGCTATCAACTGATTATAAGTCACACACGCCCCTCAACGACATTTTTTCGTATTTCGAAAATAACATTGAGGTGGACGTCATTGAAATGTTTCCATGACAACATTCCTGTTACCTCAGCGGCAGTTGAATTTGTCCTAGAAACCTTTGGGTGACGTCCACCTAAATTTTACTTTCCAAATATGAAAAAATGTCGTGACGTGTGACTGATAACCCCTGTAAACTACCAGGAAAAAAAACTCAACTTATTCTGTTCAATTGGAACAAAACACACCTTATTCCCAAATGGCACAGGAAATAGCCTGAAATGTCGTGTCCTTTTTCTCTAAGCTTTCTTTTGCCTCGTTTAGCCCAGAACGCATACGAGTATTTTGCGCTGAAAAAGGAAAGAACTAAATTCTCCGAAATTGTCCCAAATGCATCGTGTTGTTCCTAGAACCTTTTACTTGAAATTTCACTTATTTATTGGCTTTGAAAGACGAGAAAAGTGGTCATACTTTGATCCATAACTGAGCAATAAAGGGGAATGGGCTCAATACCGGGTTGACGTCACAAACTTCTTTGCATTGAGATAGTTCTTTGAAAACACCGATGAAAATTTATTTGTGACGTCAACCCGGTATCAAACCCATTCCCCTTCGGCGGGTCTAAAGCACAGGTGACATTCCACAGATCACTAGTTTCAGGTCACCTAATTTTCAATTTGGCTAACCCTAGGCCTAAGGTTGGTTTTTAGGCCTAGGGTTAGCTAAATTGAGGGTTTTAGGTTGCTTTCAAAAACGTAAAACAATGACCTGCAAGACCCTGCAACGAGTGACCTGTGGAATGTGACCCACCAATTCCCCTTCATCGATCGGTTATGGATCAAAGTATCACCACTTTCCCGTGTTTCAAAGCCAATAAAAAGTGAAATTTCAATCAAAAGGTTCTAAAGACAACACGATGTATTTGGGACGATATCGGAGAAAAAATAAAGTGGAAAAGTGTGTCGAGATGATAGGCACTTTAAGGACGGTGCCTACTAATTCAAAGGTATTTTTGCGCGGTGTATGAATATGCGAGATAACCGGACCTTAACAAGTGTTATTGAAATCCAAAAAGAAGTTTGTGGGTAACCACGCATTTTTCAAAGATAACTGATCAGCAATATTTGTAAAAAAGCTTTAAAATACAAAGCAATGTATGGCGTTCTTTTCCCAATTGAAGCTTACTAATTATCTCTGAAAAATGCAAGGTTACCCCTCCAATTTTCTTTTTGGATACCAACAGCACTTGCTAAGTTCAGCTTTCTCCGCATAGGTTTAGACCGTGCAAAAATATCCCTGTATTAGTAAGCACCACCCATAGGAAACCCGAGTATCCCGAGATGCGCAGAACGAATGCGCAATAACAATAGTAGGAACCGTCCTAAAAAGTAGGGACATTTCACACGCATCCCGTTTTCAAAGTCGACCGCAAACTTCAAACCGCAGTTAGCCCTTAGCGGTTTGCCGTTGTGGCAAAAATAGACTTTGGCATAAGGTTCGGCATTTGGCGGGAAAAAAACGCGCCATGTTGGATTATTGTTTTATTTTACATGCTTTAATTCAACTGAGTCAGCGTCCTCAAGACCCTCAAGGATGTGCAAGTGATCAACAAAAATGTGTTGATTCAATAGTTAAAGCATTAAAAAGCATAACTTTTAGGTTTAAACGTGATTTCCTACAGAATTTTAAGGTGAAAAACACTGCGGTAAATCTCTTACCACAAGAAGGGAATCAGCCGTCAGAAGAAGTTGAACCGCAGAGACTGCAAACTCGACCGCAAGGCCATGTCACGTGACAGTTAGCAATTGTTGGCTTGCACTCACGTGATTAGACGGACATGTTGGTGTACCAAACAAAAGCAAAATGTCGGTCGTGTATTGCATAATAATAGAGCCAAATTCCTAAAAGACTTGATGTCCCAAGAGAAATCGAAAACAATGATTATGCAAAAGTTTGGGGGGGGGGGGTGGGGGGTGGGAAGGGGGTAGAAGAGGTGTATTATGGGATTTGAGAAATTGTTCACAACTGCAAAATGGCCGCTATGACGTAAGGTGCAAGAAAAAACTTAAATAACAATAACCACAACCAGGTTTTCTGAGCCCGCGAGACTGAGCACTCCCAGCAAACCATTGTTTTAACGAAAACCGCTGGTCAGCAACCCGGTTCTGGTCATTGCTGTCTAAGGTCTTCCCAGGTGCAAGCCAAAGATAGTTAGTCGAGGCTTTCAGTACAATATATAAAGCCGCTACGACACGTTGAAACTTTTAGCCGAAACTTGTGTGCAAGGGCGCTGCGAAACAAAACTGAGGCGGCACTGCATTGTGTAACAGTGTTCAGTTTCATGAAACTTTCTGAACTTCCGTTGCGAGACAAGTTTCACGAAAAGTAAAACCGCTTTCTACTTCTGCAACGGTCGCAGGAATAGCAGTGGTGATAAAAACGGGAGTTTCACCGTGTAACACCACTTCCTGAAACTGGTCTCTCTCGGTGTTGTTACGCTACCCTGCGTAAGCCAATCAGAAACCGGCTGAGGCCTTGTAAACAACATTAATTTCGAGACTAGTTTCAACGTTCCCGAACGAGTTTCGACCTTTTATGTTACACGGTGAACGCCTGCTGAAACTTTTTTGCAGCGCCGTTCCACATAAGTTTTAGCTAAAAGTTTCAACGTGTAGCAGCGGCTTAAGAGAATTTTTTTACTTTGCTGACAGAAAAAAAAAAAGAAACAATGAAGCAATAGCCTGCCTTCTTTGGTCTACGATAACCCACACTTCAAATATACATTTGTGTCATGACAGTTTCCATTTTCAAATCGGCATTACGAATTCGTTTTCAGATTTCTCAACACCAACGTTTCAGAGTGCTCGACCCAAAAGGACATGGTACCTCTCTCTGTGTTACCGACTTTAGTTGCCTTTTGTCAAATTATCACTGTGGCAGAGACTCAGACGTGCCATGCGACTGGATGGGAGGAGTCCATCTTGGGCTGGATGTTGCAGAAACACATCTACAGAACCATGCGCGCCAATATCGGAATACCATGTGCGTTAGTCTGCCGCGAAGATGTTCGATGCCAAAGCCTAAACTTTGTGATGTCTCTGCGCATGTGTGAGTTCAGTAATCGTACCAAAGAAGCCAGACCAGAGGATTTTGTCCCTGATCCAGACCGATATTATTTCAGACGAGACATAAACAGAGGTGAATGGAATACATGATTGACTAAGGAGCACCCACAGCTGTCGCTCTTTCCGATAAAGCCTTGTTTAGACGAGAAATTTTTTATGTAGCAATTTTATATCACAAATACATTTGATGGTGTTGGTAGCACAAAAATAAAAGCTGACAATTTCCAGTCGAGTGGGTCAGCAATGCCTTTCGACAACAGCAAGGCAAGGCTGCCTGGTCTTTCTGCACTAAGAAGAATTTGCCACATTTTATGTGACGAATCGTCCACACGAGCAATTTTTCGTATTTGACAATTTTCATTCGTCACAAAAGCTAGAACACGCCAGCTTTTCAGCAAATACATTTGTCACATAAAAATTGGACAAATTTCCTCTCCTGCACGAGCAGTCAGTCAATGTCATCTCAAACAGTCCTCCTCATGACTACACTCCCCAGGACGATCGTACTTCACTTTATTATGTATGATATGAATCCTGGGTTCGAACCATTTACGACAAATAGAAATTGTCACATAAAAATTGCTCGTGTAAACGTGTCATACAACATTGTGCAACAAATGTGGAACGGTGTAGTGTCATCTGTTTCATGTGCTGGAAAACAACTGATTCACACCGTTCGAGTAATGGCAACTCGTTGAGCGGAGTAGAGCTCTTTTTCCTTTTTTGCGTGGGAAACTATCCATTCGGGTTCCTTGCCTCAAAAGTTCGCAGCCGAAAGTGAAGCTGAAGTTGACGCCGAAGTCGCCGAATTTGAGCTAGAAGTCAATCTCTGAGACAAAGCTTAAATAAGCCAGTTTCGTAGTCTAACGGTTGGGCTGGATCGAACATGAAACGGGCGCTAGTGCAGGGGAATCAACCCCGCATTAGCCTCCATTCCATGCTAGATCCAATCTAACCAAGAGAATACGAAACTGGTCCATTAAAGTTAGAGAACTAACGATCCCTGTACCTTTCAATTCCAGTTCCCCTGGGTTCTATCCCTGAACTGGCAGCCGTGTCTTGCCAAGAAATAAAAGCGAGCGAAGGTCAAGTTGTCAGCGCCAAGTACTGGCTGTCGACTATAAAACCGGGTACGGCGGTATTCGCGTATTGCGACATGAAAACTGGAGGTGGGTTCTGTTGCACTCTCCACGAGCTTTTGTCCTGTTCTCTTCCCTTTTTCCATATCTGTCCCGCTCTTATTCTCGTCATAAGATGTTTGCTTTTCTTACCTGTTTCATTTTGTCATCCTCGTTTCTAAGCTTATTATCATCATTCTCACCTGCCTCGATATGATGCTTTATCGGGATCAAAACTCAAAGGTGCCGATTTTCTTTGAATTCTTCATTTCGCCCATATAAATTGGTCAAAAGTTATGAACATTTCGCACCAAAGATGCAACACCCATCAAAACTTTGAATTCATCGAACATTTGAAAGAATCGAGACTCTAGTAATCTAGACAAACAAATTTGGAAGCAAAATACGTTAATTAATGTCTCAAGAATTGCCATGTTACGGCCAAGACATTAGAGAGATTTAGCATCACGTTTACATGAAACGGCAAACGTCGGCTTGCCGTTTCACGTTTCACGTAAAACGGAATGAGGCTTGTGAGTTAAACTTTTCAATGAAAAATACGTTAATTAATGTCTCAAGAATTGTCATGTTACGGCCAAGACATTAGAGAGATTTAGCATCACGTTTACATGAAACGGCAAACGTCGGCTTGCCGTTTCACGTTTCACGTAAAACGGAATGAGGCTTGTGACTTAAGCTTCGCGTGACCCAAGGCAACTCTGAAAGGCCTCTGTTAACCTCGAGTATTTAGATACTGACAAAAAAAAAATAAACAAAAACAAAAACTCGGGAGTTTTTTTAAACATTGCTGGTAGAAAACGACGCCATATAAAATGATAATCCTCAGTTACCCGTCACATTTTGCGAGTTTCGATGAAGCTGCTTTGTCAGTAAACAGAGAGCGAACGTGAATTCATGAAGAAAATTGCGAGAAGTCAGTTATGAACGATCTATATTTTTCCTTGTTTGACTTAACGGAAAATGGTTTTGGGGTTCTTTTTTCCACAAAGAACTTGTTTTGAAGAAGAAAAACGAGGAAAAAACTCTGCACATTCGGCAAACGCGAAATACCTTCTTTCAAGTAGAAACGTCAAGCAGAAAAACGGCGGGAAAATCATAGTCACGTGGTCACTTTTGCCTTATGTGTTTCAAGTAACATCATGCTAAATCGCTGTGTTACCTTCTGACCTTCTTCTACCTTCTAACCGTCTCGATTAGCTTGTGCTATTTGCAAGAAGTGATAAAGTAAATGTTAGTTTTTGCAGCTGAAGTTGAGTTTTATGTTTGGTATGAGATGGTCGTCATCATCACCTCCTCCTCTAGTCTTTCCCATGCCCTTTTCCTTTTAATACACCTGACCTTCAGCATCCCAATTTTCACTTTCCTCAGCCTGCTTCTGCTTGTTTTTGCCATTTATGCTGTCTTTTCCAATTCCGCGCCCTAATCGTAAGAACCGTGGAAAGTGGCAAGTAATAGCCCATTTCGGGGTTGCTATTTGTCTCGGTTTCCAAGTGAGTCTTGGTGCTCAACTATTGTAAGGGAAATGAGTTTGATTTGCATAAGAATACGCGACTCATTCTCATCTGAATAGTTGTGCACCAGGACTCGCTTTGAAACTGAGGCATGCAGCAACTCGGAAATTTGCTATTGGGCTGAGGAAGAGAGGGAACTGTTGTCATGTTTTCTTTTGGCTTTTTCCTCAAGATGTCGACGAATGTACAGCTTCATCCCCCGTTTGCGACGCTAACGCCTTCTGCAACAACTCAATTGGCTCTTACAACTGTACTTGCAAGTCAGGATACTTTGGCGACGGAAAAACTTGTAAAGGTGAGAAAAAAGCGACAGACTGTACAAGTTAAATCATAAAATTCATCACACAATTTACTGAAAAAACAGAGTACATAAATACAACACTTAAAGCTTACTCATCCAGGACTGACTCATCCATTTCTTTGGATGAGCGGCAAATCAAAGAATGTTTCTGCGGTTTGCAGAGTCTCTGCTGGTTAGTGTGTTAGGTGACGTCACTTCTGCATGCATAAAACTATTGTCTGTAGCTATGACGTAAGAGAAACAGAGCAAGCAAGAATTAGCTGCGTGCATATAGCCAAAGCACTGTCCTAAATCTTAGATCCAAAGGCGCGACAACCGATAATCCTAAAAATCAGATTTTGTTATTTCAGGGAGCTGCCTCAACTGTCAGCAGCCACGAAATCCCTTTTCCTCCCTTCCGCCAGGTTTTTGCATTGTAAACAGAGAAAATTGCTTTGACAACATGGTTGTTTCTAATTTTTGCCTACGTTGTTATGTAACACCACGCGTTGCTGCGAGTGCGACATCGGTCAGCCTCGTTTTAAAGTTGCAATTCCACACTGAATACCTCGTCTTGATGGCCAATCAGATGGCGAGAATTCCCCGAGGAATGCGATTCTGTACCAAATTAAAAAAGTAGCTTTGACATCGTAGACTTTTTTTTTTGCCTTTTTCCTCAAGATGTCGACGAATGTACAGCTTCATCCCCCGTTTGTGACGCTAACGCCTTTTGCAAAAACTCAATTGGCTCTTACAACTGCACTTGCATGTCAGGATACTTTGGCGACGGAAAAACTTGTAAAGGTGAGAAAGTTGCAAGTTAAATCATAAAATTCATCAGACAATTTACTGAAAAAACGGAGTACATAAATACAACACTTAAAGCTTAAAAATCGACTTTCAAGAAACAGAATTGTTGAAACGTGTCACAGAATCTACATGATTTGAAAACGATGATAGGCTCGGAAAAGATGATTATTCTGCTGGTAAAACGAGTACATTTTCTTCTAGGGAAGCGATTCAGTAGAAACCCAGTAATATTCTGCCTCCGTATTTTTGTTATATCTGAAATCTGAGAAATGTACGTCCCTTTGTGCCATCCCACTAACTAGATAAAAACAACTTTGATGAGGTGATTGATTCACGCGCTTACGATTAGCATTGTTACTACATTTTAAGGTTTCATTTATGGCAGGAGAATTCTATTCCTTTTACTAATGGTGTTACAACAACATAACAAGTCCTACTGTGAAGTTCAGGAAATAATGTTGTTTCATAAGAGGTCATGTTCTGAAAAGAAACAATTTGGAATTATCGTCACACACAACGACATCGTCATCATCATCGATAATTGTCATTCCCATTACCACCATCACCATCGTCCCTACCATCATCATCGATCATCATCATCACCATCAATGATCATCATCATTCCCCATCACCACCATCACAATCACCATCATCATCGCTCATTATCATCACCATCATCGGTCGTCACAATCAGATACAATAGTACCACTTATCCTCCACAATTTGAATCCTTCTTCTGACTAAAATTGACTTTGTCTTTTGCTGTAGACGTTGATGAATGTACCACGGCTTCGCCGTCCATTTGTCACGCTAATGCCTCATGTACCAATACTCTTGGCTCTTACAACTGTTCTTGCAAGCTAGGATACATTGGAGACAGAAAAACATGTAGGGGTAACAATTAACAATTACTGGGCGATGTTGAGCATGATAGCAATTAACTAAGGCCAAAGTTTGTTATCTGCCAAAACCGAAGGCTGAGGCGGATCACACAAACTGAGACCTTGATAATTATCGCTATCATGCGAAAACCGAATCCATTATGCATATTCCTGAGCTGCACTGGTAAAGACAAGAGGACTGACTCATCCATTTCTTTGGATGACGGCAAATCAAAGAATGTTTCTGCGGTTTGCAGAGTCTTCTTTCCTTTTCTCTGCTGGTTAGTGTGTTAGATCCAAAGGCACGACAACCGATAATCCTAAAAATCAGATTTTGTTATTTCAGGGAGCTGCCTCGAATGTCAGCAGCCACGAAATCCTTTTTCCTCGCTTCCGCCAGGTTTTTGCATTGTAAACAGAAAAAATTGCTTTGAAAACATGGTTGTTTCTAATTTTTGCCTGCGTTGTTTTTATGTAACACCACGCGTTGCTACGAGTGCGACATCGGTAAGCCTCGTTTTAAAGTTGCAATTCCACACTGAATACCTCGTCTTGATAGCCAATCAGATGGCGAGAATTCCCCTAGGAATGCGATTCTGTACCAAATTAAAAAAGTAGCTTTGACATCGTAGACTTGAATGAGACAGCTCTTGGAAATTGTGTTTCAAATTGAGATTAGCTGATGGTAAGACCTTCACAATACCTGAGATCACACCAGAAAAGTTGCTAATATAATAGGAAGAATATCTAGAAGCAAGGGCACGGGTTATGATTGTATAAGTGCTCGTGTGCGCAAGCTTATCACACCACCATTCACTGAGCTGTTCACAAGGTTTCTTAAGTTGTCAATCTCTCCTGAGAAATAGAAATGTCTCAGATGACACCTCTACTTAAAGGAGGATCACTTAACTGAGGCAAACACCTATCGTCCAAAAGGGGTGACGATTTTCCTCAAAATTCTTAAAAATACCTCCATGATGACAAGTTTATAACTTCAAACAATTAGTACCTCTTATTGTCATCGTCATCAAGTTGTCCATGGTACTGTCACAGCCATCTCTCAATGTCATTGTCAGTCAGTGACATTGCCACAGCCATTGCCAATGATTGACATTGTTATTGTCATGATCAATGTCGCTGTCATCACCACTGTCACTGCCATTGTCAGTGGTGTTGCCACTAACATTGCTCATTGTCATCCTCACAGTCATAGCCATTGCCATTGTCATTGCCCATGCGATTGTGATGAGCGTCGTCGATGTGATTGACATTGTTATTTTCATAATCAATGTCATTGCCACTGCCATTGTTAACGGTACTCGCACTGCCATTTCTCTCTGTAGGAGTCACAGTCATTGCCGTAGCCCCTGTCAATGCCATTGTCATTGTCCTAGTGACACAGTCATTGTCATTGTCATTGACAATGCCATTTTCATTACCGTTGTCAATGTGATTCCCATTGTTATTTGCATGATCCATGTCATTCTCATTGTCACAGTCACAGTCACAGTCACAGTCATTATCAACGTCATTGCCATTGTTGTCACGATCAATGTCATTGTCATTGTTACAGTTATTATCAACGTTTATTGCCACTGTTATTGCTGTTGTCACTGTCACAACTGGATGGTAAAACATTTGCCTTAAGCTCCATGGGTATCAACGTGAGTCGCCAGGAGGAAGAGGGGGTACTTGGCGGTGGTTCGTTGAATAATTAGTTTGGTTCTATTACGCAGCATATGGAGCTTTGTTCACAACTCTTGGTGCAAGTGGTAGACTGGGTCCAACTTCACTTGGCAGTTATTACAGAGGCAAAGACCATGAAGGTCAAGTTGCAGTGGTCAGCGGTATACAGAGGTGGACAGTTCCGTACACTGGTGACTACCGAATTGATGCAAGAGGAGCTGCAGGGGGGTACGATACACGCAACAATAGTCAACAGTATCGGGGAAGAGGAGCCAGGATGATAGGAACGTTTAGCTTAATAAAAGGAGAAACCATTCAGATACTCGTTGGTCAAGAAGGTGGTATTAACTACCACGCTTCGACCTCAGGTGGAGGTGGAGGTACGTTTGTAGTCAGAGGAACAAACACACCTTTGATAGTAGCTGGAGGGGGAGGGGGCGTCGAAACTGTGACTTCACGGCATTCAGGATGTGATGCAAATACAGCAACAACTGGGAAAACTGGGTTGAAGTCTTTGTCTGGAGGAAGTGGTGGACAAGGTGCCCAGGCTTCAGACGGAAGCGCTATGGGTAAGAGAATATATTGCTTGAGGTTACACTTGGGTTTACTGTGGCGAAAGGTCATACACTTTAAGGTTTTTTTGCCACAGTAGACGTGTATAAAAATAGCAGTTCCAGAGTAGATACCTCTGAAATGACGATCATCGACAATTCCTCATTTTCTCTGGATTGACTGTTATCGTCACTTTAGATTACTCTGTCCCAAGACTTGTGGTAGCAGATGAAAAGAAAAAAGTTAAAGTAGAACAAATAAGTCTAGTGCTTGATTTTAAAATGGTTAGCTTTCTCTTGAGGTTTGGTAACCGATATTTCCTCCTGTTTAAACTTGTTTCTTAGCGGGTGATAATACACGTCTACAGCAGCATTCGGATGAAAAAAAAAAACTAACATATTTAAAAAAATAATGTTCTGGGAGTTGGCGATGTGGTAGTCTAACATTCCCTGGTTCGGGCCCTGCAAGTTCAGGCATGTGGGTTCGGATTTTAAAAATAGATATTCATTTCCCATAATCCCTATCAAGCGCTAAGCGTCCTAAATTGACGATAATAGTCAATTTAGAAAAGGTTAGAAATTGTCGATAATAGTTATTTTGGAAGTAGAGGATGGGTTGCTACTGAGTGCATTTTTTTGGACTCGCCCCAGTCCTCTGTTGGTCTCGTTATCCAAGATGTCGTCCGATATTTCTCCCGACTCCGGTCTCGATTCTTACCAAAATACGCCTGCTTTGCAGGCTGATTTTACATATGCGTTTAACTTTACAGGAGCAATAAAGTATTCAAACGAAAAAAATATAGGGCGTCAGTGGTAATAGATAGTTCTGTAAATTCCTTGGGAAAATTCAGCAAGTGTTCGTTAATTTTCAAATAAAATTGTGCAGAAATTTGCTACATTAAGTAACCTCTGCCTCCAAGAAAAACGTTTTTTTATAATTTCTAAAAAGAGTAAACAAACAGGGAAAAATGTACCTCATTTGAGATCGACCTTGGGTCTCTAGATAGCTCTCTTTCAAGGGGATAGGGGGCGGAGTGGAGCCCCTAACCCCTCTTTCGTCCACTACCCCCACCCCCTTGAGAGAACTTGCTTGCAGGCTAGTATCCCTTGCAGCCGTTTTTAGTGTCAGTCGTCACGCAACGCAGCTGGGAGGGTCAGACTACCAGCAGGAACGAGGGCGAGATATTACAAAACGCGTGCAGAAAAAAGCAGTAAATATAATTTTATACGATTGAATTTTATCAGAAACCCATAAGGGATGAAACGTGTAACGCGCGTTCACAGCTTCCCAATATTCAGTGTGAACTGATTGGTTGAATGTTTCAGTGCTAAGTACCATATTTGGAAACCCCTCGCTCTTGTTGTTCCAAACATGGTACTTAGCAAATTGTAATATTCAGAAGCTTGTTTCCCAGCACACAAGGGGCCGTTACACGTTTCAACCCTTATGGGTTTCTGATTTTATACGATTGTATACCGGTTCCAGCGATTTGATTGTAATTTTAATGAACACATGCTTTTTTTAAAATTTGAAACCCTTTTTCGTAGCCTGCGAAGCTGGCAGGATGTTTTACCGCGGGATTATTTAAAGACGCGCGAGTAAATTAATGGTTGCTCTTAGGCCGCGAGTGGCATAACGATGAGTAGTTTTGAAATCCCACAGCCGCTCGCATTTGAGGCCAAAATACAACATTTACTTGCACGTGTTTAAATAATCCCGGGATAAAATATTCCACCAGCTACTCAGTCTACTTTATCGGGAAACTAGCTTCCAGAGAAAAACATCCTAGATAGACTCTATGAGATCTCGGTATAATTTCAATGTATCATGTAGGTGGTGGCGGTGGCGGATTTTATTCCAGTGGAAGAAGTTCGACAAATTTTAACGGTACATCTGGAAATGGCGGAGAAGGTGGCAGAGGATTTCTTCAGGGAGGAGTGGGTGGACGAGCCCTATACCACAATGCCATTGGAGGATTTGGAGGAGGTGCTGGGGCATACGGAAAAGGAGGGGGTGGTGGAGGTGGTGGAGGTTACTCTGGGGGAGGTAGCGGGAGGGCAAGAGTCAACTCCTGTGGGGGAGGGGGAGGATCTTACAACGCGGGCAAAAATAAACATCATCAGTCTGGCTACAATCTTGGGCATGGTCGAGTAACTATAACATTTACCTGAAAAAGTGTTGATTAACCTGTTTTTCATGTCCCGGAGATAAAGATGATTTTGACTTAACGACGATGCCTACTATTGTTATTGCGCATACGTTCTGCGCATCTCGAGATACTCGGGTTTTCTATGGGTGGTGTTTACTAATACAGGGATATTTTAGCGCGGTTTATCAGGGTTTTCGACAGCTTTGTAAAGCAGCGGACATATTTCTGAAAGCACCGGACGAGACAATTTTTGGCGTCGCAAGTCGCCTTGTGACCGCCTTAGGCACGAGCTACCTAGGAGGGTCTGGGGGTCTGGGGGTATGCCCCCCTCCCCCTCCCCAGGAAATGTTAAAATAGGACACTCGGAAACGCTCTTTCCAGTTCTTCTGGAACCCAAGAATCAGTTTCCCAGGCAAGGCTGGAGTTCACTCAAATTCTCTTTAAAAAGTAAGTAAAAGAAATTATAATAATAAAAAATAAAACAAACTCCTCAAATATTGGCAGCAAAGTTCCGCACATGGAATGGGAAAACGACCAAACTCCTAAAACTATTCGGAGAAAGCAGAACTTAGCAAGTCTTCTTGGTATCCAAAAAGAACATTGGGGATAACCATGCATTTTTCAGAGATAATTCAGCTTCAAGTTGAAAAAGAACGTCATACATTCATTTGTATTTTAATTATCGCTGAAAAATGCGTGGTTACTCCCAATTTTCTTTTTCGATACCAATAAAACTTGTTAAGATCTGCTGTTCCCGCATATTCATAAACCGGGCAAAAATATCTTTAAATTAGAAGGCACCGTCCTTAAGATGTTTTAGGGCCTCCACAGACGCTCCAAGTTGATAACCGTTAAATTGTTTGTAAGAAGAAGTTATCGATGACAAAACATCGCGTGTGAAACAATGCAGTGTTTCCTCTTGAACTCTTCAAAAGGAAAACTACTTTAGTTGTCGATGACAAATGCGACCGGATCACTTTCTCCTGTCTTTGAGCACTTCTTCATTTCTTGTCTCTATTTCTCAGGATTCCACGAAACGTGCCGGTTATCGACAATTAAACTTCTCGAAAATTCCAAAATGGCCGCCATTTTAGTATTCGCTTGTTTTATCACAAATTGGTTCTGTCGGCCTCGCTTTCAAACGGAAAATTCAAACGAATATTTAACATTATTGAACAAGGCCAAAAGGGCCAATTTGCAATGAAACAAAAGAATACTAAAATGGCGGCCATTTTGGAATAAGGCGTGTGTGGAAACGCATTTCCCAACACAATAAGTTGTCGATTTAATTACTGTAAGTTGTCAACGGCAAATAGTCGTCGACAACCGTTCTCGTTCTAACCTAAAAGTACCACGCTTTGTAAAAAGCCAACTGGTTGCCTCCTGCCAGTTGGGGTTCTTAATCATGTTTCTTTCAAATTATTAAAAGTGGGGTGCCTGTGAACTCGCTTGAAATTGATGGCTAAGTGCACTTCCACTATAAACAAAGCATGACAACTTGCCTCGTGTGTGGAGGCCCTAAAACCAGTCACTAGTCCAAAACAGACCCTGTAGATCCTAGAGAACCTCCACTCACCTATTTTTATCAAGTTAGTTGGCTTCATTGATAGCGGCTCGCTCTCCTTTTCCATTGACTTTCTTGAGAACGGGTGAAGGGAGACTTTTGGATGTCTCGCAACCCACTTTGACTTAACGGTCGTCGCCGATAGTGAACGAAACAAACGGGAAACAAAAGTGGTTTTCGATGAATGTGTTTCATTTTTGCCATGATTAAAGACCACGATACTCTTGACTAGAACAAGGACACCCAACTGCTTCTGTACCAGGAAGTTCGCGAGGTCGCAGAGGTTTAAAACTGAAAGAAAGAATACATGCATGATAGGTTTTGACGACGGCGTTGGCTTAAAACAAATCATTTATTGTAAGCCAACGCAAGAGAATAAACTTCAACCTTAACCTTAACTATATTTAAGGTAATTCCCACGTATTGCATTGCGCAACCCTACTGCGCACGATTTTCGCGTCATTAGCGCGCGCACATGAGCAAGTGCGCTTACAAAACGTAAGAGATTTCCCTCAAACTAAGCCCGATAGCGAAATAAACGCTCCTTTTCTGTCAAACGAGCACGGTGACCTCCGATTTTTTTTCCAGGTATTTGCTAAGAACAGTCTAATAAAAAACATATTTGAAGAATGAAAAAAGTTTGATAGTAGAACATGAATTTTTTTGGAAAACAGTTCCGAACTGGGTGTATTTTGGCCAAGGCGAGGACTTCAAGCTAACCACGGAACTGTCCCTAAAAGTGCACTATTCCCACAACCAGGCAATCAAAAACGGCGTACATGAAGCAATAATGCTTATGTGAATAAAAGAAGCTTTATTTTCCAAAAAAATTATTGTGTCTTTGAAGTAACCAAGACTTAATTCTGTATGAAGATGATTCAAATTTTCAACGCGCAACCCGTAAAATACCCCATTTTAAGAGCCTGCAGCCAAGTAAACAAGCTCGGTGACTCGAATTTTTTCATTGCATTTTTAATGTTCATATCATGAACGTTAATTATGCCAAGTTTCCAAAAAAATTTAACAGAAGAACAATTTCAAGGGAATTACCTTAAAGAACAATTGACAATACACAACACAAAACAAACACAAAAGGACTGGTCCGCAAATAGCACTTGCTAATCTGGGAGGAACAGTCACACTAAAAGATTACAATGAAAATAAAAAGTAATTACTAAATTTACAAAAGGACACTTACATAATTACTTGCACAGATTGCGTTAACTTAAATCATTAGCATAATTACAAGTTCAATGACATAAGTATCGTTACGAGGTATATATATGTTTGAATGAAGAACTCATATGATTCTTCACCCGTTGTATAACGCGAACAAAATGGAATACTGACGGAAAAAACATTGAAAAGAAAATCGTGGTCTCTTTCAGTCGCAACCGGAGACCTTTTTTTCGATGCTGGGTGAATGAATCACGGCCTCACGAAACGAGACGTCCTCAAAGTCCGCTTTTCTTTTGGTCAGCACCTTGGTGCTGACCAAAAGAAAAGGGGACTCTGGAGACGAGATTGGAAACGAGAGTTCAGGTTTGCGCAAAGTTCTCAAAACGCATTATCACGTGCGTGTTTCAGTCGCTTGGCAACAATGGCACAAGCTCAACAAGAAGCAAAGCGAGCCACACCCAGTCCCCTTACGCCACGCCTCAAAATGTCAATGAGGTCAACAAGGAGACGGAAAAATACCCGGTAGAGTGATTTGCGTCTTGGAGCGGTTTTCAACTGACCGTCGTAAAACAGATCCCAGAGTAATCATTTCGACCAATCACAGAAGGTGAAAAGAGCGCAATGAACCAATCCAAACTCGCAGCAATTCCATGTAACTTACTAAAAGGGCGGGAAAAATCGCGCTTGCAAGTCGCCATTGGTTTTCCTTCTCATTGGTTGATAAACTGGCGCGTCAAAGTCATTTGAAAAGTGCTCTAAAATGTAGAATGTACTTGGTTTTCTTCTACAGTTTACTTACTGTAATTACTCGTTATTTTTCGCGTGAAAAAAAAAAGGAAAATCTCTAGATCTGCCTAAGGAATAAGGAAATCCGCCGACGACAAAAGAAGTCGCAGATATCTTTCCCTTTTACCGACAACAGAGTGATAGTGAAGGTTAACTGAAATTGTGTTTAGCTTAGGGTTTCCGTAACATTCTATGCTTACTCAACGAATGATAATAAAGAGACCGTTTAGTGAGATTTACTGCTTGAATTTATGAACAAATGTAATGTTGAGATTAAGGGGAAGGAATTACCAGCATTCTTAGACAAAAATATGTAACAGCGGACACTATGATTTTAGAATTCTTCTGCACGGATGCAGATTGGTTGTCATTTCAATAATATGGAGGAGTTTGCGACTCCATCATTTTAACACCAAAACCGTCGCTATTCCTCTGAGCTATCATCATCACCGGAGACTGAGCAATGAACCGAAAAGAATTCCACGAAATTGATAACATTTCCAAATTACAAATTGGCTTTTCATCAAAAAGAAAGTAAGTAAGTAATATATAGTAGTATATAGAGGTGAAAACCGGCGTGCCCGAAGAAAAACCTCTCGGAGCAGAGTAGAGAACCAACAAACTCAACCCACAGTTGACGCCGGATCTGGGAATCGAACCCGGGCCACATTGGAGCGAGGCGAGTGCTCTTACCTCTGCGCCTCCTCTACTCACCTTACCTGTAACTTGCTGAAAGCGCGGGAAAATGCGCGTCCGGTTTATCTTCTTATTAGGGAGCTTTAGCAAGGACAACGGCGACATCAACGAGAACGTCACAAATTTGCATATTTAGTGGCCAAAGACAGTAGCTTTGCACGCTCTGCACGTGCGTTTTTACTTTTTGTCTATTTCTTTGACGTCGTCAGCAAAACAACAACGTGAAATGACCAACTTTAAGGTTTTATGAAGGACGTCAGCATTTGAAGATAAATTTTCATTTTCTTCCCTACAAAAAGCGCCGCTCATAACGTTTTTATTCTTGAGGGACTGCAATACCTTTCTCGCGTTCAATAGTCGTGAAATGATTGAATAATGAGAATTTATGTTTTGTGATGACGTTCTCGTTGCCGTTCCCGTCGTCGTTGCTAAAGCTCCCTATTAGAGAGCTTTAGGGAACTTAAGCAACGACGACGGCGACGGCACCGAGAACGTCATCTCAAAATACAAATTCGCGTCATTGTAATCACTTTGTAAACATGTCAACCCTTCTTATATGACAAGGGTGTGGTAGTTCCTCAAAAATGACATTGGTCGGAACGGCGCTTAATTTAGGGGAGAAAATGAAACTTTCTGCTGTCGTCGGAGCAGAGTAGAGAACCAACAAACTCAACCCACAGTTGACTCCGGATCTGGGAATCGAACCCGGGCCACATTGGCGCGAGGCGAGTGCTCTGACCTCTGGGCCTCCCCTACTCACCTTACATGTAACTTGCTCAAAGCGCGGGAAAATGCGCGTCCGGTTTATCTCCTTATTAGAGAACTTTAGCAAAGAAAACGGCGACGGCAACGAGAACGTCACAAATTTGCATATTTAGTGGGCAAAAACAATGGCTTTGCACGCCCTGCACGTGCACTTTTCACTTTTGTTCATTTCTTTGCTGTCGTCAGCAAAACAACAACGTGAAATAGCTAAATATGAGGTTTTATGAAGACCGTCAACACTTGAGGATAAATTTAAAATCTCTCCCCTAAATTAAGCGCCGCTCATAACGATTTCATTCCTGAGGAACTGCCACACCTTTGTCATATTAAAAAACTTGAAATAGTCGTGAAATGATCACAATAATGAGAATTTATGTTTTGAGATGAAGTTCTCGTTGCCGTTCTTGCCGTCGTTGCTAAAGCTCCCTATTGGTTAAAAAAGTGACGCAATATTTTTCACCGAGATATATACACTTCTTGTCACATAGAGTGGTTTTCAATTGCGTGTCGAAAGTAATCAACTAACTGCTTTGGTTTATGATTACTTCACTCAATGATTGATTCAAAGTTCTCGCGCCATTTTTTCAACCAATCAGAAGTGACACCAAAACCAATCGTGGCTCGCGCGTGCACATTTTCCCGCGCTTTTTGTAGGCTACGTGTAATTAATTCGATACTGGATTGTCTCTGTCCTTTTTGATTGGCCAAAGTAATAACTTTGGTTTTGGTTTTACGACACTCGATTGAAACTCACTCTATTGAAACCGGCTTGCAACTAATTACTTGCATTTCTGGACATAGCTCATATTCTCCGTAATCCCGTGATCATAGCGCAGTTTTCAAATGACTGTCGAAAGTAATTATGCGAATGCAATTGCTACGCTTAGTGATTGGTTTAAAAATCAAGCGCCATTTTATCAACCAATGAGAAGGAAAACCAAAACCAATCGCCACTTGCACGTGCGAATTTCCCGTGCTTCGAGCCAGTTACACGGAATTGCTACGAATTTGGATTGGTTCGTTGCGCAGTTTGAACCTGCTGTGATTGCTCGAAGTAATTATTTTGGTATTTGTTTTACGACACTCAATTGAAAATTGTTCTTATAATAATAACCGTGATATTTACCCAGGAAGCTCCACTCACCACTAAGTGGTTTTCAGGGAGGTCCTGTACCCGATCGAATTGAAATTTAGATGTGTTGGTTTTTGAGTAGAGGGGAAAACCGAAGAAAAACCTCCAGGAGCAGATTAAAGGGGCTAGGTCACGCAATTTTAGGCAATTTCAGCACTGATCGAATGGTCATAGAATTAACTAAAATATTAAAATAACTGTTCAACACTATAGAAGAACTCTAACAAAACACAGGGAAGCCAAGAAAGAACATGGATGGACAAAACTGGAGAGGATTGAAATGGATTGAATTTGGGTAAATTTGAAAAACGTCGGCCCACCTTTTTTCAAATTTATATCAGTCTATATCAAAATGTCATTTACAAAGCTGGAAAATCATTCTCAGTTGTTATGTGGCCGTGATTTTGCAAATGAAAGACTCTTGCTCTCCCAATTTGACGTTTAGAGCTCATAATTAACAAAATTAAACAAAATTACCTAAAATAGCGTGACCTAGCCCCTTTAAAGAACCAACAACAAACTTAACCCCCTTGATCGTTTCTAGCAAATACATGTATACTTCTTCCCCCCAATAGCTAAAGACATTGTCTTTCCTTAGTAATAACACATGTTTGTTTTTTAATCGCAGCATTAAACTATGGAATCTAATACGTAATTTAATTCAACCATGTGACTTTTTAAGTATGCAGACCTTTTAGAACAGTTTAATTGATTTGTACAAAGATGAATTAGTTAAGGCTTTTGATCGTGGAAAACTATGCTCATGGGATCTAGTACGCACCTGTGGATGCCACTGGCAACAATAATTTAATTGGGTTTATTTGAATTTTTTTTTTGGATTAGTTGGGAGGTGCTTTTTATGGGACTTTAGGTACCGTTTGCACCTTACCTTTTTGTCTATGTATAATTATTTATACATTAAACACTGAACTACGGATATCAGAATTCTAGCACTTTCAATTGCCGGACACAGCCTATAAGTTCATAGAGCGAGTTTCAATCGAGTGTCGTAAAACCAAAACCAAAGTAACTACTTTGGCCAATCAAAAAGGACGGACACAATCCAGTAAACCAATCAAAACTCGAAGTAATTACACGTAGCCGACACGAAGCGCGGGAAAATGTGCACGCGTAAGCCACGATTGGTTTTGATTTCACTTTTGATTGGTTGACAAAATGGCACGAGAACTTTGCACCAATCACTGAGTGAACTAATGGAAAACCAAGGCCATTCGCTAATTTCTTTCGACACTCAATTGAAAACCGCTCTATACCTGCCGGCCCTCCTCGAGCTTAAAAAGGTAAAGGTAAAGTCAGCTTACAGGACTAGTGGCCCATCAGGCCGGAGCTTATCCCCAGTTTCTGTAGCATGAAGCGACTAGGAGTATTTCTACTCCCCCCTGGATGGGATGCTAGTCCATCGCAGGGTTACCCCCAGCACTTCACTGGTACCCATTTATACACCTGGGTGGAGAGAGGCACCGAGGGAGTAAAGTGTCTTGCCCAAGAAAACAACACAATGTCCCCGGCCAGGTCCCGAAACCGGACCATTCGCTCCGAAGTCGAGCACACTAACCATGACGCCACCGCACCTCCCACAAGCCCTACTCGGGCTTGCTGCATGTAAAATGATTATAACCAACTCTGCACTACACGCCTCGTTGGTTGTCTAGCACTTCTTAGTAAACTTTCAGCTCCGACTATTGCATTTCTAGCTTTTTGATTAGCTAAAAAACTCCGACTATGAGCCAATAGTCGAAGTTTTACGTCATATGGAAAATAGTGCGCCAAGATGCTCTTTCCGGACGCTTTGTAAAATTGTGGAAATAAAAATCGGCGGCAAAACCCGGTTTGAGAATTTACTAAAACAATTATTCCATTCGCCCTTGTCGGATATGAAGTGATTATAACCAACTCGCGCTACGCGCTCGTTGGTTATTTTATCACTTGATATCCAACTCGGGCTCATGGAATAATTGTTATATAACCAGCGCGCCCTCGTAGAATAATTGTTCATTATTTATTGATTGAGACTAGAGATTAGACCAGAGATTTAGCACCGTGCATGGTTATGGCAAACAGGAAAGTTCGAGACATCCTGTAGCTATTCCAGACTGCTATTTCCATTGGTCCCTATGACTTGTAGGTTCTTTTGCAATCAGGGCTGGGTGCATTGTTTCCATGGTATCATCTATTGTTTCGTTCTCCAATCACAGACCGCGTCTGGGACACCGCAGGATCTCCAGAAAGGTCGGACTGAAATTTGCGTTTTGCCAAAAATGAAAGACACTTGTTTGATCAGTACAGGTTCATTTCTTGCATGTTAACTTTGGATACCGAGGAATGTCTTAAAGGGGCGAAGAAAGTTAAAATTTAAGCATCGCGTTTACATGAAACGGTAAACGCGATACCGTGGGCTGCTGCTTGTCATGAATGCATGAAAATGATGAAAATGATGTTACTGTAACTCGCCTCTCTCTTTTGAAAAGGTGGTTGATACTTGCTGCTAACACGCAAGAAATGAGCTCATATCAAACGAGTTTATTCCATTTTTGGCAAAACGCAAATTTTAGTCCGACGTTTGACCTTTGCCGAAAACATGATGCCTAATCTCTCTAATAAAGCGTTTTCACATGACGTCACGGCGGCCATGTTGGTGTTCCAAAACAAAGAAATGGCGGCCATGATGGTCTACCGAACGAATCCTCCGGGAATTGAACTCTATTTTTATGCAAATAACTTCTTTTGTTTCAGTAATCCAATATGGCTGCTGGTCACGTGAGTGAAAACGCTATATAGAGCGTTTTCACATGACATCACGGCGGCCATGTTGGTTTTCCAAAACAAAGAAATGGCGGCCATGATGGTGTACCAAACTAATCCTTGGGAATTGAACTCTATTTTTATGCAAATAACTTCTTTTGTTTCATTAATCCAATAAGGCTGCTGGTCAAGTGAGTGAAAACGTTCTATTCTGTATTTTCACATAATTTTGAGATCAACAGCCATGTTTTTCAACGAAAACAAAAGGAAGCGTTTGCATAATAATAGAGTTAAATTCCCGGAGGATTTGGTCGGGGCACCAACATAGCCGCCTTTTCTTTGTTTAGGATCACCAACATGGCGGTCGTGACGTCATGTGAAAACCGAGAATATGGCTGCTGGTCACTTGAGTGAAAACGTTCTATTCTCTATTTTCACATAATTTTCTCCATAATACACTATGTTTGCCCCCAAATTTTGCATTTCAATGCTCTTGGGGATACTGAATATTCCCAAGAGCATTTGAAAACAAGGTTTTTTGCAAAACTTGGGGGCAAGCAATGTGTATTATAGCGAATGTGAAAATAGAGAATAAGATAATTTTCATACTTTTATGACTAACGGAAGCCTGCCGCTTCGCGTTTGCCATTTCACGTAAAACGGGATGCAAAGTCTCATCAAATGGACCCTCTACTTACAAATAATCTCTTCCAGACTATAGAACCGCTTTTTCCCCGCGAAAAGTGTATTCCAGCGCGATGCGTGTTTATTGGGTTCTATGACGTAAAACAATAGAACTGTCATAGCTCTGTTTTGATTGGGCGTCCACAAAGTGAAACAAGCGAAGGAAAATTTGGCATACGCAAGCGTAGTAACGTCGGAAAAGATCTGGTAAGATTCAAGATGGCGTGCGAATCGTAGTGCTTCCGTTTCGCTTCGGTTACCGAGAAGCAAATTTTTTGGGTAAACTCGCTTGAGTATTCAACTTGTATGGTAGATGTTCAAACAATTGTTCACCTCAGTGTCGGTGAATAATTATTGTTGATTATCTCGATAAGTATTTCTTTGGTCTATTGGTTGTTCCGCCTTTGTGCTACATATCGAAAAAAACTCTTTAGCTTCGATGAAAGAGGAGAATATTTCCCTCTTCTTTATTGAAAATTTGTTTAATACTTAGAACTCATTAGCACAGTTGTAAAGAAAAGATACCCCTTTCCTCAAAGGCCCATTTACACAAGCGATTTTTGTCGCAGCAACTTGAGGCAATTTTTTCGCGCTCAAGTATAAACCGGGTGCGATTTCAATGCGATTTGACGCCGCGATAAACCACGATTTGGGTGCAACTCACGAAACACAGTAACTTAAAATAGCAGTTTCGCTACAGCGCACTGTGCATACGCTTTGTTTTCAAAGTGGCAGCGCAAAGCGTCTATTTTTTTGCGTTGACTCGCCTGTTGTTCTAATTATTCAAGTGAGCATATGTCTTGAGACAATTTAATAAAAGGGAGAAAACTGAAACAAATACCAGTATTGAGTAGTTGAATTGCTCCTCCATCTTTGCTTTTAAAGGCCTGCAAGGCCACCGCTCTCTTGTCACAGTCGTGCCGTTTATAATCTGCACAACTAGTCTTAAACAAACAAGGATAATTTTGCCACAATTCAGTCAGTGCCGCTTCTTTATTTTAAGTGAACGAACGGTTTTTTGGTCGCTTTTTCTCCGCAATGACGCTGCGTGACAACACCTCCCGAGGGGTCACTCGTGAAAAGGCAACTTGAGTGCAACAAAATTTGCATCAAGTTGCTGCCACAAATAAAATCTCTCTCAACCTCGTTCCCAGGGCTTTTGACTGCCAAGGGTAGGAAAAAGCCCTGGGAACGAGCAATTCTACACTAAACAATAGGCCATTTTCGAAATATCAATATTCAGCTTGATAGTGAGGCAGAGAGGACAAAAACAATAGAAACAAGTTGTAATGAAAGTGAAGGATATTACCACATCATCCATGTCATCTAAACCTCTCTTTCAAGCTGAATTTTAATATATCGAAAGTGGTCTATTCACCGGTATGTGCTGGGCTTTTAGAGGGTCGTGAATAAACTGGTGCGACACTTCATGACCAATACATAACGTTGCGTTAGACTGCCGAGCTGAAGATGCCACAAGTCTATAAAATGTCACCCTCAACGGTCCTAATTCTCAGTTAAACAGGTGCATACGCTAAGCAGTGCAGCTTAGTACTTAACAGGGCAAACGATATACTTCAGGTGCATGCATGATCGATTTTTTTTGGGCCCGAAACTTGTTTTTATGTATTAGTCACAAAGTGTCCCACATGACTGCGTGGGGATCCACTTCAGTCATCGACCTGCTAGGTTTTGGTATGGGTCACGGAAGTGTGAGGTGAGGTTTAGGAGAAAACAACACCGTAGAAAAAAAAGCGGGGGGCTATAGCCCCCTCTCCGCGCCCATGTTAGACTGCTCTCAGTCCCTTCTGAGTTAGTCGAACCGCCCGCTTAGGTCACGCAAGCGAGACGAAGGAAGAATGGTGATAGAGAGAGATATAGGGACTGCACGATCTTCTGTAAGCGACGCGTTCAGAATCTCCCGTTGCACCAACGAGGATTTCGGATTTGTCCGATGACAATGGACCGCTGTCAGATATTTTTGACGAGTTAGCAACTTCTTGTCAGATTGTGGCGCCAATCTGTCTTCGATTTTCCCTCGATAAAGAGAAGCACGATATATGGCTTTTGCGGTTTCGATCATTTATCCCTTCAAATATGGCTAACACATTGAACCCAAACACGAACAGAAACTTGTGGTCGAAGCTCTCCTATCGGGCAAGTATTTTATGTCTGTGCTACTTACCGGTTTCGGCAAGACCATTATTTATGAGAGCTTTGTAATCTTAAAGGATACGAGTGACCCAAATCAAACTCCATCGATCGTGGTAATAGTTCCTTGTCGCAGCACGACCGAAGACCAGATTCGGTCAAACGATTGTCTATGCATGGGTACTTGCCTTCGAGAAGAAACGCAATTTGTTAAAGGACATGGTTTCAAACAAGTATTGAGTCATCTTTTCTGCAGAACAAGCTCTGTCTTCTGACTTCAATGATTAAATTGTTGATGATGAGTTGTCCGTTCTAAACAAGGATTTGTCCCTGATAGCTGTAGAGGAACATCACACCGTCGAAACTTGCCAAAACATTTCAACATTAAATTAAATTAAATACAGTAGTTTTTCTGCGATTTCCTTTCCGAATAGTTGACTGAATTCGACATGCACATAAATATTCCCACGCCGTTTAGTGTTTATTTACATTAGCAATAAAAGAGGCGAAACCATCTGTCACCACTTTCACTAATAGGCCTTTTCCAAGTTCATGTCTGCATCCTCTTCAAAGGGAGTTTAAGTCTGTTTTCTTATGAAAATTACTATTCATTCATTTGTAAGTAGAACTAATTACCATCTAATTACCATAACAAAAGCTTCGCACTTAGACTCGCTTTGAAGAAGAGGCAGACATGAACTCGGAAATGGCCTATTAGATTAGCAGATTCTGAACGCATCGGTTACAGAAGATCGTGCATTACCTGTATCTCACTCTCTCTTCATCACCATTCTCCCCCTCCCCCCCCCCCCCCGGCTCCCTTGCGTGACCAAAGCGGGCGGTTCGACAAACTCAGAAGGGACTGCAAGCAGTCTACGCCCACAGGAGCCCATCCTGGAGCGTGCAACTTCCATACAGCGTCTGTGAAACGGCGTTTTCACAGGTAGGTTTATTTTTAGACTAGCCCTTCCCGCGAATTAGGTCAAAAAACAAAGTCAGTTACGGTTCGGTGACCCTATGACGTCTGCTTAATTTCTTGTAATTGGTCATCGGGCTCCTGTGGGAGTCTCATTAGCGGGAAATTCAATCTAAAAATAACCTTACTTGTGAAAACGCCGTTGCACAAGTATAGTTAAGTTGCACGCTCCGGGTGATGGGCTCCTGACGCCCATGACTGTGTTCATGTCGGATTCTCCTCCGCTTGGGCCGCCTGCCTGCCTTTGCTATGGTAGTCCACGTGTCGTTTTATACACCCCGCACCCCAAGAAAAAAACGGGAGGGAAGGAACGACGTTCGCTTCCTCTCGTTATCTCTCTGGGGTCTACTGATCTGGCTTCCCATGAGCTTCTGTCTCGATGACATTGACTGAATTCAATGCTCCGCGCTTTCGATTCGTAACAGGCGAACACGATTCCTTAATTATCCTTTTATGTTCGTATCACAAAAAATTCTTCAGGCAGGCATTTTTGGTTGATGCGCAATAGATTCCTCACCCCTCCTCTGCAAAGTAGAACATTTTCCACCATTTTTTTCTATTATTAACAGCACATACACTGGCCTGAGTAGCTGAGAGCAATCTCGTTTCCAGAGCTCACGTATCTTTTGGTCAGCTCCAAGACACGGAGCTCTGGAATAATCAATTTCCGGAATTCCAAGATTTTAGGAGTTCCGGTTTCACCGAAAAGGGAAATGGGGCGATCATTAGGACTCAGTGGCTTGAAAAGCAGCGACAAATCTTTGTGTTTACAAGTTTAGTTGGAGATTTTTGCGCAACAGTCGCAAATTACAAGCTATTTCACTCTCGTTAGTTTACGCATGAGCAGTTTGATAAATCAATTAGCCAATGATGGAGTTGATAATGAAATGGACCTTGTACAGGGATTCTAAAAGCTGACGTTTCGAGCGTTAGCCCATTGTCAGAGCGAATCGCGGAATTATGGGTTGTGCGTAGTTTTTACAGCAGAGTAGGAGCTACAGCATTGGTGGTAACACGGCAACGTGAAAAACAGGAATACATTAGTTAAACGAAAAGCGTTCGTTAATACCGTGGGGATTAAGGGTGCCGATTTAGAAGATGAATTTTTGTTCCAGATTCCAATAGCGTAGCTCCGACTATACTATAAAAACTACACACAACCCACAATTCCTCGATTCGCTCTGACGAAGGTGTAACGTTCGAAACGTCAGCTTTTAGAATCCCTGTACGGTGGTCAATTTACATTACCAACTCCGTTGATAGAATCAAATTTTTGTGTACTACTTCCCCACCGACGCAGCACCACAGTTTCTTCAGAAACTACTCCCTTTAGCCAATGAACACAGTTTTGAAAATTGATTATTCCAGAGCTCCGTGTATTGGCTCTGACCAAAAGACGCGTGGGCTCAGGGGACGAGATTGGCGTGACAGGCAAATTGACGAGCGACAAAGCCGCGAGGAGAATGGGGAGGGGCGCTGTGAAACCGCCAGCTACGTAGGCTATTCCCGCCATTTTTTTTCCTTTTCTCAAACAGCACTTACGCAATCTGAACCGAACGAGGAACAGAAGCGATGGAACGTCAATGCAGAAACGACACCGAGTCTTCCAAATACAATATCGAGATACACAACTCTCATATCGATACACTGGTTATTGGAGATGGAAACATTGTAAATAATTTTTTTCACACGCCGCTGAATGCTGAAACTTCCACGCCTCCAATAACAGCTCGAATGACTGCAACCCAAGATGGCGGAGAATCGAGAAAACGACGCGGTACAAAAGAAAAACAGTTGCAAATTAGATTTCCGCAACGCAAATTCAGAGCAGAAGCCAAAGCAGTCGTGAAATTAGAAAGGGAAGATGTCGACGTGCCCACCATTCCACAGGTCTTTCCAAACGTTTCAGAGGAAAGCGATCGAGAGAATGCAAGATCTTTGCGCAAGTTCGCTGTTGTTTTGAACAAGTTGCACCCTGCTCGAGACAGCGGGAACTGGCAAAACTTTTACAACGCTGCAGAAAGTCTTTTAATGGAAAACGACGGCGACCAACAGGTAAAGATCTTAATTACGCTGGAAAAGAGTGTGGTAAAAAGCTATCACAACAACATTGAGGAGGCCGAAAGAATGGTTCTCGAAGCATTGCAGAGTCTTCAGGAATCGAAAGTGAAAGTTACAGATGTGACCGCGTTCCACTTCCTAGCGGCCATGGCGTTTTGTCATCTAACAGGGTTTTATCGCCGACAAAACAAGCATGGCAAGGCGGAGGATAGTATTCGTATAGGGGATCAAAACACACAAAACTCCAACTCGCGTTATCTCAAGGCACTGATGTACTATGAAATGGCCAGCAATTGCACAAAATACATTTCTTCTATTCCAAATGGCCCGGCTCGGGATGAACTTGTCGCTCGTGCTAACGATTTGATGAAAAAGTGTATCACTCTGTGTGTTGAACTCGATAACGATGGCTCCGTTTATATACGCAAACATCATTTTGGTCTGATAAAACTAGCTTTGATGTCTCTAAATTGTCGAACAAGGGTGGCGCGCGAGCAAATCCCAACACAAAGATGTATCGATGATGCCAAGAATTGTCTGAAAACAGTGGAAGAAAGGTATGAGGCAGACATTCGTGAAGCCCCAGGTCAAAGAATACAGCTATTGGTTGCAAAGTCAGACCTGGCTTTCAGACAGAAAAATTATCAAGTTGCACAAGAGAACTGCGTGAATGCTTTAGCTCTGGCAGAGGAGAGCGGATTTTTACTGGAAATCAAGGGTATAAAAGACAGATTGGAAGACATCTCGAGACTTATGGGAAAAGAGAGAAGGAGAGATCCCTTGGAAATTCACTCATCTGAGGAACATCATGCAGATTCTTTATCGTCCAGTACATCTTCATCAAGAAAGAACTCGCCATGTTCCTCAGGTTGTGAAATGGAGGTTGTCTAAGGTAATAATCCCCTAATGATTACATACACCCTAATTTTGGGGCCGAGGCTGAACGTTTAACTTCTTACAATGTAATTTCTTTTCTTTTGTGATTTGAGTCTTGAAACGTTCTTAAGATGTTCTTAAAGTTGTGTGGTACACTAAGTTCAACTACAAACTGATTTGCTCTTCAGCGTATCATGCAATAAGCAATAAGAAACCGCACTGTTGATGTTCAAAAAAAAAAAACACCCTTAAGTATTTGAGTGAATTGCCTTGTTGGCCAACAGTTTTACATTTGATAATGACCTAGTGTCGAAAAAATTTGGATTTTACTCTATGGAAATAATTTTTAGTCTTGTAAAAAGTTCCATAATCATTATTCATGAAGTGAATCTAAAAAGCAGTGGAAACGATACGTCGAGACAACGTGAATGAAACCACCTTCAACATACAACGCATATCGTCTCGATGGAGCAGAAGCAATGTGTGGACTTGTTAAACATTTTTAAAAATTTATTGCACATACCATTTATCCATCTTCAGAACCGCTATCGACACTTTGAGCTTGTACCTGGAATTTAATGATGATAACTCGTAAAAATAATAGTAATAATAATTACAATAAAGCAGTTTTCAATTGAGTGTCGTAAAGCCAAAACCAAAGTAATTACTTTGGCCAATCAAAAAGGTTGGAGACAATCCAGTAAACCAATCAAAACTCGAAGTAATTACACATAGCCGACACAAAGCGTGGGAAAATGTGTACGCGCGAGCCACCCTTGGTTTTCGTTTCACTTCTGATTGGTTGACAAAATGTTGCAAGAACTTTGAACCAATCGCTGAGTGAAGTAATCATAAACCAAAGTTATTATCTAATTACTTTCGACACTCAATTGAAAACCGCTCTAATGATGGTGTGATACTACTACTACTACTACTACTACTACTACTACTACTACTACTACTACTACTACTACTACTACTACTACTACTACTACTATATTCATATATATTAATAAAATAATTTACTTAAGTCAATAAGACCTGCAGTTTTACATAGGGTTGGGCAGAAATTGGCATTGCTAGGTACAGCAAACATACTGTGATAGATGCCATCCATTTGCAGTCACAATGATCAGATTGAGCAGCATACAGACCATGCTACAACTACTGTAGTTATTAACACCAAGACCGTGAATTTGGACAATAATAATATTTATGTAATACCTATTTATTTGTGCAGCATTCCCCTCTTAAAAAACAGGTGTGATAAGGCAGGAAAGATCGTACACCTTCTTCCAAAATGGTCACCATCTTAGCATTCTTTTGTTTGCTTGCAAATTAGCCCATGTTACCTCGTTCAAGGTTAACTATTCTTTGAATTTTTAGCTTAAGAACGAGGAAACAAGAGCTAATTTGCAAGAAATCAAAAGAATACTAAAATGACGGCCATTTTGAAATAAGGTGTATGGAACAGAGAACAGGAGTGACATACTACTGACCAGTGGTTGTCTCAACACAAAAATTAGGTTTTATCAACGGAGTTGATAATGTAAATTGGCCACCGTACAGAGATTCTAAAAGCTAAATCTCTGTACGGTGGCCAATTTACATTATCAACTTTGTTGATAAAACCCAATTTTTGTATACTACTTACCCACCAACACAGCACAACAGTTTATTTAGAAACTACCACCTTCATTCATTTGTTGTCGCAACACAGACATGTATGCAGCTCTCTCTAGATGGAAGAGGACTTGTAAGTGGATTCATGTTTGGTCTGTTTTCATTAAATTTTGTTAATGGTCTCTATTGATAAAAAGACAAAATACAAAAACAAGTCACTTAAGCTGTGGGCTCCATTAACAAAAACACAAA
>OX421453.1:36750782-36760782 GCA_949126865.1 Montipora capitata | reverse complement strand
CACGTGAAAACCAAGAATAAGGTAACGGTAAATGTTAGCGTTATTTTCAGCATACCTAGGGACCGTAAATGCAGCTGTTCATCTTTCCTTGAGGAGCATCATTTGGGAGACACTTTGCGACGTTAATTGACTCTCTGTATTCCGAGAGACGAGTGATGTTAAAGTTGGCGAGAAGATCAAGGGGACACTTTGTGATGCTTATTGAAATCCTCATGCATCTAATTAGGGTTAATCTCTCTCTTTGTAACACTGAAAAGCTGTCCATTAATGAACTCCTAGCACCACTATGTAATGGTTAGCCTTAAGTTATTGTGACAAGAGGGTAAAAACAGGGCTCAGATTGTATCCGGCGCTGTCAGCCACAGGGTTTTCAGTTCACCATAAAGTCTTTTGATTGATTGATTGATTGATTGATTGAAAGGATATAAATGCATATATTTGAAGTGCGGGTTATAGAAAGGGAGAGGATCTGCAATCTGGACAATTCTCGAAATAAGTGTGAGCATCACTTTTACCTTTTAACTGTCAAGAGGTGGGTGAATAAACCAACGGATCACCGCATTTTGGAAGTATTTTTGCCCAGATTTCAGATTTAGCATGAAATCTTAACCGATTTTCGGATCTTGCAATTCCAGTGGATCGCGGTTTCATCCTTCCTTTTGGCCCTGATCATGGAATTTTGCCTGTAATAAAGTTTGGATCGTGGATCTCGCCGATCTCGTTCGGGTCACGGAACTCTCAAATCGATATGACAAATATTGAGTGGCTTCAGGTGTAAGGACTTTTTTTAACAGATCGAAGGATTTCATTATTAAATCCTAACAGATCGGTGGATTTGCATACCCCTATTCACCCCCCCCCCCCCCCCCCCCCACTGTGAATCTATTGTTAAAGCAAAGTATTTTCCTGTTAGTTTTTAACTCGGTTGTTTTTTCAGTGCCTCCTGTGCAAATGATAAATGATCAGGATGACGACAACAATAATGGTGAGAAAATTTAATAGTTGATTCAATGCTGGGTCAAAAACTAAAATCCAATAATTAAGGTGCTCAACTAACTGGTGAGAATTGAAATCAAATTAAACTCATTAAAGGTTAACAGACTCAAACATTGCTTTCTGAAAAAGAGGAAAACCAAACAACCAGAGAAAGTCCACTTGGAGGGGTCCAGTGGAATGCGAATGGTCTCACTGTACCCCCACCCCTTCCCCCCCTCTCCCCATCCTGCATCTCCCTCCCCACTTATGCAGGTCATTGCTTTGCAAATACTGAGCTTTTAAGGACAGCGCCTACTAATTCAAAGGTATTTTTGCCCCGTTTTATGATTATGCGGGAAATGTAGATCTTAACAAGTGTTACTGAAATCGAAAAAGAAAATTGGGGGAAACCACGCATTTTTCAAAGATAATTTATGAACAATATTTGTAAAAAGCTTTAAAATACAAAGTCTTGTATGGCATTCTTTCTCAAATTGAAGGTTAATTATCCCTGAAAAATGCATGTTTACCCCCAATTTTCTTTTTGGATTTTGAATACCAATAGTACTTACTAAGATCTACTTTCTCTGCACAATTTTAAACCGTGCAAAAATATCCCTGTATCGGTAAGCATCACCGATAGGAAATCCGAATATCGCGAGATGCGCAGAACGTATGCGCAATAACAATAGTAGGCACCGTCCTTTTAGTAGCTACTCTCCCAACCATGATATACCACAGAGGGCAGACCACAACATCAAGAACTCCATGCCCTACTCTTTGCTAAAAGTGTGGGACATGGAGTGACTTGCCCTGACCTTTAAGACCGAAAAATGTGTTTAGGCTTTAAAGCTTATTCAGCGTGACGGTCCAGAGCTACTTCAGTACACGTAACATGAACTCTGACCTGCGTTTTGTTTTTGTCACAGAGAACAAGGAATAATTTTTTCCACTCCGTTGCCAAATTATTGCTTTCCTGGGGCGAACGCAACAGTCAGTCTGGTCCACATTTGTACTATGTACGTGTGCAATAAAAAGAGTCTTCATAACTATTTTAATCATTGTCAGTCTGTGATTAAATGAACTTACCTCTGCATTAGCTGCTTTGTTCGTTCGACTGTTGGAATGAACACCAATTGACCAGAAAGTCATTTGTTTCCAGTCTCCTTTGATGTGGCCAATCCAGTGTTCGGATATTCGGAAGTTCGGACGATGCCACACGAGTGTGTCCCGACCTGTAATTTAGACGTTTCGATTGCCGAAAAGTTGATATAGATCCTGTTTCCAATCCCAGAAAGCAATATAGTGAACATGGAAATAATTATGCTTCTGCACAAAGTACAACATTAATCGTCATTATTACTGTATACAGTTTACAGTGATCAAACAGATGAAACACCTCTGAGCTGACAGCAGTAAACAAACAAGCCTTGCAAAACATAACCAACAATTTTAATCAACAACTAAAACTGAAATTACATGCACAGAAATTTCTTTCACAACATTTTTCCGTTTGACTGTCAATCTTTACTCCCTCTCTCTTCAGTTTAGAACAACAGCAAAAACGCGAATTGCCAAATGCAACGCTACCACTCCAGTCCCCAGGGGCTCTCCTGCCTCCCCACAGTCTGTACGGGAAGACGGGCGGACGTACGTCACGTCATAACCAAAATTTCTCGCATTGAGATTCCCCCCAAATCTTACCCATGGTGCTCCGCCGCGCGCACGCGCTCCGCCCTGCGCTCCGCTATAAAAAAAGTCAAACTTAGGCGTAGTGCGTAATGCGGATGGAACAGCCTGAGTGGACTAAGCAAAGCCAGAAAGCTTTGTGATCCCTAGTTTACTTTTAACTCGACTTAATCCTACAGAAAATTTACGAACACAACCGTACACATTACAATATACACATTACGAACGTCGCATTTGCTACTGAGTTAAGTCATTTATTTTATGCCAGCGAGTATCTATATGAAAAATACATGTCGAAACCAGTCTCCGTTACAAAATATCAGGCTAGAAACTTATTCAAATAGTTACAGCTTGTTTTTGTTTGGTTGCAAAACCAGCATGTAATCTGAACAAAAAAATATAATGAACTTTTGATCTCATGTTACGGTGTCCTTTTTGCGTGAGACGGCTACTGAATTACAAACGTTTTTTAAGTACCCGAAAGTAACGGGGGCGTTACTTTCGGAATTCTACGGTAAAATGACTTGAAATGGGGTTTTGTTAAAGGGGACTTCTACTTCAACAAAACTTTAAAAGTAGGAAATTTATTTAATTCTTCAAAGAAAGGGTTTGTATCCGAAATAAGATTTTTCTTTTCAAATTTCCCCGCGCGCCACTATCCTGAACAATTAAACAAGAGCAATTTGTTGTCAGAATAATAGAGAAACCCTAACCCGTCACAATTATTCAAGATTGCCGCGCCCAGGAAATTTGAAAGTGAGAATAAGCGATTCTGAATTTCATTCTTTGATAAAAACATCTTTTCTGACCAAAAAAAAAAAAAATTCGAACAAATTTGATTTCAAAACTATGTTAACAAAACACTAAGTGAACAAAGTTTCAAATTCTGATTTTAAAAAGATACTTGTTTATTTTAAATGAAATTTTCTTATTTATTGGTCCGCCATCACCAGCTTACAAACCTTGAGAGAGCTGGGTCGAGGAGAAAATGACGTAAAAGACTCAATAGTTCAAGAATGCAATGCGTGTGTACGCGGCCGAAAAATATGCAACACGGGATTATCGAGCTTTCAGATTTTTTAACTCGTGTTTTGCATATATAATAAGTTGCGTTTACACGCTGAAATTCTAAGCTAGTGAGTAAATGACGTCACTTTTCCCTAGGTCCAACCCTCTGAGGTCCAATCGGTTAATTTTGAGCGTGAGTAATGGCGGACCTTGAAATCCAAAACTTACACTCAAAGTAAGCAGCCTTTGGATAAAAAACAAAGCTCAAAATTTTGCCAGTCAGGTGTTAAGCGAACACGCTTTCAAAACCTGAAGAAAAAAAAGAAAACTTTTTTTGATCATAGTAGCACTTTAACTTGCATCTAAAGTACTGCCATCTCATCATTTCACAAAATACTCAATAATCATTCTTTATACATCCAGTTACATGAACGTACTGATATTTAGAGGTATTTTAATCCCTCTCAAAAGTTAACTGGGAGCTGGTCGCCTTGGTAGGGCAGTGTAGCGCCATCACAGGGTCCTGAACTCGAGCCCCGTTCACAACCTCGTCCCCAGGGCCTTCTCCTCTGCGATTTTCAAAATGGCGGCTCGTCTGGAGAAGACCCTGGCCAACGCTGAACTCACGTGGTACAAAATCTCCAAAAATCTTGGAGATTTTTATCACGTGACATTTTGAGAAAGACCAAAACAAAATGGCGGCGAAGCATCGCGTGGGAAGCAAAACACCGGTCAAAGAACGCTTAAGTTTGTACACGAGGCAGTGGTGGCTTCGCAGTAAGATGAAATATTTTTACGGACGTTTTAATTCTGGAGCAGGACTTTTGCGCTTTAAAAGTACGTGTACAAAAATCCAAAAAAGTATCTCAATACAACGTTGTGAGCATTTGTAAGTTTATTACACTTTCGTACTCACTTTATTTAACTGTCATTGAAATCAGATTGAACATCAAAGAGAAAAACTCAGCTGTTCTTAAGTACAGAGTGAAAAACTCTTTGTGGCCTCATATTACTAAGCTTATTCAAGCAAGATGATCGAGTCACATACTCCAACTTGCTATGTGAACATGAAGTAATGAACTCTATATAAGCTTATTTTAATTAGTCTGACTGAAATTAAATTATCGATTGATTGAATGATTTCCTTAATTCACAGGCATCGCTTTTTATTAAGTCTAATTAACAGAAGTTATTAAATTGAGTCTTAAGCTAATTATACACATGCAGTATACAGTTTTAAATGACTTAAAAATATACTCTAATGATCTAAAAACAGCACTACACACCCTTGTAATTGACCCTTTTTGGATCTACAGGTATGAAAATTTATATGATTATTAGGCTTTGGATTCAATTAAAAACTTAGGGGCAAAGAGAATCTAATTTTTGCAGAAACTTACGTTGTATAGGTCATATTCTATAACCTATTTCTGGCTGATACTGTAATCTGAATGTATATAGGAAAATGTATAAATAATTAGAAACAATCTGGAAACCCATTTTCAATTCCTTGCTGAACCACATTTTCACTCACTTCCTTAATCAAATGAAATTATTGCCTGATAACCCAAGGCTATATTGTTGTTAATTTTTCAGTTGGGCTAGTGGATGTTCTTCATGCCCATAAATTTTAAGTGACCTTTTTGGTGGTGGGGGGTAAATACTTATGTTTTTTTCAAACTACTGAATTACTTTAAGAAAACAAATAATTATTTCAATTGTTCATTTTTTTTTTTATTGTTTAACCTGGGAAAAAAGTTTGACTGTTATGTAAGTATATCCTATTTGCAGCCCACAAACTACAAAACTGATTTCCTTGCACCAAGTTTTTGCATGAATTGTTAGGCTTTGATTTACCATTGTCTAACCTTGAACACCACTTAATTCCAGTAAACTGTTTGCCAAAATGACCTGTTGCATTGTTCTCTTTATCAAATGACATCTACAGAATAATACTGAGAATGAATTTATCCAAAGATGTGTGTTGTTGAATTTTAATGTTCACCAGATTAAGTGTAAAATGGAAGAAAATACTGTTTATATGCATATGAAATTACTTAGTTATTCTACTTCTTAATTCTTAAGTGTATTGGTTGGAAGTTGGAAGGGTGGGGCTCAATGACGCATTGTAAAACTAAAACCAGAGTAAGAACTCTGGTCAATCGCAATGAGCACTGACTATCAAATGAAGCAATCAAATAAACTTGTATATATATAGGTGATGCAAAGTGCGAGATAGGGATTAGTGACAACCTGTTAAGATTGGTACTGGTTAAAATGCTTCTGATTGGTTGAAAAGATGGCAGAAGGTTTTTTTCAACTGATCATGTAATAATGCATAATCATTTAAACACTCAAATAAATGCTCCTATGTTGCATTTGGTTAATTATATTACATTCTTTAATGACAGTCTGATGTGGAGGCGTGGTGACCTCATGGTTAATGTGCTTGACTCCGGATCAAGGGTTTGAGCCTTTACCAGAGACATTGTGTTATGTTCTTGGGCAAGACAATTTACTCTCACAGTGACTCTCTCCACCCAGGTGTATAAATGGGTAATGGCAAATTTAATGTTGGGATCATGACCCTGCAATGGACTTGCATCCCATCCAGGGCGGAGTAGAAATACTCTTACCGGTAGTTGGTTTATGCTTAGGAAACCGGGATAAGCTCAGAGTGGCCTGTTGGCCCACTTGGCTTTTATGCAGACTCTACCTTTTACCTTAATGTCTGAGCAGTTATTTTAACCTTTGTCATATTGCAACAGTGCAGAGCTCTACTAAAAAAAACAAAACAATATTAACACTGCCATTTCACCCATATTATGTACACTCAAGAAACAAATTTCAAAGGGGTAGGCAGAGGACTACATGTAGATATAGACTGTATACAATGCATGTTCCTGAGTCTACCCCATTGAAAGTTGTTTCTTGTGTTTCTCTAGCCAGGAGAAGAACTTTTCCATGTCTAAAAAACCTTTCTAACTACTACCCCAGACCCCATCCAGTTATCTGTAAACAGCTTTGAAGAATATAAAAGGTTTCAAATAAGTAGTATAAAGTTCACCAACACAAGTAGACATAAACAGTGCAAATTCTTTCAACATGCCTTTATTATGCCAACATTGATTGAAGACAAGGTTAGGAATGCTTGATTAATACAAACGTTTTCAATGTGATACTTTATATATGATACATTATATAGTTATCACTACCTAGATCAAAGAATACTACTTTGGAATATGTAACTTCTATTTATCTTCTCTGAGTAACTAATACTCTGTTGAAATGTTTCCACCTATAAACCTTACTTTTGAGGTTGCCTTGGCTTCTGGAATACACTGAAAGATATACAGCAGCTTTCATAAATGTTCTATTGACCGCTTTCAGTGCTAAGATGGTTCATCAAGATGGCAATTTATCTACAGTAAACAATATTGTTCTCTTGTGCACTACTTAAACAAGAATTGAAATAAGGCCCCCACTTATAGAAAAATGTAAGTGTTTAGACACAATAAAACAGGAACCATTTTCCCTGGCCAGGTACTGAGAAAAAAAACATCATAGTTCAGTGTTTCAGCCAGAAAATTATACTTAAGGACCAAAGTGGCCCCTGAAGACTTGTTTCAGGGGCAAATTTCTTAGGAAAGGGCCCAATATATAATAGTTGGACCTAAAAAATTAGTCGCCAGAGGTCTGGCATGAAGGACCTGGGTCAAGAACAATACAAAGGCATACAAGACAAAGTCAATGACCAAGGATTTGCAATGCATTATAGGGAGACACAGCAAAGCAAAAGGATGGAGTGACTTCTTTTCTTATGTTACGTGTTTTAAAGAAGAAAGATCTTTCAATATGGCTTACTAGAAGAACATAATGTGTCCTCAACGTAGCGAAAGGAAGTCGCGATTATGGCAACTAAACTAGAATTTTTGGTCGCAAAGGAACAAATGTTAGTCGCGTTGTACATTGTTAGTTCATTGGCGACCATATCGGTCGCATTTTTGAGCCTTGGGATGGTTATTAGAATACTATCCTGGGTTAAACCAGCATGCAGCCTTGTAACAACAACAAGCTTTATTACCAAAATAAAAGTAAAGGGCTAAATTGGCCCTTTTTCCATTTCTCTGGGGGCCTTCTCTAAATGCAATGCAGGATTCCCACAATGGTGCAGTCTGGCGGAAACACTGAGTTCAATACAGTAAACTTATTTTACATATGAATCTCAAACATAGCACTGGCAGTTAGTTTGATACTAAGAACATTTCTGTAAGAAGTCATGTGCATTCATTGTATCAAATAATATGTATTTAATACCTATAGGCTGGGTCTAAAATTACTTTAACACCATCCAGACAGCAAATACAATCATTTGACAACATAAATACCATTTGGTAAAATCTAAGAATATTCACAAGAATATTTTCAACCTAAACTCGGCAGAAAATAAAAATATTCAATTCAGCCTCGGCCACCAAAACAATATTATTATTAGAAAAAATAGTGCATTTGAAAAGATTTGAAGTAAGCCTAAACCTAATACAGGCAGAAGGCCTATATTTAAGGAATGTGTCCAAGAAAATAGAAGCGGTTTTCCGTATATTAGAACAGTGCTCTGTAACGAGCAAAAGCTCCTTTTTAGATTTGAAATTCGAACATAAAAAACGCTTCAAACTCTTCTTTGTTTCCGTACGCGGAAAAAACTAATTGGACATGAATACAGAACAACAAAAACAGCACATAAGACCACATGTGATGAGCTGCAGCTCGCTAGCTGTCGGCAGATCTAAGTTTACAAAAATTTGGTTTTATCAACGGAGTTGATAATGTAAATTGGCCACCGTACAGAGATTCTAAAAGCTGACGTTTCGAGCGTTAGCCCTTCGTCAGAGCGAATCGAGGGATTATGAATATGAATCCCTCGATTCGCTCTGACGAAGGGCTAACGCTCGAAACGTCAGCTTTTAGAATCTCTGTACGGTGGCCAATTTACATTATCAACTCCGTTGATAAAACCAAATTTTTGTATACTACTTCCCCACCGACGCAGCACCACAGTTTCTTTAGAAACTACCCCTTCATTCAGATCTAAGTTTACACGCTCGTTATGTATATTTTCCCGGGCTTATTTCTACTTCTATGGTATAGGTTACATCTTTTAAATTAAAATAAAACGGAAAAGATTCACCTTTCGAATCGTTAATGGCAGTTTGATTCAACATCGCTTGAACTGAACTGCAATCAACCTCCTAAAGCCCTTTCTTTTTCGTGTAAACACTCGCTACTTCCGCCATATTTCTTTAGAATGTATTTAAACCAATCAGCGTGTTCGTATGAATGGGCTAATCAACAAAGGTGTTAGTTCAGCGTTGGCCAGGGTCTTCGAGCCGCCATTTTGAAAATCGTAGAGGAGAAGGCCCTGGGGACGAGGTTGGCCCCGTTCACGCTGTTGCTTATGTCGTTTCGCCCACACTTTGATTCGCCTACACTTGAGTCGTTTCGCCCACACTATTTTGATGATATCACTGTTTTTACGCACCATCGCTAAACTTTGGGAAATTTAAATCATTTGAATCGATCGTGGATTTGCTTGGGTTATTTTACGTAATTAGGTTCCATGCTGAACGAAGCAAGTGGGGTCTTATGAATGCTGTGGATGAAATTCTCAAAAATTGTATCAACCTCGAGTTTGTTTTCATTTACCGTGGCAGTTAAGTCTTGCTTGTAGGAACAGGTGTTGCCGAATCGAAGAAGTTTGGGCGAAACGACGGTGTAGGAGCTAATCTCCATGTGGGTGTAATTCGACTGTAATTCGTAATTGTACATTGCAGCATTCTTACCTGTGTCTTAAGAGAGTGATTGCAAATCATCTGTACAAAAAAGTATGAAACTTCTTATCTTTTCACTCGTCTCTTTTTTTGTTTCAGACGTTACCTGACATCGGTAGACAGAACTGAGCTACAAACGAACGAGTTTCTTCGGATTTTTGTCAAATAAACCACAGATTCCAGGCTGACGTTTGCGGCTTGTCGTAAACATGATGCGAAAGGCCTGGGTAAACGGTGTCAACATTTGCTTCAACATTCGTTCTATGTTGTTGAACAGGGATGTTGAGACCGGTTGCCCCCCCTTCCCCCCTTTGTTGTTTGCTTGTTATTTATTTGTTTGAGCAGACTGAAGTTTTGGCAGCTATTCAGCTGATGTGGACCTGCTATACCCACCCACCCATATACTCACAGACGCAGCCACAACACCAGGAACTTCATCCCCTACTCTTCTCGAATAGTGTGTGGGTTCTTTATGTCCCACAGGGAACTAATGAACATAG
>OX421453.1:36725782-36748282 GCA_949126865.1 Montipora capitata | reverse complement strand
AGTCGGGGTCATTAAGACCATTAAAGGGGTCAACCAGATGTCATACCAGCAGAGGCCCTTTGGCTCACACGTTCATACGACGAAACAGATCCTTTTCTGAGGTTAAAAACCTGGCTACCGGCCTATTAATTAATCATCTGTCAAAAAGAAGAAATTCTTGTCATCTTTAGAAAAAATAGACACGCATTGCTCACGTGTGGTAGTGAAGTAACACAGCAATTTATTCCATATTGTCAGATGAGCTGCGTGTTGTCTTCTAGGAGATTCAAGTTGTCTTTGTAATATGTAGCTCTAACAGCGCACGATATTGTTTTGTATTGTATATCATTGTAGTGCCATCGTAGAAGTCTTGGGTAAATAGCCCGTGAGAAGACATATGGTTTCTAGCAAAGTACTGAACCCAGAAACATTGAAGAAAATAAAAGGGAATCGAGAAACATTGCCTTTTGGGCTGACATGTTAATCATTTTCAAGTTCCCTCACGACTTCTTTTCACCACAAGTTTAAGCGTGCACTCTGAGCATCTGACAGCTTTGAAATACGAAAGTTCACTGAAGTTAACCCTACCCGGCGTGGTTAGTATCTGGATGGGTGACCTAAAAAATATACTCCTTCAAATAACAGAAGCATTGGACCGAAAATTCTATTTTAACGCTAACAAATGCGAACTAAGCAAGGTACAGATTTTGTTAGCTAGCTTTAAAGGCGCTGTTACACTGAGAAATGTTTCGTGCAACTTGTCTCGCAATGTTTTGGCGACACTGTGGCGGGACAAGTTGCACGAAACAATTCACAGTGTAACATACCCAGACAGACAGTGGCCAGCAAATAACTTGCAAAGGCTCCTCAATGCACAATGAGTATGTCAAAATATCTTTATTGTAGTAGTTTCATTGATACTTCTGGATAAATTGACAATGAAACACAACGGGCAACTATCACAGTAGTGTCAATCGCACAAATAATAGCAGGAATTGAAATTGTTTCAACTGATTCAGCTACTTCATTTTGATTATTGCATACAATGTGATCCGCCTCACTATGATCAAAGGGTGCAGAACCCTAACACAATTCACGAGCGCTAATCGTCGATCAGTCATCATAAAATCAAAGGAGAAAATGAGTCCTATCCAGATGTACGTTCCACAATAACGAATAAAGAATATTTGCAAGACAGTGATGCCAAATACTGACCATTATTTAGAGTAATGGCTTATACGCTTTGCAAAATGTGAAAAGATTAACCAGAATCCACGATCGAGTTTGTCAAGAAAGTGACAATAATGTATGCAAAATTACTATGAGGTGCGAAAATGAAGACCGCTGACCAAGGAGTGACTACCCCGCTTAATTCCCACTGTAGGGGATGCGAAGACCGTAACTTCCAGCGAATTCCCCGCCTACCGGGAACCAAAATGGAGTGTATATGAGGTGAAAGTCCCCGCAATCCCCCGCTAAGGCCCGAATGGGGGGGGGGGGGGGGTTTCAAATGACTGGTGCATTAAAGTGGACTACAACAAAAATCCTCCCTCATTATATTTCAACACACGTATGCAAATTTGCTATGCTCGAAAATTACACTCGTCAGCGCGCTGACGAGTAACAGCCATTCTTCTGCCATTGCTGATCATATGACCCAAACAGGCCACAGGATTAAATGGGATCACTTTGACATTTTAGCCACTGGACAGTCTGATATACATTGTGAAATTAGGGAAACCTTGTTGATTCGCGAGTTAAAACCAGCGCTTAATGAAAATGTTGGCAGTGAGAAACTTCTTCTCTACTAGCCATTTATAATTTTTCAAGCAGATTTAACTAGGTCTGTTTATTTTCATTGTCATTACTTTCCTTATTTGGTATTAGTCTTCATGTTTAAATTCATTCGTACTTTAGGTAACCGTTACTTATGAAGATGTATGTTGGAGCATACGAAACGTTAAGTTCATAAAACGTTTTACAACATGCGTTTTCTCGTTATGTTTATAACCGCAGTTTGCTTTTTATTTGAAATCCATGTGCATCTAATTAGGGGAATTTCCAGAAAAATCAGTAAGTTATGGTTATTCAGCTGTCCAGACAAGGCTCACTGAAACTATGCAAAGAGGCTTAAAACTCACCGTTTCTTCCGCAGAAATTTCTATTAAACCCCTGTAAGTTGATAGCTTTAACATTGCAGCCTGTGGTGCCATGGAAGAGTTGTCGCTCATTCTGGTTGTTGTAGCCAGACCTTCCATTATTTCTTTCCACTTCCTGTTTGTAGGTTGCATACTGCGTGTAAAGACAGGGGTTTTGCACTCGTTCGATGCTCAAGATGGTGCCGTAACCTCCCGTGCTGACGAACATTTCAAATATGTGTCTGTATTCACCTTCTGAAGGCTCTAGATTTACCAACACCACTGGAATGGGCCCCCCATCTGGAAAGCAAGGCTGGGGATTCCAACAATCTGGCATAACAATCCCTACGATAAAACATTTTTTAAAATGATACCATCGGCCAGTTGAGTCTAGCATTGAGAAAAATCCCTTTTACACTTACAATGACAAAATTACAATCGTGGAAATCGTGGAAAGTCCTTGGGGCAGTTATGCAAAACTCGTGATCATCGATGATTTCAATATCACTTCCAAAAGCAGTGACAAAATTTAAAACTCCACTGCAGTCCCCCATCTCCCACCCCGTAGGGCAATTTTTATACTGAGGGTTAACAAGTTCTTTTCCCTTTTGAAGTCAATCCGCAATTCGCATGATACCTTCTGCTTTCCAAAATTGTAGCTTCACACCTTCAAAAAAATTGTCAACTTCTTTCTGTCAATCTCACGCTTAAATCCTCATCCCAATTTTACGTCAGTCGGTGCATATTAAAATACGATTTTTTTTAAAGAATCAGTTGAAAATATTGTCGTCTTTCGCATCGCTAAGAATTTCTATATGTACCAAGATAATTTAAGTCACCTACCGGAATCCGTAGCCATTCTTCGACTCAGACGAAGAGCTGGGTTCTTGCTGCGGATTGAGAATACAGTCATTGCATTGAAATCCACTTTGAATTCACTATTCTGCACAAAAAGTCGAACTTCGCGGCACTGTTGATTGTATGCATCTTCCAGGGATGCGCTAATGTTTTCTTTAATGCTTATTTCCTTATCGAGAAGGATAAAATTCCATCGGACATACTTCGTCAGAAGCTTGCGTCTTTCCGAGTCACTTCGCCGCTCGGCCATCCTCGTAATTTCCCGCCAGACGCGGCCGACAACTTTGGACACATCATTCGCATTTCCACGAACGGTGATACTGTTTTCGGACGCATTAAACATTAACTCGACCTCGTGGTGAACTGCGACTTTGGAGAGTGAAGACCAGCACTCTTGGGTGATCTGAGGCACCATCTTGTGGGTTATTTTTTGACTCGTACGATGTTTAGCAAAAAGTAGTCGCATAGTGCTTATTGCGTTGACGATGCTCAAACGATTCTTGCCATACACACGGAATTGCGTCGGAGAAGAAGGAGGGCTATTGACAATTTGTTCGTCATCTGCTTTGCATTCCTCTAGATCTGGCTGCGGTAACGGTACCAGTTTAAAATCGTCGTCTGACGGATTAGTACTTGACAGGGAAGAATACTCTTCAAGTACTACAAAAGGGACAAATTCCAGTTTCATCTCATGAAAATAAGACATCAGTGTGCTCTCCTCAAGAAGTACAATTTTAATTTCGCGAAGTGACCGAGGAGCCTGGACCAAAAAGCTCAGAATGCCTCCAGATAACACTCGAGACGAGTCGCCTAACGACAATTGCATGGCTCCGGCGCCAATAGCTGGGAGAGCAATGGAAACTAGTCCTCGTGCGTCCGCCAACTGGAGTCCTTTCTTCACACCGAGTTGTAAGTCAAGAATTTGTGGAGAGCCCGGGTGCCTAATCACATGAATAATGTGACCACAAGGAAGATTCCCGGATCCAGTCATAACAGCCTCGCCCGGAAGTTGAACGCCTTTTTCAGCAATAACTTTTTTACAGTCCTTCTTGACTGAAGAGCCTCCTGCTTTGACAATCTCTCGATTCAGTTGACCACCTTTGTTCAGGTCAAGGTTGTGTTGGTTTATTATCAGAATCGCGTCCGTCGTTTGCTTTGTCAAATCACCGGAGCAGAATTGAATTCGCGTGTTTTTAATCCATGTGCTTCCCCAAGGATTGCCTTGTTCCATTGGCTCATGTTCATGGATTGTAGTTGTCGCGTTGATCGGTGCTGATTCGACTGTAAATTGCTCCTGATAATGAGAAACTCCCTAACAACGTGAAATGACCTAATTTGAGGTTTTATGGAGGACGTCAGCACCGCTAAATTGAGCGGTGACTCATATCGGTTTCATTCTTCAGGGGCTGTCACACCATTGTCATTTTAAGGACAGTGCCTACTAATTCAAAGGTATTTTTGTGCGGTTTACTGAATATGCGGGAAAAGCAGATCTTAACAAGAGTTATTGAAATCCAAAAAGAAAACTGGGGGTAACAATGCATTTTTCGAAGATAATTAACCAACATTATTTGTAGAAAGCTTTAAAATACAGAGCAATGTATGGCGTTCTTTTCCAAATTGGAGCTTAATTATCTCTGAAAAATGCGTGGTTACCCCAAATTTTCTTTTTGGATACCAAGAGCACTTACTAAGTTTTGCTTTCTCCGCATAGTTTTGAGCCGCGCAAAAATATTCCTTTATTAGTAAGCAACACCCATAGGAAACCTGAGTATCTCGAGATGCGCAGAACGTATGCGCAATAACAATAGTAGGCACCGTCCTTAAAAGCTTGGAATAGTCGGAAGTGATTACAATAAGGCGAATTCATCATATTTTGAGATGACGTTCTCGTTGCCGTTCCCGTCGTCGCTGCTAATGCTTCCTCAAATAAGCCTGGGGGTTTCCGAGGCCCTCTCGCCATAATGCGTCATTTATTTAACTTAATATTAGGCGAACTTGAAATGGCAAAAATAAACTTGACTTGACTATCAGCAAAGGACGACTCGTGAAGGCTTACACTACGTAGGTGTCGGCGTGGAACACCACTTATCTCCGACAAAAAAGGGGTTAAGCATGCATTTGACTTTTCGCGGATATTTGAAGAAAGTCATTGTAACCCTCGCCAAGTCATGTTTTTTTTTTCCACTTGTCCCTCGCAAACTTAAAAATTGCCAGGAGCTCATCAAGTGGAGCCTTCCTTGAGTCAACCCTTTCCTGAGCAAATTTATGTTTTTAGGAACAGGTTTTTCCCACGAGAAATTTCATATTTCCCTTGACGTTGAGATAGCTTTGTTTTGATTGGCTTTTACATTTAACTGTGGGAGTGCTGAATCTCCCAAGGGAGGCGTTCTATAAATAAGTCTACTCGGGAAAGGGTTGACTCCTGTGCCAAGTATAGGAGATAGAGACTCCGATTGATCAACTCCTGAAATTGCATAATAACTGACCACTCCCAACAAGAGCTTCGGAGAGCCATGCGAGAAGCCTCTCCGGACCACCCCTCAGTGAGTTAAAATAACAGAGGTCCAAGTACTGCCTGAATAAACAACGATGGTTGTACCTCTGTGTTTTAATTAAAGTTTTAGTACTACTACTTACTACTATATCCGAGTCCAACACTTACCTGCAAAGGAAATATTTTTCTGTTCGGAACCTCGTCAATCTCGCCTCCAAGAACAATAACAGGAGTTTCCGTGATTCTTTCCACAGCACAGGAATATTTCCGGCCAAACGACCGTAAGAATTCTTTACCACGTCCTTCCACGAAGAACTTATGCAGGCCCGGTTGATTCGATTTTACTGTTGCCACGGTAACTTGACTACCAATCTCGGCGAAGAGGGATTTGATATTGCTCAATTTATCGCTCGTGGAGATTGAAGAATCGAAAAACGTTTTACCTTCTCTCTGCCGACGCAAAAGTCGCTTGACGCGTTTGAGTCTCTTCTTAAAGGTTGGAAATATGCGAGGTCCGTACTTCATCAGGTATTTTACAAAAGCAAGAGAGTATTTTCCATCCTCAAAACCGAGTACGGCCGGCTTCCAGTTAATGCTGAATACTTCTTCAACCAAAGAGGCTTCTTCCTCTTGGCAAGGAGGAACAGGCTCGCTGTCCACGTCGATTACTTCCATCTCAATTTTAGAAGGTGTTTGTGTGTCGGAAAGAAATCCCCTAATATAATAAAGGAAAAAAGCTGCTGTGAGCTTCGTGAGGGAGTTATGTCCAGGTTTGCACAATCGTAAAAGGTCAAAACAATAAGACAAGTCCCCAGCTAGGACTCGCGATTTTATTGAATTTTGCGAAAATTGCGAAAAATCGGAAAACCACAGAACACTGAAAAGCAAGAGAACACTAGTTCCCAACAAGAGTCGCGATTTTTGCGATAACCGCGAATTTTGCGAAAAATCGCAGAACACTGAAAAGCTAGAGAACACTAGTCCCCGGCAAGAGTCTCGATTTGTCTGTGGGTCACATTACCCCGAAAAAGCTGGAGCCCAGGCGATAGCCTAATTCTCTGACGGTACAGGTCGCTAGTGTCACGCATTCTTCTCCCTTTCCCGTCAAGGGAGAAGAGTGTGTCCCGTCCGGCCCTCCCACTCAGTCAATAAGTACATAATATGTTCTTATCTTAAAAAGATACCCTAAAAGATACCAGCTGGGACTTTAGGGGCCCAAAAACCTTTTAGACACCCTAAAAGATACCAGACCCCTGATTTTCACCTTTAAAAGATACGACGATCATCCCCTACCGTTGCAAACTGGAGTTCCCTCCCCCCGCACGCATAGACCAAATACATACCCTACCCCAAATGAAATTGCAATTGCTTTATTTACAGAAAGTGAATTTCAAAACATAAAGAAACTAAGTGTCTTCGCTTATGCAAAACTCGAAAGAAATGCATTCCAATGCAATCTCGGTGGGGGGGGGGGGGGGGGGGGTACTTCCTATTTATGGGCTAATGGGGATTTATGGGCTAATGTACCGCTGAATGGGGTCGCATTTTCACGACTGGAGTGACAGTAATGGGGTTGCATTTTCAACAGAGTTCCCAACAGAGTTTCTAGAATGGAGTCACAAATTGTCGGGATTTTAGGGGTAAGTTACAAAGGGAAGTATTCGTGGTGAAAAAAAGTTGTTACGAAAAGAACTGTAGCGCTCTTGATTTAATATTTACTAGTCGTATTATATTGCGTTCTGAAATTACAAGTAAAAGGCTTTATGTAAGCTTTATGGATAAACAGAAAGTGACTCAATTGGGATCGCTAAATTACATTCACACAAAAGTGACTAAGATGGGGTCTACTATTTCCCCCCCCCCCCCCCCGGGTATGTAATCTGTGAGTAAACACAACCAAATTTGAATAATGATCGAAGTGTGATGGTAACGCAACACTATCCGACTACTTCTTGTCCATCAGACAAAAGAGGAAACACATCATGAAAACGAAGAGATCATAGCTAAGGTTAAAAAGTTTTAAAAGGTGGATGTGGGTGCTCTTACGGAACCAAAGAAAGTCAATGTTTCCGCCAGTTTTCTGAGGAAGCTGTGTTTTCAAGTATAAACAACTGCATGGAACTGTCACATGGAGAACTCGATCTTGTTGTGCTGCATATTCAAGCATCGTCGAATATTGAGATCATTGGGAGAAAAAAGGAAAGAAAGACCACGTTGTAGTTTTTTTTGTATCTCAACCGTCCGATCTGTATAGATTTGTTTTTAAATCTCTATGGCATAAGCAATTCACGGCTCCGCAGAGTGGTCTTTTATATGTGACAGTCAACGTCGCACAGATCGAAAATGCAGTACTGTTTTCATTGGGAAAGTGAAGAGTAAAGCCGGTTACACACGAGCAATTTTTCCTTCACAAGTGTCATTGATATTGTTCATATGCTCATGTGTATGAACGACAAATTTCCCTTGACGAGTTTTGCCTTGACAAGTCTTATTTGCTGGTGTGAACCAATTAACAAGTTTTCTTTGACAAGTTTTCACTGTAGCAAGCAATACAATTACACAGCGGACGACAAAAACACAAACCACGGGGCTCCATTACAGTGAGTCTTCTCAAGAACAAGACCGCTGTGCACCCACTATTTCTCAATTTTCTTGACACGTTTTTCTTGTCGACCCGTACAAACGAGCAAGTTCTGCAATGTGTCATTTTTTTCCTTGACAAGTGCACTTGTTCAAAAGTTAATTAGCATGCTAGCTTTTGAACAAGTGCACTTGTCAAGGAAAAGATTGACAAATTCTTCTTTACACACCAGCAAATAACATTTGCCAAGTCAGAACTTGTCAATGAAAACTTGCTCGTGTGTAACCGCCTTTAATTGTCTTTGCTACTTTTGCAGCAGTGCGCGTCAAAAGCGGAAAGTAGGTCACAAACCATAAATTAAAATAACAATAGGCTTGAGCTATAACTAGACAAACGAGCTGAAAGAGAAAGTTAAAGTACGATCTTTCGAGTGAGTTAGATCATTAAAAACAGTTCTCGAAAAGAAAAAAATCCAAATAGACCCGAATTTAATTGCACACTTCATCAGAAGATTGGCATTGAGTCCTTCGGTCACAAGTTCAAAACTTAATTAATTCTAATATCAAAAGATCTCTTTCTCTGCGCTGGGGTGCATTCCAGCGAAAGAGTCTTTTTTCTTTTCGCGTGAAATCGCAAATAGCAACAACGCAATCGTAAGATTTACAGTAAACTGCTGCTTTTTTGAGGCCAAATTCGGTAACTAGCCATCTCGACACCAATATGCAATCAAAGTCGCCACCAAGACGAGTTATCTCGCCACCATGCAGTTGCTCATTTTTTAAAGTTAAACTTTACCTAGTTTGTCTACTTCTTGTACCTAAAATTAAAAGTTAAAGTAATTTGCACGCTGGACTGACTCACGGTACTTGACGCACGCAATGGAAGCGATCAATTGCAACATTTCATGATATAATCCTGATGCCAAGGCATACTTCCTATTAAGGATACTTTGTTCCGCGTTCTACATTATAAGGGAGATTAACTCTAAATGGCCACTTTTAAGGTAAAACATTTTCGCCAAAACTTTCTGAATGCGTTTAATCCACACTGACAGGAAGGAAGGAAGGAAGGAAGGAAGGAATAAACTTCTGAACAAAAGCGCTCAGCCTCGTTGGTCAGACAAATTACTAGCCAAAAGGAGTCTATAAGGCCAGTAGTCAGTGACAAAAAATGAATTAGGAAACACATATGTGCAATCTTAACTGTTAGAGAAATTAACTTACTCGAAAATGACGGAAGAATCAAAGTCTGTATCAGCATGATAGAATGCGAACTCATTATGGTTGCTTGTGCGGCACGCTGGAAAGGAAGTGAGAGTGTTTCAATAGGGTATTGTTGCAAGAATATTAACTATATGCATCCCTAACGAAGAGCAGAGGACACCAATAATAACTTCCAATCACATTAGAGAGATTAAGCATGACGTTTACGCCAAACGGTAAACGTCGGAGTGAAATTAGGGTTTTGCAAAAATGTAAGAGCTTCTGCTTGATATTAGCTCATTCCTGTCCTATTAGCTACAGATATTAAGCAACTTCTCAAAGGAACGAAACAAGTTTAAATGAGAGAATTTTCACGCTTTTATGCTAAGCAAGAGCCTGTCGATCCGGATCGTAAAATAGAGAGTTCAGTACAATTAATGTTTCAGGTTTTCAGAAAAGTGGCCGGTTTCCTTATCAGTGAATAGCCATAGTTTCCTTGACTCCACAGAGTCCTAGAGAGCTGCATTTTTACTGAAAATCGCTGTTTTCCTTCGAAACCTTTCACCATTTTGTAAATATTGTTATTTATTTGAAATTGGTTTCATCACTTTTTGACTATTAGCTATATAATAAATTATTGTAGCGATTTCAGTTTTTTTAAAGTATTTGCCTTACGTGTCAGTTGTAATAAATCATTAAGTCGTTTGTGAATATTGTTGCTTATTTGAAATTAGTTTAATCACCTTTTAGCTATTAGGTTTAATACATAACAAATGATTGTAGCGATTTTAGTTTTTTTAAAGTACTTTGCCTTGCGTCAGTTGTACTAAATCATTAAAAAGACATTACTTAGTGGAAGCTGTGTTAATTTTTACTGATAAAGGAAGACTCGCCGTGAGTATGTATCTGCTCGATCGGTTTATAGTTTTCATGATCCGAGCCTAATATGATATTTTCCGAGGCGTAATTTTTATTTCGATCGATCAGTTGACGCGTTTCCCGGTTTTCAAAACTTTTCGAAAATCAGCAAGTTGCCATTTAAATTCCAACACAGTTTTTTTAACCCCGCACTATAAAATCTTCGTTCTCTCTTCGTGATTCCAACATTCAGACGCTCTTCAGCGATTTGAGAGACAAATCTCCACAAGTAAACCATACAGCCTGCCGTTAAGTTGATGATGATAACAACAACAACAACAATAATAATAATAATAATAATAATAATAATAATAATAATAATAATAATAATAATAATCCACATGGCATCCACAATGATACAGGATAACCCCTGTAATAAGCCCCTGTAATAAGCCCCTGTAATAAGCACTGGTATCAAAGGGGGGTCCTGTTATAAAATACTGAAGTAAAAATACAGTCTAAAAGGCAAAAAAACACCAAGAAAACTGTTACATGGCCGACATCAATAAAAGGAGATGTACATCTACACGAAATCATCTAATTGAGGAAAAAGTCTTTAGTGTCCCTTGAGAATTCAATGAAGGATTCCTTTGATTTAACATGGCAAGGAAGACCGTTAAATTCCATCGCGCCTGTTAAATAAAAAGATCTCTTGGCGACGTCAAGGTTGACTTTCGGAAAATGAATGTCATTATGGCGTCTAATCGTAAATGTGAGTACAGAAGTATTTAAATTAAAATAAATATTCAGTGAAGGTGGTACTGAACTATCACTGAAGGCATTTTCTAGTTAACAAGACAATATGAAGTTTTCGTCTGTTAATCAAGGGTACTAGACCCAAAGTAGCATTCAGCTCTTTAGTATCGACAAGGCTGTGCTCTAAGGAAAATTTCGGGGAGCCCTTCAGGCTCCTAAGCATCTCCGCTAGGGTGCCCAGCCTTCTAAGTTGGTCGCCCGACTTAATTAATTATTTATGTATTAATTATCTGAGATCAACAACGCAGCAATATCTTCATCCATCTCTCTCTAACAAAACATTGCCGCTACTGCTCTGGTGATCGTCGAACTCGCTAGTGCAACAAAACCCACAACCCGTCAAATTTTTCATGCCATACTTGAGGAAGACAAGAAAAGTTTTAATGCCGCCGATGTTTTTAGCGTTGGGAACTTTGTTCGTTTAGCCATAGGCGGCCCAGACTCGGAGGGTAAGAAATTATAAGGATTTGTATGGGAATCTCGATATCAAACTGGAAAAGATATTTGCACGCAAAAGTTCGCAATAAAAAAGCTGTACTTACTTGTCGTGGTGACTTTCTCGGTTTTTGTGTGGTTATTTTCCTGATTGAATGCGATGCAAAGGCAGCCCAAGCTCGCGTCACTACAGACATCCGTTGAGAATTTAAACGCGTTATAAGACTTTGTATGGGAAATAAAATACCGTCGATTATGAAGCCTAAAAAACGCTCAATTTAACGTTCATTCAATAAAAGGGAATGAAAATGACTCACCTCTGGTGTATTCTTGTGCGTTTTGGAGCTTATTTTACCGTTTCGGGAATTCCGTGTTTTCAATGTTCTATGTTGGGCTGCCTATGATTTAAGCGACTTCTCAAATTACAGGGTTGTAACTCGTAACTAAATAAAAGAAAGGCTGGAAAGTAATTTTTAGCTTACCTCACACCTCGCCGATAAAATCACACTTCTCCGGCATCAGTTACGCTCAAACTCCAGCGATGGCCACACGGATAAATTTACTTCTCCTCGAGTGAGTCGACCAAGTTTCAAGGTCCAGCGAGCATCCACTGTTTAGAAACAGCGAAAAATATTCAAATTTTCAAAATCCTTCGAGTATCGCTTACAACGAGTTTTGCCACGGCTGGCCAACTGTTCACTTGAACCTCGATACGGTGAGAGCAAATAAGGCAAATAACCACACAAAAACCGAGAAAGTCCCCACGACAAGTAAGTACAGCTTTTTTTTGCGAACTTTTGCGTGTAAATATCTTTTTCAGTTTGATATCGAGATTCCCGTACAAATCCTTATAATTTTTACCCTCCGAGTCTGGGCCGCCTGTGGCTTGGCTGACAATCATATTCGCAAGTTTACCTCACACCTCGCCGATAAAATCACACTTCTCCGGCCTTGAAGCTGACAAGAAAGTGTGTGATGTTCACAGTAGTCTCCGAGATAAGCTTAAAGGGTATGTGATGAACAATAAAATATCTTAAGCTACAAAATACAGTGAAAGGAAATTTCGAATACAAGTAGTAGTGAAGTCAAATCTGATCTTGTTTTTTTTTAGCCGAAATCATAAAAAGTACCTGTAATTTTACATTTGGCATACACATGTCAGGAGCCCATCACCGTCTAAATGCTTCATCATCCAGGAAATAAACTCGGGCAACCGATTAGTGGAAAGAAACTGCTCACGCCAATGCGTCACCCGCAGTCCTTGCACAACTACTTTTTTCTACATAAAACCACATTCTGCAATTCCTAGCTTGGGCCGGCCACCTTAAGCGACTTTGCTGTTTCGAGAGTACGTATTCAGTATTCATCTACGCATCGAACGAAAAACCGTTTTCCATAATCATTGATCTGAAAGGGAGGTTTCGGTATTGAATACGTCAGCGCAATCAATCTACGGCATTGCATGTCACACCAAGTCATGGCACCAGGTGCCGATTATTTTGAGATTCCGTTTTTTTAAAGGTCCAAAGGTTCGGTGTGAAATCTGCGACGTCGGTCCATCGGAAACAATATTTCTACTGTGATCTGCACAATTCAAAATATACATTGAAAGGTATGCATATGTCGTTTATATTACAAATATATTCAAGAAGAATGCAGTAGACTTGGCACGAAACAAAGATGATGAGCGCTAGAAAATTTGCCAAATCATTCATATTGTATACACTGCAGACACTGTATAAATTAGTGTGTGTATTGCGGAGTGATCTTTCACTTTCTTCGGCTTTGTGAAGTTTTTGACGCAAAATGGCTACGTAATATTCCACGTGTTTGGACTTTGCGTGTTCATTGTTAGATAGCAGTAAATCTTTCAACAAAATTCTTTCAATTACTAATTTTTGTTGCCCCGTGCATCCCATCACGATTAATCTTGCCTTCTTTTTTATCGTGTTGCGTTATCATCTGCCCTTTCGATGCCCTTGCAATGAAAATGATCCGGCGGCAAAAAATGAGTTAATTAATCAAGCCCACTACCGATGAGTGATTTTCTATTAATGGATACATTGATACTGTTGCAAAATTTATCGCCCACAGTGCGAAATTTTTGCCTTGTCATGCTGATATCCGAATGAATCAGAACTTATTTGTTGAAAGAGGTCGGAAGATTCTTTTACTATCTTGCATGAGAATCATGGAAAATAAAGCAAGTCGCCACCGCCTTTTTTTGATCGGATAGTTGCGATTCCACTGAGTATTTTAATCACAGATTCAAATGGCAGTCAGACGTGAAACGAGCAAAAAACAATCTGACTGTTACACAGTTTTCACTGTGCAAACTAGCGCCCTTTGCTGTCTCTGAAGAAATGGCCTCTGCAGTTATCTTTGATGTACAGCCTATCTTGTAAATCACTTTTAAAAATTGTCTGGAGCCTAAACGCTTTGTTAGGATGGGTTTCGGAAATTTTCCGAGTGGCCATAAATTTTCTTCGTAGCGATTTAATACACACGTTCCGTGGTGATCAGCAAAGTAAGTTAATTTTCCGAGTGGCCATAAATTTTCTTAGCAGCGATTTAATACACACGTTCCGTGGTGATCAGCAAAGTAAGTTATTCAGGCAGTCATACCCGTTCAGGCGTATAACGCTTATCAGCTGCAGCTTGACTAAGCGTCATGCGTCATTTTAGAGCCGTTGGTAAGTTTACCCCCTTTTCCAGTTTGTGCACTTTCTCAAGGATTTTACATTAATAACTCTTTTGAAAAGCTGTGTAATGAGAAGTAAACCAGCTCAGATAAAAATAGGACGAAGGGGCTTAAGTTAACCGCCCGATCCGAAAAAAACTAAGAGTATTTCGAGTTGCAGTTATTATCAGGCTGAGCGAGTTTAGATATTTTGAAACGATGTCGTAGATTTGACCCGTTCAATGATCTTGTATGAGCCAACGTATCTCCTGTCGAGGACGGTATTTTGAAATAGCATGATTTTCTCGAGAAAATAACCCAAGATACCGGCGTGGCTTCCGCAAGTTCACTATCCGAAGTACTTACATATATGCATATATGTATATATATATTAGATTGCCGGACTTTCCCTTTTTAGTATACAAAAAATTGTTTTTATCAACGGCGTTGATAATGTAAATTGGCCACCGTACAGAGATTCTAAAAGCTGACGTTTCGAATCTGAAACGTCAGCAGTTTTAGAATCTCTGTACGGTGGCCAATTTACATTATCAACGCCGTTGATAAAACCAATTTTTTGTATACTACTTCCCCACCGACGCAGCACCACAGTTTCTTTAGAAACTATCCCCTTCATTTTTTCCCTTTTTAGGTTGTATATTTATGTCACCATAATGGGGGAGCAGTTTGGAGGGCAGAGATCAGACTGTGATCGTATTTTTACTGATTTTCGTAGCCCTAAATGAGAGTCAGCTGATCTGGTCCGGCTCTCAACTCTCTCAAAAAGCTCGAAGTTTATTTAAGATTCCTAAACTGTTTTGATTAACTAAGTATGCGAACTTTCGACTCAAAGTAGGGCAATCCATGGGAAAATGGCTAAATTTGGACAAAAAATTAAATAGGTTTTGCTGGAAAAGGAAAGGAACTTTATTTGTGTCTAGTTCTAGAGCTGGAGCACTAACTGGGGACACTGTAAACTAAAATCAACAAATTAACGCAGATCAAATGAGATGTTGGTCTTCGAGTAGCAGGAAAACCGCAGCACCCGGAAAAAAACCTCTCGAAGCAGAGCACAACCCACACACATATGACGCCGAGTCTGGGAATTGAAACCCGGGCTACTTTGGTATCCCTGTGCCTAAAGGGATAGCGGAAGGGCTTATCAATAAGTTATCCGATTTTATTTTAAAACTCTGCTTAAATTTCCGAATGTTTTAAGTTAGCATTTTATCAAGGGTTATGAGATGGGGCCCATGGTTTACAGTCCTTAGTATCCGAAAAGACTAGAGAGTCTTACCATTTGCGGATGTAACTACAAAGGCAGATTAATTATAACTGAATTGCAAAGATTGTCACTTCGCAGTAGGACACCATAGCAGAGAAATCCATATAGAAACAGCCTCTATTTTGTCAATGAATGCTTGTATCTCATGAAAATGAACTCAGTGAACCCCATCCCATTTTTGTAAAAATGCCTGATAGTAATTAACCGGCTAAGGCTAAACTCTCCCATAAGTTAAAAAAAAATTGTTTAAAGTAGATTCAGAGCTCTCCGCACAATTAACGAAAGTTTGAGGTGGCTCTGAATCTGCTTGCCACGCCCTTTTTTTCCAACTTTGCAGACTGAGAGAGATTTGTCTTAAACTGATGATCAATTTCGCCCAACCAAAAATAGGGCTCACCGAGTTCGCTTTGGAGATACAAGCACTCAAAGGCAAACTATAGGATGTTTCAAGATGGATTTCCTGTTGCTTGTTGACTTACAGGATCATAATAATGAAGGCAACTTGTCAAACCATAATTACCGGTAATGTCTGATATGAAACCATAACATTGCCAATGTATTTAACAGTGCAATTTATTGCTTTTTTGATGATTGTGCAGCTAAGGTATAGGAAAGTGATTGTCAAGGCAAATATAAAAGTAAGAGGAAAAAACTGAAAATTATTGCCTCCCTAAGACATCAGTTTATTGCATACCTCTTTTTCGGTGATGGGCAAAACACTGACCCCCGGTCCATGGACTACCTTGACCGATTGACTCCCAGGGGTTCTCCATTGACGAGTAAAATACCCTGGCGTTAGAGTAAAATACTAAGTCTGGCCGGTTCAGGCCAGCTTGGGAGTCGAAGTGAAAACTGGGAACATATTTTTTCAGCGAGTGATTAAAGGGCCAGTGTCATGGGATGGCATGTGTAGTATTTTCACACACGCACATTTTAACAGACGTTAATTTTTTTGCTTTTTCTGTTAAGTCTAGACTAAATTGTAACGGCTTTAGAATAGAAGTAAAATGTATATTTATCAACTATCGATGATCTGGAGTCCAAGAAATAAAATCGAACACAAATATGATGCCATGTTTGTTTTCTGCGTGACAGTTGAAGTGAAGTGTGACCGGGAACACTGTCGGCGGTTCAAGCACTCACAAATAAATACCTTTTTCTCTGTGATAAACCAGACATATTATCAAGATTAACATGCCATTCCAAAGCTGAAATTGACTCATCTTGGAACACTGAGAGAACCTGGAGATGAGTTATCCACAATCATAGTTTTCACCTGACATCTCTGGTTTTCCTGATTTTTCTAGACACCATGGGGTGAAAGAAAGGAAAGCGAATCTGTCTTGTCTTTTTGTAAATATGGACCATCACTTATTTTTGTCTTTGCTGGAGTGTTCAGAAGTACAAGAATGTTTATTTTTTTTTCGTGATTGCTTTTTGTATACTTCTACATATTCATGAATTTTCTATCAATGTGCATGCTTGATTGATTCTCAATGCCTGTAAATAGTAAAAGAACTACTTACCAGGCTAAAAAATAACAATATTGTTCACAATAAAATTTTTTTGCTCAATTTTAGGTTCTTGTTCAGTACGATAAGCAGCGGAAAGGTTTCGTGTTACACAACAAAATTCCACTAGCTGTAAATGTGAATCCGAATGAAAAAAAAAGTTACTCCAGAGCAGGAATGTGATCATCAGAAGGTACCCAGGGGTGGGGAATTTCACGGTCTGTAGGTGCCCGGGGATGAAAAATTTGGCGCTAGCTTCAATCAAAATGTCAAATTCCCCTGGGTCAGGTCCCCCCCCCCCCCCCCACCCTGGGGCTTAACATTGATAGGTGCATTAATCTTTTGATCCTGTATTTAGCATTTTAGGTTAGTCCATTTGGGAAGTCCATCAGGGTAGTCCATGGACTGGGGGGGGCAGTGTTTTGTCCATCACCTTCTTTTTCAATAATAACTGATCATTACATATTTTTAGAACAAAAATTCTAACCAGGTCAGTGTGCACATATTTCCCATGGGGCAAAGGTTGTACTTTTCAAAATTCTTTTTGTACCAATGAATAGCATCAGTGCAGCATGAAGCCATGGAAACAATGGACCCATTACATCCATATACATGAGAATCAACAAAGGCTACTGGACCCCCACCAAAACAAAGCACAGCAACTTACATTTCGTCTGTTATAAGAATCCCTGCTTTTCTGTTACTGAGTTCTCCCTTCTGCATACTGTGAAGTAACGCCAATAAGAGATGTAAGATCTTGGTCATCACAACTGCACATATTTTCATCACAGGACTCAAGCTGCAACTCATCAGAAAACTTTTGGAAGACATCTTCAACATCTCGACCTTCAAAAACTGCATCATATAGAGTGTTACCATCACTTATATAATCAACAACTGCCTTACTCCTCTCCCCAGGCAACATATTTAAGTGGACCTTTGGAAGAATTTCTTAAAAAAAACAGTTTGCTACAAAGATTGAGATGAGTGTACATGCATTGCTACCATTTGACTGGCAAAGTCCTGTGGAAACAAAAATTCCAGAACACACAACCCAAATTGTTTACTTCGTCCTTCAACATGAACTATCACCTCAGTATGAGGTTGTTTAAAGTAAAAAAAAAAAAAACAGCAGCAGACTAGCAACCTTTCTGGCACAATTATGGTGCTGCAGCAAGAATCCCCTCACAGGAAGGGGTTCCTTTACACTAACTCTGTGAGTGGATGAGAAAATCATAGCCAAAATTCATCTGTAAAATGAGGAAGAGAAATTCACGAAGTAAACTCTAAACCTCACAGTGCAGTTAGCAAACAAAACAAACTCTGTGTGAAAATAAAAACTTTCATTTCAGAAACAGCCAGACAGTACGTCATGTACAAGAAACTAAATCAAGTAGGAGGGATAAACAAATATTTGAACATGAGAATTATTCATTCTTAAAAAAATAAGAATAATAAATATGAGACTCCACTAACATTGTTAAGACGCAGTTGAAAGACCTTAGCATTAAGCTCCAAACCACAATCCAGCCCATATTTGTCAGTCGAAAAATTGGTTAAGACCTTAAAGAATGTGACACCAAACCGCAGCTGGTTAATCAACAGTGCATAGTTTAAATGTAACCTGTGTGATACAGGGAGCTATGTTGGCTACACGTACAGGCATTTAGTATATACCCGCATGGATGGCCATAAAAGCATGTCATCTTCAGTACGCAAGCACTATGATAACGACCATGCGGGTGCTGTCCCCGAGGACCTCCTTAGCTGTTTCAAAGTTCTCAAGAAATGCCATAGGCAGCCCAAGCTCACGTCACTACAGACAGCCGTTGAGAATTTAAATGCGTTATAAGACTTTGTATGGGAAATAAAATACCATTGATTATGAAGCCTAAAAAATGCTCAAATTATTTAACATTCATTCAATAAAATGAATAAAAATGACTCACCTCTGGTGTATTCATGTGCCTTTTGGAGCTTATTTTACCGTTTCGGGAAGTCCGTGTTTTCAATGTCAAGGCTGCACACTAAGATTTCGACCGTTGTCTGCTCAGAGGCGGTTTGCGACTCGAAAATCCATCCCAGCCTCGATTTTTTCACCCAAAGCTAAAGCCACATAATTTGCGAACCTCCGTGAATGTTTCATCGTCAAAAATCCCCACGCACTTGGCTGGAAATGAGCATTTTCTGCTTCGATTCCACGATAGCTGATGAATGTAACAGCTGCTGATAACCGAACAGGACACGCAGCCTGGGTCCGAGGTCAAATTAACTCCACCCGATGAGGCAGAGTCATTTTATGTACAACACTTACCCCATCCGCACAGCAGCTTCTCGAAAAGCTCCATGGTTACGAGTGACGCTGTGGGGATGGGGTAAGTGTTGTACATGAAATGACTGTACCTCATCGGATAGAGGTCATTTGACCTCAGACCCAAGCTCCGTGTCCTGTTCGGTTATCAGCAGCTGTTACATTCATCAGCTATCGTGGAATCGAAGCAGAAAATGCTCATTTCCAGCCAAGTGCGTGGGGATTTTTGACGACGAAACATTCACGGAGGTTCACAAATGATGTGGCTTTACCTTTGCGTGAAAAAAACGAGTCTGGGTTGGATTTTCGAGTCGCAAACCGCCTCTGACCTCACAACGGTCGATATCTTAGTGTGCAGCCTTGACTTCGTCTTAGAACATTGAAAACACGGACTTCCCGAAACGGTAAAATAAGCTCCAAAAGGCACAAGAATACACCAGAGGTGAGTCATTTTTATTCATTTTATTGAATGAAGGTTAAATTGAGCATTTTTTAGGCTTCATAATCGACGGTATTTTATTTCCCATACAAAGTCTTATAACGCGTTTAAATTCTCAACGGCTGTCTGTAGTGACGCGAGCTTGGGCTGCCTATGGAGGATATGGAGTGCATGAACAAATTCGATTGTCTTGTCAACGAGATGCTCTACATCAAACAATTAACACCGAGTTTGAACGTGCAAACGGATTCTATCCGTGAAAAGACTTTACACTAAAATCTTCGTTCTTAACAAATATGGAAAAAAAACTAAAGAAATCCCATGCAAAATGAAACACAGATTCCATGAGTCAAATCCAAACAACCTGAAAGGTAAAGAAAAGCTGACTGCGACACCGTATTAAGCTCGCAAATAGCTGCGAATCTTCAGGGGTAGAGTGCAACCGAACAAGGGGGTTTCTAGTCCAGCGCCGGACCTCTACCCGACCTCCTCGTGCCGAGTCAAGAGAGGAAAAAGAAAAGGACAGCAAGTGGCAACCAACACCAAAACCGTGGACAGACTGACGTTACCAAAATTGCGAAGCAAATCAAACACAAATGGAAAATTATTCACACACTTACCAGGTGTATAGTATGATTACTGAAGCAAAATTATAGTTGAAAATAAAGAAAAAAAAGGATACCCGGTTACTTACATGGAAGAAAAAGCTGGAAAATTTCCGTTCTTTCCAAACATTTGCAGAGAAACGTCAGCCTAATGCCTGCGACAAAACAATTCGAATACAACGGAACTGTACACGTGGCCTGGGCACGAGACATGACAAGGAGTCAGTCTGGGAACCAGGGCCCGGTTGTTCGAAAGCCGATTAACTTAATCCAGGATTAGCGTAAACTTTGGTTTAATTTTTTCAACTTTTTGGTGGAAGTTTCTTTTGCTTATTTTTGTTCTTCAAGATTTACTTCCTCTAATGTTAAGTTTTGCCCAATATCAGCGTCGAACAGCATTTGGGAATAGAGAAATAAACTCCTTGGTTAATTTTTAATATGGGGTTAGCGTTAATCGGCTTTTGAACAACCGGGCCCAGTATGACAAGGGCAACCTTGGAATGGCCTAGGAAAAAAATTGAAGCCCGCCCAAGTGAGATTGTATTGCTTCTGAAGCAGGGTGTACCGCACAAGTATAATCATTCGTTGTTCTGGATGGTTCCAGGAAAAAAACCCATCAGGGACCAGTTGCTCAAACGTTGGATAGCGCTATCCAGGGGATAAATCACTATCCAGCGGATAAACGCTAGTGAAACCAATAGAGTTATCCTGTGGATAGTAATTTATCCAGTGGATAGCGCTATCCACCGTTTGAACAACTTTTAATCATTGGTTCTTTTTGAATGGATCCAGGAAAAAATCCCATTAGGTGTATAAATCATTCGTTCTATTGGATGGATCCAGCAAAAACTCATTAATCCGCGTCCATCTAATTAGGGTTGATCCGGGACATATCTCCCTCTTCGTAACACTGGAAAGTTGTGTGCAATACCTAGCACCACTATGCAATGGTTAGCCTTAAGTTATTGTGACAATTGGGTAAAACAGGGTTCAGATTGTCTCCGGGCTGTCAGCCACAGGGTCCTCAGTTCACCATACTGTCACGTGCTACCTAAAATAAAGTCGATTGATTGATTGAAAGGATAAAAATGTATATATTTGAAAAGCAGGTTATCGAAAGGGAGAAGTGATTCGCACGCAATAATCGTCCAAATAAGTGCAAAGATCACTTTTCCATATCAATATATTGTTGAAGCAAATTAATAACTAAGCAGTATTGTCTTCTTGATGATTTTCCAAATTCCTTTGTTCAAAGTATTTTCCTGCTAGTTCTTAATAATGATAACGATGACGACCTTGACCAAAATCTAAAATCCATTAATTACGGTGCTCAACTAATTAACTGGGGAGAATGGAAATCAAATTATTGCTTTCTGATGGGGGGAAAACCAAACAACCAGAGAAAAGCCCTCTCAGCGGTCTGGTGGTATGCCGATAGTCTCACTGCTCACCCAATCCTACACGGCTCACAGGTCAGTGTACTTGTCACTGTGCTACAGATAAATAAACAGCGCCAAACGTTTATGTGGGTTTGGGGTGCAGGGATGCCGCAGTGGTGAGAGCACTCGCCTTCCACCAATGTGGCCCGGGTTCGATTCCCAGATCCGGCGTCATATGTGGGTTGAGTTTGTTGGTTCTCTACTCTGCACCGAGATGTTTTCTCCGGTTTCCCCTCTCCTCAAAAACCAAAATTTGATTTGATTTGCGTTAACTTGTTAATTTTTCAATTTACAGTGTCCCCGATTAGTGCTCTACGGCGCTAGAAGATTAGACACTATATTGTCGGAACAACAAAACAATTGTAAAAGTACATGCTCACTTCCTTCCTTTTGGCAAATTGCTCTTGTAACTGCTCTGGTCTTTGGCTTGTCCAAACACAAAGTAGCACATGCGGCCGGAAAGGAGAACGACCCGAGCCATGCTTTAACAAAATGCTTTCCTTACGTGCGAGTAAGGATACAAATGCCGAACCTCCAGCGAAACAAAAAAAGCACTGGAAGAGACGAGAAACCAACAGATAGCCAGGTGAGTAGCTTCACTATGGATGCCATTGATGTTGGGTATCATTGTCACATGTAAAAGCCATGTGGTCAGTACTGAGGAGGTTGCAAAACTGAAATTGTTTCCAAGTAATTTTACCACAGAATTCAATAATTCAATACTAGAATAGCTGCAAGTTTCACCTACATTTAAAGAATTACTACTGTCTTAGAGCCACATCACCAGGAGCAAGGCCAATTGCCAAAAGAACAAGACTAATCTTCATGAACCTACTTCAACAGTGCCCTTGGCAGGATACAGAATT
>OX421453.1:36695782-36703282 GCA_949126865.1 Montipora capitata | reverse complement strand
TTTCGGTCTGTTCTGTTTAATTTTACACACATTTGTAACCTGTTAATTGTTGTAATTTCCCGGTAAGCCTTGTGTCCTTTTGCAATGCTTTTGTTGTAACGAGGGGGCTTCCTCGAATAAGCCCGGGGGTTTCCAGGGCCCTCTCGCCATAATGCGTAATTAATGTAACTTAACATTAGGCGAACTTGAAATGGCAAAAATAACTTGATTATCGGCATAGGTTACTTACTTACTTACTTACTTTACTTACCAGCAAAGGAAAATCAGTTCTGTTAAAAACCTCGTCAAGATAGGATAAATCGATGGCTTCAATCTCGCCTCCAAGAACAATAACAGGAGTTTCCGTGATTGTCTCCACAGAACAGGAATATTTTCTCCCAATCGACCGTAAGAATTCCTTGCCAGGTCCTTCCACGAAGAACTTATGCAGGCCCGGTTGATTCAACTTTACCGTTGCAACGGTAACTTGACTACCTATCTCAGCCAAGAGGGATCTGATATTGCTCAACTGATCGCTCGCGGAGATTGAAGAATCGTGAAACGTTTCGCCGTCTCCTAGCCGACGTAAAAGCCGCTTGACGCGTTTGAGTCTCTTCTTGAAGGAGGGAAATACACGAGGTCCGTACTTGATCAAGTATTTTACAAAAGGGCTTTTTCCATCCTCAATCTGCCACAACGATTCCGAGGCCGGCTTCCAGTCAATGCTGAATACTTCTTCAAGCAAAGAGGCTTCTTCTCCTTGGCAAGGAGGAACAGGCTCGCTGTCCACGACGATTACTTCCATCACAATTTTAGAAGGTGTTTGTGTGTCGAAGGGAAATCCCCACGCTTCGCCCTAATTAAGGACAAAGGCTGCTGTTAGCTTCGCGAGACTTTAAAGTGCTACTATGACCAAAAAAATCAATTCTTCTTTTTCTTTGGATTTCAAAACTATGTTAACTAAACAGTAAGTACGTTGGCCCAGGAGGTTCACAGTCCAGTTTTAATTTTTCACAGTCCAGCTTTAATTTTGTCGTGAGTCGTCACCAGTTCTCTCACAGGTCACAGGTCACGGGTCATTGTTTTATCAATACAGAAAGTATCCTTAACATTCATAAAGCTAACCTTAGGCCTAAAAGCTTTTGTTCAGGCTTAATTAGGCCAAATGTTAGCTTTTATGAATGTTTAAGATACTTTCTATATTGGTAAAACAATGACCTGTGACCTGTGACCTGAGAGAACTGGTGAGGACTCACAAAATTAAAACTGGACTGTGAATAAAATTAAAACTGGACTGTGAATAAAATTAAAACTGGATTGTGAAAATTTAAAACCGGACTGTGACCCTCCTGAGCCATCGTACAACGTGACCCAAGTTTTAAGCCTTGATTTCAAAATGACACCGGTTTATTTTAACTGGAATTTTCTTAGTTACTAACTTTAAAATCTCGAGAGAGCTGGATCGAGGAGATCCAAAGACTCACAAGTTTAAGATTGCAATGTGTGCGTACGCGGCTGAATTTTTTTTTTTACATGAGTTTAGGGCTTTCAGAGTTTTAGAATCGTGGTTTGCATATAAAATAAGCTGCACTTACACGCTGATATTTTAAGCTAGTGAGTAATGGCGGACGGTCAAATCCAAAACTGACGCTTAAGGAGGCTCCCTAGAGTTTTAGGGCCGCGCGCAACCTAGGCACTAGTATGGCGCGTAAAGCCTGAATCGCGCGTGTTTTTCTGATTTTTGTGACGTCAGCGTGACCAAATCTGTAAAATTAACCGCTAACAGGAGCCCATCTGGAGCGTGCAACTTCCATACAGCGTCTGTGAAACGGCGTTTTCACAAGTAGGTTTATTTTTAGACTAGCCCTTCCCGCGAATTAGGTCAAAAAACAAAGGCAGTTCCGGTTCGGTGACCCTATGACGTCAGCTTAATTTCTTGTAATTGGTCATCGGGCTCCTGTGGGAGTCTAATTAGCGGGAAATTCAATCTAAAAATAACCTTACTTGTGAAAACGCCGTTGCACGGACACAGTTGAGTTGTAGGCTCCAGATGGGCTCCTGCCGCTAATTTTTCTCGCGTTCCCTTCAGAATTTTTTTTTTTTTTTAAAGTGGCTCAGTTTTAACCACATACAGTTCCTATCAAATACCCTATATTTGCTAAAATCTGTCAGAGAGAATCGAATATATTCAGGAAAATGACAAATTACAGAATATTGGCAAACCCGTCTGAACGACCTTGACTTTTTACCACATCAAAATCTCAGGCAATATCATTTCCATAATTCGGCAAAGAATAAAAAAGTATATATATTAAGGAATTTAGGCCAAAGATAGGAATATATCTGCCCGTCATTAGGTGTGATGTTGCCCTGGAAAAGACCATAATCCAAATATTGACACCCCAAAAATAAGCTTTATTATATCGGTATCCATACTGGTAAATCTCTTCAAGGAAAACTGTAAGAGAAATTAACAAGCTTTTCTTTTGTAAATCGTGCCCTGTAGTGAAGGTATTCACAAATACTCTAGGAAGCCACCTTAAAGTAAACAGCCTTTGGATAAAGCTCAAAATTTTACCAGTCAGGTGCTAAGAAAAATAACTTTCAAAATATGAAGAAAAACAGGAAGTGATTTTTTGATCAAAGTAATGCACTAGTCATTTGTTCCCCCCACCCCTTGACCCCCGGGGATGGGTAGGGAAATTACAATTGAATGGTTGTAAAGTAGGTGTATTTCCACTGGGGACTAGAGCAGACAAACACACGTAATTCCCCCACCCCTCTGTTCCTAAAAGATTCTGAGTCATCAAGTTCTTGCCATTTGTGTGTGCCACATGAACTATATAAGGAATGAAACAAACAAAAAAAAAGAACTGGATAGAAACAAGACAGGAATAAGCGACCAATAAAAAAAAAGTTTAGACATGATTGCTGTTCTTTTGTTTTTTTGTACGTGTGAAAATACTCATTACCATTGCTCTTCGTTTCTTTTCAGTCCCAGTCCTCCTAGGTAAGAATTCCCCGATATTTCCCCTGTATGTCCCCAGAGGGGTAGGGCAGAGGAACGAAAATCTTGTAATTTCCCTACCCCCTAGAGGCGTAATTGTGGCGAAATCTCGCGTAATTGCCCTAGTAATTTCCCCATATGTCCCCACTATCCCCGGGGGTCGGGGGGTGGGGGAAACAAATGACTAGTGCATAACACTTTAATAATAATTGCACCGCTATACTTAAAGCTGCGTTTTAAGAAATTTGCATAATTTCCAGACATCGGAAAGATCACTTTAACTTTCTTTTACATGATTTATCGAAAGGGAAATAAGACTATTTTCGAAATGAAGGGAAAAACCCTTGTCATTAAGAGCAACATTCTCTTCCTTGTAACGGCATTGTTTTCAACTCCCAAGAGTGATTGGTTTAAACTTTTTCCTCACATTGTTAAGCGGACTGGCGGCCAGAGTAAAGGGATTTTTTGTCAAGATATATCATCAAATTTCCATAATTGACATAAAAAGTAATGTACGGCTGTCAGTAAGGAGGACGAGCTCCGTGACCGAGCAAGATGAACCAAATCCCGCGCTGTGACTGGCTACCTGAGGGCAAGATGGAGCTACACTGCACGCTCGGGATTTCTCGCTTGGTCCCGCAAGATCAAAGATCCTTGTTTGGTGTTTTATCCCTTATAATAAATCCTTCATTGACCAACCTTGTTCGGTCAAGATGGCTGGTTATTGGCCTCGTTTTTTTTTTTGCGTGTTTATGGACCGAGACGACGTGAAGAAAGAACTTGGCCAATATCCAGCCATCTTGACCTCACGCTTTGTCAATAAGCCACATTTATTTTATCTCTAAGATAGTACGCGTACTGTGATTGGCTAAATTAGCGGGCCGTATTCCACAGTACGGCCCGCTAAATTTGAATTTTCGATAAAACATACTATTGCAAGTTTTTCATGTTATCTCTGTTACATAACCTTGTAAAACTGTTTGAATCTTGCAAGCGACTATTTCAAACAGCTAAGAGGATTTCGTTTTTCGGATTTTGACACGGAAATCTTTGTGGCACTTGAACCTTCCGCTTGACTTCGCATGTAGTTTCCCTTCCCGTGCGGCTCATCGCTGATTACCACACAGATATAATAAACATCTGCTAACCGAGTTCGAGGGCCGTATTGTAAAATTACGAATCCTCGTTTTTTCCCGTGGATTTATGGCCCTAGAATGAATCAACGGGAAAAATTTCGGTCCGTAATTTTACAGTACGGTCCTTGAACTCGGTTAGTTAGAGGTATTTAATATTCAGATCTTGGGAGTGAAAAAGCTATAAAGAAAATCGCAAATTTCCGATTTCGGCTATTCCAGAATTATGCAGACGAAGTCAACTTACTTATTCTTTCGTCGACGATGGCTCTGTCTCGTTGGCCAAAGCTGGGAAGAAATTCATCCATCTCTTCCAATACACATGTACTTGGCAACGACAACTGCAAAGAATGCAAACCAGGAACAAGTACGTCGATTTTTCCCAGAAAATATGCAATACTTGGCAAATTAAATGTTCGTCACGCAACAGATCCCATTTGATGAGGTGACGGAACTTGCGCGCCTAGCAAGGTTGTGCTGGCGCCGCAAGTTTACTCCGGTTTCCTCTCGTAGCTCTCGATTCGTTTACATGATACCACAAGAAAATGCCATATCGGAACGAGTCATACCGTCGCGAATTCAGCCCCATTGTTTCACCGGAGCGAGAATTTCATACCAGTACGAAATCCCGTGTCATGTAAACGGGTAGCGCATACGCCATGTTTGTTTTCGACATCATAGCCCTCATGGAGACACGATACGAAATCAAGGAGTTCTCGCGGTATGTTTTGACAAAGAAATCACTCTCCCCTTTATAAACGCAAAACACTGTAAAGAAGTTGTGCTTCAAGTTCTGCTCTGATGACCACTGATTAGGATAAAGCAAGATAATTTAATACCGGGTTAATGAAGACATGAACCACTGAGGCATGACAATATGTGGCGGAAAAAGAGAACTTCTAGAAACAAGACTATTCTACTTAAAAGGACAGCTCCTTTTAAATTAAATTGGTAAAAATTTACACACAAAATTGTTAGAAGTTTGCAAATCAACTTATTGCCTTAAATTGGACTGAACCCAGGCAAACATTAGAATGCGAGCAGTCTCTCTTTTGCGCTAAATCGTTGTAACGAACGAACACTCTTCAAAATGGCTAAAACTGCGGGTCGCAAATACGCGTTTGTTTGAACGATTCTAGAGCAAAAGAGAGACTGATCGTAGTCGATCGCGTCTAGGCAAACATGTCATGGCAAAAATGAGATGGAGGTTCGGTATTTCCGGTATTTTTTTTTACAAACCCGACATCTGGGTATTAAAGGAGCTCACCTCTCGTTTGATCGTCAACTGCATTTGTCTGCAATGTACCAATATTCAAGCTGTCTTAGTTTGGTTTCTGTTGAATTTAATTGAACTGTTAATTTCAGCTCCGCAACTGTGGATTTCTTTAAAAGGATTTACGTCTCTTTTTCCCGAATAATTTGCATAAATTGATTAATTAATAACAGCGTCAGTGTGCAGTTTTCACTTAATTCACGATTGGAACTACTTGCTATGAACTGACAAAACAAACTACACTCCTAAAGCAACGTTCCGGCTAAAATTAACCAAATCAGGAAACCAAAATTTTAAGAACATACGCAGGCTGAGAATCCATGTCAGAATCGGTTCAGAATGTCTTTATTTTGCCCATATTTGTTTTTGTTTTTGTGAGTGGTATAAATTAAGTTAAAAGAAATGTCAAACTATAGTCCAACAGGACAATTAACTCAAATACTTTGAGAGGTTTCAGTTTTTGAAACATTAACAACGTGGATTTCTCACTGCATGTTGCACTAAAGAAGCTCTCAGATTGCAGTCGAACGTTTTCACGCTCATTTTGGTTAATCTCTACTTGAAAGTTGTTATAAGGAGGATTCTTATAAAGTAAAGAGTGTAGTGCAAATTATAGCCCTGCTGTAGTCCTTTCCTTCAAAACGACCACCGGAAATACGTCTCATTGCGTTCGCAGGCTATACAAATTGGCATATCAGAACTTTAATCATTCCACTTTTTTCACCGACCAAATGCATCGAAGTACAAACGGCTCTTGTCTGGCATTTCTCGGAAAAAAAGGCAAACAAAATAATGAAAAAAATAAAAAATAAAAAGTGCCAAGTGTTGAAAAACGTCAACAGCATACCACAAACTTAAGGAAGATTTCAAATGCTACCAGAAATTGTACACTTTAACGTGGGTTCAAATTTATTATACTAAATCAACCTTACCCTTGAATTTGACTTCTAAATCGTGGTTGATTCAGTTACTTAGGCTCCTTGCACCACTTGTGATACTTGAAATTACGGTAACATTTTGGCCCACTTTGAAGTCGCCAAAAAGCATTGATGCTCAAAAGAAACAGACTACAATTTTTCGCCCCAGGCGGTATTTTAAAACATTCAAACAGTCAAAACACGGAAATTCATATTCCATTTATATCATGCCTGGGCATGAAATAAATGACGTAATTTTCAAAAAGAACTCAATTCGGGAAATATTACTATTTTTGCCTCGTTTTCAGGATCAAAGTCCGCTGAAATAACTTCTTGCAACCCAGCTTGGGCATGACTTTTAACGAAGATGAGGTCTGTCTTAAAATCTTGCGATCAACTGCATTCTAAACGTCTTAAAGTAAGGAATTTTTGAGAGTATTCACATAACTATTCAAATGAATAAACATAACCATTCTCTTTTGATTTAAAGACTTCGCCTCTTAGAATGATCGCTGAAGCTTAGCGCAATCAATGAGTGTAGAATGCAATGGGAGAACACTGCTACAGAAATGGAAACCGAAAATGAAGTGTAACTCAATTGGCACCTTATTGTATCGTTTTACCTCTAAGAACGACACTGTTGTAGGGTTTTCCCGACTTTGGTGCCGATTTTTATTCCGTCTTCCGAGATTTTTTCCGTGTTTTGAAATATTGTTACCGCTGAAAATTAAAGAGTTCAAGCAGGTTTCAAGGGGCTTCATGGCGACATCGGGGTTAATTAATTAAGAGGCATTGAATTTTTTTTTCTTAATCGGACTTTGTGTGGTTAAAATCGAAGTTACTTTTGGCGAACATCGGAGTTGGTCTTTTCGAAAATCAGAGTTTGCGGTTTCGAAACCGGAGTTTGTTTTTCGAAATTTAGAGAAGTCCAGGCTGAAATAGGAGTTTTCTTGTTTCCGCAAAATGTGAATTACGAGTTCGTGTTGTTGTGTTTTTTATTGTTAAACTGAATTCGGAACAAAGGATTCCGGACCCTCCATCTGACTGCCAATTCGTGATCGTCAATTTTATGATCATTTATACATATAGCGTACTCGGTACCTTGTGTACTCGGTACCCTGGCTTCGTGCCAATGGCAGCATAGGGTCTTCGTTTTAGATCACAGGGTCTTCGTTTTAGATCACTGGGTCT
>OX421453.1:36680782-36690782 GCA_949126865.1 Montipora capitata | reverse complement strand
TGTCATTCACGGACATGATATCCCTCTTCGACGCCTCATTCTCATTTGCTTCAGTCTCCTTTTCAACGCTGTCGATTGAGATTTCTTGATACTCTTCCGCCTGGTCAAAGTTAAAGAACTCTTCTGCCGCCTCTTCAATGCTAAACCGAGCGTTCTCGTAGTTCTCTGACTCATTGCCTGGAATTTACAGAGCCATTGGGTAAGAAATTTTTCTTCTTCAGACTCACTCATTTCTGACAACTTTGCAGTAAAGTGGCGAAAGTTGTCAGTAATATTCAACACCGTTAAAATCTCAGTACGTACCTTTGGGAATCTTCTCCTCTCCCGGTAATGTATTTACAAGCTTGTTTTGCACGCCTTTTTGGTTGTTTTAGTCGGCGTATCAACCCCCCCACCCCCCTCCAAAAAAAAAAAAAAAAAGAGAAAAAAAGTTTATTGTACTATTTTACAACGTGGAAACCCAAGTACATGTTTTCGGAACCTTTCTTCTATTGTTAAGCCTATGGGTGGAAAACTATTTGTTTCCGGCAGTCGTACGCGCGTCAAAACAACGAAGAAACTACATATTATGCCTGTTTTACACCACAGTACTAAAACCTCGCCAATATGAAAAATAAGCCAGTTATTTTTAGGCACCCCGCGGATATGTGATTCATTCATCTGGGGATGCGCCCTCGGTGAATAAATCACATATCCCCTCTTTGCCTAAAACTAACCCTAACAAGTAATAGGGACGAGGTGTTCTAAGTCCGTGAGTTAAGGATATTATCCCCACGTTAACCAAGGGTTGTTTCACTTTATTAGGGACCAGGAAGCAAGTGCTAAAACGTAACCAGGCGAAGATCCGTTTTACTATATAGCTATTTGATATCAGAAGGTGCTTGTCCTAAAAAAAAATAATACGGAAGCTGAAAGTGAAACAAAAGAAAACAAAAACAAAATGGCGGATCAGTTTCGCTCAGTTTTTTATTCGACAGCGCTTCTTTGTAAACTCTTATTTATCCTTCATTACTTAAGGAAGAAAGTTCCAAAAACAATAGGCCACTGTCAAAAATACCATAATACTCTTTGTTTGCCCTCCAAAATTTTGCTCAAGCATTGCTTCCAGAAGAAAAAAACACGAAAACAATGCTTATGCAAAATTTTGGAGGGCAAACAACGAGTATTATGGTATTTTTGAAAGTGGCCCATGATCGAAGACATTTATATCCCGATGGGGACTCGGGAATACTCGGAAAAAAATCCGAGTATTCCTCGGAAGGAGTCGAACCTACGATCTTCCGATTACGAGTTTGGATGCTTTACCAGTGAGCTATAGGAGACTCCAGGCTCCGTGTACACGTCTCGCCTTACGATTTTCCTACAGCTCGGTGGAGGAGCATCCGAAGAAGTAATCGGAAGGTCGAAGGTTCGACTCCTGCAAGGGAGCACTCGGATTTGTTCCGATTATCTCCGAGTCACCATCGGAAACGACATCTCTTCATTTCTTTCACCGGGGTTTTTATACCAAAGGACGTTTAATAAATTATCTTGATGGTTAATTGCACTCCGCAGAATGTTCTTTAAGAAAAAAAAAACAAAAAAAAAAAAAACAAAAAACAAAAAAAACGCCTTTCTATAACATTCAATTATATTTCCAGTCAAAAATTGGTTCTAACGTTTGCGCCTGGGGATGAAATCGCCAAGTGTGAACCATAGGCCATTTCCGAGTTCAAGTCCGCCTTTTCTTCAAAGCGAGTCCCAAGTGCGAAGTTTTTGTGATGGCAATTAGTTCTACTTTACATATGAATGAAAACTAATTTTCATGACAAAAACTTCGCCCTTAGACTCGCCTTGAAGAGAAGGCAGACATGAACTCGGAAATAGCCTATTTGAATTGCACTTTCAAATGATGCTTTCCGTTTTCGTCTTCTTGAAACAACAGTTTTATTAATTTTTTTCATTGCGTCTAAACGTGGCAGTAAGACTGAGGTAAAAAGCACTCAAAATATTCAACTAGTGTCCATTGACTCAGGAGAACCTGCGTCTCGTTGAATGGAATCGAACATGGACGACAAATCTTGGCTGGATTTTATCTGCGCAAGGAATTCACTCAACAAAGGACTTTTGTCTGAAAATTAAAAAGAAAAAGACGAGATCAATCAAAAAGATAAAAAAATCGAAAACGTTTTGGCCATCAAGGTTTCTTCTATCAAACTGCAACAATCCATCAAGCCATGAGAATGAACTAGTGAATGAATGAATGAATGAACGAACGAACGCACGAACAAACGTTTGATTGAGCTCACAGACTGTTAAATAAGCGGATGAATGAAAGTGTGAACGAAAAATGTAGTGAATGAATGAGTGAGTGAGTGAGTGAGAGAATGAATAAAAAAATGTCGTGAATGAATGAATAAGTGAGTGATTGAGTGAGTGAATAAATAAACAAATAAATGCTGGGATAAACGAACAAAGGAATGAACGGAGGAGACGTTCTGTTGCTAGTTGTGTTATGTAAAACCATACCAAAGGGAACGGCACAGTTTTTTGTCTTGAAAAAATTAAATCGAAGCTCGATTGTTTAATCTTTCATATGCAGTTCATTAACCATTTCACTCTCAAAAGTGCCACTTACAGATTTTACTCTGTCCAACACCAGGACATTTTACTCGTCATTAGGAGGCCCCTCGGGCCTTAAAGGGTTAAGGATTTGAACCCTGAGTTAAATACTCAGAAATACTTTATTCGTGCCAAACGTTTTACGTGACTCAGTGCGCGAATATTTTAGTGCATTACTATAGTGTTTTTCATCCTTGTATCTCCACCATTGCATTTTTATCGTTGAATTAATATTCGTACCAAATCTTATTCAGTTTGACTTAAAAATGACGGAAAGTTTACGTCGAAATGTCATAGCTTTGTCAACCATGATCAGGCAGGACCTCATAAATATGAGCCTACAACTCCAATACTACGTCTATGTAACAGGGTTTTCACAGATCAAGCCATTTTTAGATGATGGCTTTCACAAGTGACCATTCTGAATCCCATGAGTTATAATTTCTCATGCAAGACTTGTGATTGGCTGGAAAGGTCTGGTTTCGCGGGAAGATCAATCTAAAAATAACTGTCTGTAAAAACGCCATTCCACAAATACAATGACGTTGTAAGCTCCTAGTCACGGGCTCCCGCCATTATGTCATGTTTTAAGTTTTTCAATTTTATCGCAGTGTTTTATCGTCAAATTTAAAGTCTCCCATTAAAATCCCGAAAAAAAACCCCTGTGATTTCTCCTTATTTAGCCAAACGGGAGACCCAGCTATGGTAAATACTTGAAAATTTGGTTTTATCAACGGAGTTGAAAATGTAAATTCGCTCTGACGAAGGGCTAACGCTCGAAACGTCAGCTTTTAGAATCCCTGTACGGTGGTCAATTTACATTATCAACTCCGTTGATAAAACCAAATTTCTGTGTACTACTTCCCCCATCGACGCAGCACCACAGTTTCTTTAGAAACTACCCCCTTCATTGATTTAGGTAAATACTTGGCCTAAAGGATTTACAGCTATCAAAAGCAACACTTACCGCTGTCTGGTATGGACAAGAGGGCCGCAACTGCTCTGAGCGCGGATCTTTTGAGCTCGTCCTGTTTTTCGAATTCTTGTTTTACGGAATTTGCTTTCACTTTTGTTTGTAACGTGGCGCGCAGAGGTTCCACGAGAATGTCGACACCTAAAAGATACAAGGACGAGGTTATAGTAAAAATAAGAGAAAATTGAGACTCTAGGATCAAGGTTTTTCGGCATTTCCCGCGAACCGCGAACGTCAAGACGTCAAGTCATCAGCGCCTTGCCGCCAGCTTTTCGGTTCACGGTTCACATTTATACGGCTAGACCACGCTCCAGAGATCAGTTACCGCAAAGGATTTTCGCACCCTAAATCATCATAATACTTTTTAGAACTCTTTCGCTTCTTAACTACCGAATTCTTTTCCATAGAAACATAATTTTGAAGACGATTTCTCAGCTAAAATAGAAGTGAACGAATGAATGAAAACAAACATGGCAGCCAACTATTTGTTGTTGAAACTGTTTTGTTGGTCGGATTACTTTGTGGTTAAAACTACCAAAAATAAAGAAAACAAAAGCCATTGTGAACGCACGAATGTATACTTTGTTTGCTAAATGGCTCAGTTCAGATGGCCAAGAATACAAAATGCCCGTGCCCTCGCTAAAAAAGGTTGCCGACAGAAAGGCACAAAGACCTCAGGACTGCGATAACATAGCCACCGTTCTCAGTGAAAACTTTAGTTCCGACAGCAAAAGAATTGACCTTAAGGCACTTGGGTGCAGAAGAAGATTGGCATGGCTCATTGTTTTTGTAGTAATTTGCCAAATTCTTCAGTGCTACCACCTGTGAATCTTAAGTCCCAAATATCGTCAGCTGGCTAACTTGAAACCGCAAAGCGGTGTTTGCCGTTTGCGGTAACATGGCCAAGCCTCGATCTTAAGGTCTCTAAAGAGGAAGAAAGAAAACGGAACGTGTTGTGAGGGGGACAATGGGAAATGGAGAGGGGAGGACCGGGAAGGAGAAAACTAGGGGAGGGAGGTAGAAAAAAGCTAGGGGGACGGGGTAGGGAAATGGAGGGGATGAGGCGGGGAATGAAGTAGGGAAATAGGAGGAGTGAGGTGGGAAGAAGCAGTGAAAATAGGGAGGAGTAAAACAGAGGGAGGGGGTGGGGGAAAAAAAGGAGATGAAATGTTCCATACTTCATTCGCGAGGAAAAGTAAGAGTGCTGTTGCGATTACTTACGCTGCAGTATGGCGTTAGGACATAAGGACGACAATCTTACAAGCATAAGGAATGTCAGCATCTGAAAAGAAAACAGACAATAGACGGCGGACACAAGGCAAGGGGATTTACTCCGGAAGCAACCAACAACCACAATGTGGATACGCATTCTTTTGGACTAATAATCTATAGTCTGAAATATTAACAAGTGCTTATTTATACCAAATTACACGAGAAATCATGTGATTACTTATTAATAATACGCAAGGAAAGCAAATGAAATTTTTTGAAGCGAACGCTTTACTTTTCTATGAAGTTCAAGTCATTTTAACTGATTGTTTGAAACAGATTGCAATGTTTGTCAAATTCAAACCTTTACAAGACTTTCGTTCAAAGGTCGTTCAACTGTAAATTTATCATTTGCCCTCGTGAGTGCATTTCGTGATTTCTGGTCACTCGTGATGTTTTGAAAGTTCTCAAAATTGCATGAGCCGCAGACGAGTACCACTTGAGAACTATCAAAACATCGAGTGACCAGAAATCACGAGATAAACAAGCAAGTTCATGCAATTTTTATTTATTATACACTCCACAAAATTCCTCCATCGCTGTTTCCAAAGCAACTTCCGTATTGTACTCTATAAGCTATTTATGCATTCGTCATTGACCACTCAAAAACGCAATATTCTTTTGAGTCAGAAGCTCATGACCTTTAAGCAATTAACTCTGGTTCAGAGCTGGGGTTTTTTTTTTAGTTTAAGAATTTCTTTATTTTGGATGTAGCGTAGCTAGCGTGTCACTGCATGAAATGTCCAATATACGGGGGTATAATGAAGCCTTATACATCACGTATACGGAGAGATATACTGATGTAGAAGGATTAATATGTATAAGGACTGTATAAGTATCAGTATACTGTTATAGCTTACACACATGTGTACTGCAAATTATACTTACCAGTACACAATGTGTAAGGTTACTTATACAATCAGATCAAAATACTTTGAATGAAAAGTTTAACTTGATCTTTTTAAAGAATACGATACTCCTAACCCCTCAAAGTTACCTAAGGCAATAGTTTCTGCAAAATTGCTGACAACGTCGGCATGACTCAAGTGTATACTGCTGATTATACATTACCGTATACAAAGTATAAGAACATCTTATACTACTAACTGTATTTAGTACACTAAGCATAAGGATATACCGTATACTATGGGTAGTTTTTTTTCCGTACACTTAGTATAAGGAGGTCGTATACACCATATAGTTGTTAGGTATGCAAAGAATATATAAGGACAGTACAAGGACATCGTATTCCACACTTAAGTGTAGCTATTCCGTATATTAAGTATAAAGACATCATATAGTTCATCTTCTTATTACTTACATAAAGTATAAGGACATCGTATATTACAAGTATAGTTATTCCGTACACTTAGTATAAGGACGTCGTATACTGAATGATATTATTCCGTACGCTACGTATAAAGACTCCCCAGGCATAATCCAACATCCGCAAACCAAGTCATTTATCAGTTGGGCCATTTGACCCAGGTTAGTCATCTGTGGCAGTTAAATATATACTTAAATGATAATTTGTCATCACAAAAAAAAAAAAAAAAAAAAAAAAAACCGGTACATTCCTGACATCTCACCGACCTACGTGGTGGCGCAACTCACCAATTTCGCAAAGCTTGAGAGAGGAATGCTCCTAAGATCAGTTGCATGGGAGGAATAGCACCGGGCCCAAACCCATTTAACGCTGCCGCGTATTTGATGCAAACCTTGGAACCCTCAGAAGAGGCCTCTTACCGATCTTATTGGGGGATTATGTTATAAGATCTATTTATTTACACCGACTAGTGGTTTTCCATCATTGTGGTTACCGCTGGTAATCCGAAAGCAACAGCGCATGCTTAGCGAGTTATTGTTATTCTAATATGAGGGAAGAGGAAGCGGAAGATGGTGAAAGTTCGGAAGAGGAGATTGAATGGGAAGAGACAGAAAATTAGCCTTGTTTTACTAGGGTTCATTGTACAATTTCACAAAGAGATAGGAAATTAGATTTGTTAATTTTTCATTGTATGATTTCACAAAGACATGAAACGTTAGGCTTGTTGTAATAGGTGCAGTTTGCTTCTAAAAAAAAAAGACATTTAGGTTTCTCCTTTTATCATGTTTATAATAAGATTTTGAAATGATGGTAAATTAGGTTGAATACAAAATTACTGTTGGATTTCTATATTTCATGATGTTTCTGTGACGAAAGGTGCTATTTGATATAAATAAAGCAAAATATTTCCTTCATTTAAAAAACTTGCTTATCTTCGTCATTCATAGTTTAGGCAATGCGCTCTTTTCTCTTTTTCTAAGGCCCCGTTCAGAATAGGTGCCCTTTACCAGGAACGGGTACTTGTCTGAACACGCTTTCGTCAGTTCCCGAGCTTTCTCCCTTGCTTCCCTGCGTTTCAGTCGCGACAACGACGGCCGGTGCAAAGTGGACGAAGAAAGACATAATTGCATTGTTAGAACTGGGGTGTCTGAACAACGTCCAGTTTAGTGCCCGGACAAGGTGTAGTTGAACGGTCATCTAGTCTGAACGGGGCCTAACACCTCTCTCGCTACATCTACACGGCCTTGAACATCCTTTATCCCTCAATTTAGGTCCCAAGATTCCATTTATATTTCGGATTGTGGGAGGTTGGGTAACATTATAATGTCTATATTACATTTGAGAATAAAAAGCAGTGTCCTGAATGCAAGGAGTAAAAAACCAAAAAAAATGAGTCCGTAACACAGTAGGTGCTCCCAGTATATATCCTTCTTTTTGCAGTATATACTGACATGAACCCTGAACTATAAGAAATCCACCAAAGAGTATTAGAACCCGTATACATACCTGCTATACAATTCCAGTATACTTTATGACTCACACAGTATACATAATGTATACTGACATGTATACTGAAATATAAGGAATTATGCTACATATGTATACGGTCCTGCTATTTTCTTGGCATACCCTGAGGTATACTGGTTATTATACAGACCTTCCACATCCTTATACTTACCGTATACCACAATGTATACTGACTGTATACGCCCCAAGTAAGGGTCCGTATAATGCATATTTTACGCAGTGTGTTTTCCCGCGCGTGCAGCATCGATCTTATTTTTGTCCATAGAGTGGTTTTCACTTGAATGCCGAAAGTAATAGCCCACTTTCGATATATTAAAATTCAGTCCTAAACAAAAGACATCATCTCGAGGCTCTGGGGAATAAACTCATACAAATCCTTATATTTATTCCCCAGAGCCTCGAGATGATGCCTTTTGTTTAGGACTGAATTTTAATATATCGAAAGTGGTCTATTAGTGAATTACTTTGGTTTATGATTACTTCACTCAGTAATTGGTTCAAAGTTCTCGCGCCATTTTTTTAACCAATCAGAAGTGGAACCAAAACCAATCGTGGCTCGCGCGTGCACATTTTCCCGCGCTTTGTGACGGCTACGTGTAATTACTTCGAGTTTTGATTGGTTTACTGGATTGTCTCCGTCCTTTTTGATTGGCCAAAGTAATTACTTTGGTTTTGGTTTTACTACACTCGATTGAAAACTGCTCTATTTGGCATAAAATTGGTTTCCCAGCTTTGTTCCAAGGAAAAGAGTTGCAAGTTACACGCTTCAAGGTCACGTGCCTCTGTTTGAGTGTATAATTTAAACGGCTTAAACAGGTGCTCACTAATCGGCCTGTTAAACAGATGACCTGAACAACCACGTGACCGTGAATACCTTGATGTCATAATGATCCTTGAGGCCATCTTCCACGTGACTTAGGAACTCAAAGATGTCGAGCCTATCCAGGGACGTGTCTAACAGTGTGTACATACATTCAAAAGCAGCCTGATCGAAGTACAAGATCACAATGTTAAAAGAGACATTACGACCAGAATATCACTTAACTGTTTTCTTAAATTTGTAAAGTACGTTTTCTTATTAACCGAATGGTAGAAATTTAAGCTTTAATTTCGACTAACAGACCATTTATAATGAGGAAGAGTTTTTAATTTCACGGTCAGCCATAACTCAATCGATTAAGAATACAGTGTGAAGGACAGCCGTGTGGGAATGCAGCTTATTATAGTAAATAAGCCTTTAAGCTCCCTTGCACCGGAATGAGTACTAATTAAAACACGAATTAAAACACGAATTTTCAGTACCTGGATGTAAGGCTTCGAGCTATTTAAAGCACAAGCAGAAATAGGTAGTTCGGTTACAAAACTTCACCATTAGACAAGTATTTTCACTGTTTGGATGTAAGGCTTTGAGTCATTTAACACTTTTATTCCCAAGATCGAAATGTTCATTCTCCTAACTAGTATCATATAAATTTCTTTGTTGGGTAGTCAGAAGAATTTGGTGTTATTTCAAGGTCATACCTTTTAAGCTGATAATTATCTTCATTCTCAATACCTGTCTGACTGACGTTTCATTGAAATTGTAAGGAGAATACAAAAGGAAAGGGGAAAGGGAGGGAACTTTATTTAAGAGCCTAGTCTTCTAGCGCTGTAGCACTAATTATTGGGGACACTGTAAACTGAAATCAAATAAAACATTTGCAATGTTGGTTTTTGAGGAGAGGGGAGCAGAGTATAGCCGCAACAAACTCAACCCACATACGGCAGAACAACATCCCGCCTTTCACAAGTCCTTTTCCCAGGCAAGCCGTTGTACGTACTTTTCTAATGTCTAGACCATCATCCACGGTGTGTTTAAAAGGACCCATCTCAACTTCGCGAATTAACTCTTTCTATAAAGAAAACGAAAAGCACGTTAATGGCGAAAGCAACAAAAAAAGGAAATTAAAAATGTGTTGACGCATTATAAAAAGGATAAATCCCACTATTATCTATTACACCAGGAGTCAGAATTTACTACAAGTCACTAGATGGTTTTCACAATGACGTCATCAAATTTAAAATGAAAATCGCAAGTTCTTCTAAATTTTTATCTAAAGGAGGTTGAAGATGACCTAGAAATAAATCTTTTGTGAAGTTTCCAGTTCCGTGACGTTTTTCGTTTCCAAAATAGAGCATTTTGAATTCCCGAATAGTTACCATGCATGACACCATGATACAAAGCTATTTGGTTGAAAAAAAAATGTCTGTGCCTATGAATCTCAGCAGTTTGAGCCTTTCAAGTACATCAGGAGATGTGTTAA
>OX421453.1:36655782-36675782 GCA_949126865.1 Montipora capitata | reverse complement strand
GTTTACATTGACTGGTGCATAAATGCCGCTGTTCCATCTTAACTTGAGAACCGGAGTTAATTTAATTTAATTAATTTTAATTAATTAATTAATTAGTTGGAAACTTCATTATTGCTAAACGGTCATAATTTCTTCCGGTTGAAGACAGTACCTTTTAGTAAGAATGAAGGTTCCCTTTAACGAATTAACGATGCTCAATAAATAATGTTTTGTGAGAAGTTCCCAGTCTTCCGAGAACGCACCTTAAGCTGAGGAAGCAGACGAAGTGAATCTACCAGAGTCAGTTTACCAAGACACTCAGCTACAACATTTCGCGTTCCTTCTTCTGTGCTTTCACAGTGACTAAACAGCAACGTCCTGCGAAAGAAAGAGACACATCAGGACCCTGTTCGTCTTTGAAATACGAATGTATGAATAGACAAACAAGTAACGAAAGTCTGTTTTCTTTCAGATTTATAGCGAAACCTCGATCTACCGATTTCCTCACCATTTGATTCCACTAGCAGTATAACTGTATGGAAAAGAACCTCGATACATAAAAACCCCAATCTAACGAAGTAAATTTCCTAATTCCTTGGCAGTTCGCAGCGATGGTAACAAGTTTATCAGTAACTCTAGTTCAATGTCACGTGTTACCCACGTAAAATAAGGACCTTTACCTTTTACCATTAAATCAATGGTCCACTGTGGAAGCTACAAGTTAAAGTCTGTTAACAAGAAACCGGTACCACTTTCATTCCAGCCGAAGTTGACTTCAGTAATCGGTGTTTTTCTTTTGGTACTTGTTATTCTTGCAAGCAAGCAAGTCAGTGAGTCAGTAAGTGAGTCAGTCAGTAAGTAAGTGAGTCAGTCAGTTAATAAGTGAGACAGTCAGTTAATAAGTGAGACAGTCAGTTAATAAGTGAGTGAGTGAGTGAGTGAGTGAGTGACTTTATTCAACGAGGGTAGCACCAAATAGTGTTACAACAGTAATAAACTTGTGGCCCTCAGGCTGCAAAATCTCAAACCAGAAGTTAAGGTTCACACTGCAACATGGGCCGGTTGGTCGACGCCTGGTTAGCGCGAACCGTTGGTTAGGAGGTGTCAAAACCTATAGGTTTCCATCGTATTTAACGCTGGTTAGCGCTAGCCATACTTCGAGCAACCCAGGCTAGGTTGACAATCAGATGTAGTCTGATGCTACACTGGTTTAGAGATATTTTGAATGTAGCCTAAAGGTTATAATTCAAAGACAACGATTCGACACTCCCGTCTAGTGTCTTCATGTAAACTGGTAGCATGTAAAAGAACTCTCTCGATAACATCAGATCACCCCTGACGAATTACAATCTTCACATCAGAATCAGAGTAGCATCAAACAATATCTGATCTCAAACCAGTTTTTATTCCGATTGTTCGATCGGGTCGAAATTCCGCGATGCCATGACAACGCTGTAAACCTCTCTGGTCCGAATTTTCAAGCAATAGTAAACAGGAAAATTTGGTTTTGTCTAACGAGTTGATAACGGCAAATGAACCATCGTAAAAGAAATTCTTGAGATGAAGTTTCGAGTATTAGCCCTTATTTATTATCTATCTGTAGTAATTATTGTACAGAAAACGCACAAAACGAGTACAAATATTCCACAATATTTGTACAGTTAGCGGTTATTGTACATACGGTTTATTGCGTAAACACGCAAAACTTGAACGAGGCCAATATCCAGCCATCTTGAGCGAACAAGCTTGGTCAAAAAAGGCTTTATTATGTGGGATAAAACACCCGTGACAGCGATCTTCGATCTTGCGGGACCAAGCGAGAAATCCCGAGCGCTCCATCTTACCCGCTCGGGTAGCAAATCACTGCGCGGGAATTGGTTCATCTTGCCCGCTCACGGAGCTAGTCACATAATAAACTTGGTTATTGTACAGAAAAGATCGGTTTGACTAGGTGCTGAAGTTTGCCGCGCGCTTGTCACGCACAAATCTGTCACACGTTCTCGTTTGTTTACAATTCACCACTTGCTAAACATTTAGTGTGAAAAAGTGGGATAATAAATAGCTTATTGGATGTTTTTGTGTGTAGTATCGCTGAGTATTTGTACTCAATGTTGATAATGTGACTAGCCCTAGCAGGCTCGCCAAAAGACAGCGCAATGCGCAAAAAATACTTGGCGATACTACACATCAAAACATCTAATAAGATATATTTCGTGAGTGGGAATTCTTATTCGATCTTTATCAAATCGTTGGATAAAACAAAGTTTTCCAACAGACACAGCACCATAGTTTCACAAAAACTAATTACTTCATTCCGTTTCGTACGGTAAACTGGAAGTGTTAACGCATGCGTGACGAATTTAAAGGTTGTTGCCTGCGTTACGAGAAGGGCTGAGGGAAGCAGAACCGCCACCTACCTTTGCAACAAAAAAGGGAACAAAATGCTTACGTAAGGGTGTGTTACGTACTCACGGCCAGGTATTTTTTACCCTACCCCCGTTGGTACAACCAAAAATCTCACCATATGGAGCCTATGAACGGTCTCAGGGCTTCAACTCCGGTTGAACTTCCCGCTTCACAAGATATTACCTGGAAAAAAACAGTTCCAGGTTCAAGGCAACCAAGTAAAGTGAAAGGTAAAAAGAACAACTTAAAACATTAAAGGAAGGTTTGAATAAAACAACAAATACAAAAGGAGGCAGGGATGGCCAAAATTGAAGAAGACTGAAATGGATTGCAATTGGGTTTTGAAAACTGTTCAACCTTAAAGTGCTTTAAAATTTATCTCTACTGCTTGTAACTTAAATTATGTATGCTTGACTGATATTTTTGATTCGAGTTGTTTATAAGTAATTTTTGGGTCAACGTTTTAAGTTGCATAGCGAGAAGAGGCGAGTAATTGGTAAAACTACACAAAATCAACTGCACCGCCATGATACAGTCCCTTTGATGTCGTATCCGGAGAGGGAAACGAGTGTGAACGCGGCCATCATTTGCCAAAAACGTGGAAGAACACATAATAGCACAAAGCCGAAAAGACACAGGTCAGGCGATAACGAATGGCAAGGAAACCGCCACCGAACTTTGAACGTGCCACGTGAACAGAAGACTCCCGCGCACGCACTGTGTTGAACATGCGGAGCGGTTACTTAGCGACCGAATCCTCACGTGATGCTTCATATTGTGTGCGCTCACTTAACAACAACGGAATTAAGGTAAGGAGTGCGCGGGACAAGGCGGGCTCAAGTCTCAGTCAGAAAACATATCAAGGGGCATGCGGTTTGAAGAGTGCCGTCCAAAGTTGTGGACGGCGGTTGGATCAAAGTGAGTTTCGACCCATGGCAGATGTCTGTTTTCCCGTACTCGTCAGCCCAGCGAACGCAAAAACCGCGCACCGGTGGCTCAGTTGGTTGAGCACCGGGCTGTCACGCGGGAGGTCGCGCGTTCAATTCCGGCCGGACCAACACTCAGGGTCTTTAAGTAACTGAGGAGAAAGTGCTGCCTTTGTAACTACATCTGCAAATGGTTAGACTTTCAAGTCTTCTCAGATAAGGACGATAAGCCGGAGGTCCCGTCTCACAACCCTTCAATGTTAATAATCCTGTGGGACGTAAAAGAACCCACACACTTGTCGCTAAGAGTAGGGCACGTAGTTCCCGGTGTTGTGGTCTGTCTTCTGTTGTGTATCATGGTTGGGAGGGTAAAAAAAAAGGGGCCACAGTAATTGGGGCAAGCTGTTATGGCGCTCTGCCAGCTTGACTGGCAAAGTTAACAAAATAAAAATAAAATAAAATAAAAGAGACCTCTGCTAGCAGGGAAAAAGTTATACTGAGACGCAGGGAGGAAAAATATATAAATCAAACACTTATAAACCTCCTTCAGAGAATGAAGCAAAAGATACTGTCTTTTCGGATTTGCTTGAATCTCCTTCAGCAAAAATGGCAAGTACAATTTCAGGTTACCAGCAGCAATTTTGCCTAAGATAGAACAAATCTTTGTCAGTGTCTGATTATCCTTTGAAGAGCACTTATACATTATCCAACACGAAGTGTCTCTTTAAGTCAAATAATTTGCTGCCTATTTCTTGTAATGAGGTAAGTGTAAAGGCCGGGCGAACGAGGAGACAGTTTCAAACCCAGTTTCAAACGAGGAAACAATGCTGCGGAAGAAAATGCTTCCCGTTTGCGGCCCTTGGGAACATTTGTTACGGAAACAAAACAGACCATTTTCGAATTCTCACCGCTGGACTGGATCTAGCATGAAATGGAGGCTACTGCGGGCAAATCTTTTGAAATGCAAATTAATTTGCCCGCATTAGCCTCCATTTCATGCTAGATCCAGTCCAACCGTTAGAATACGAAACTGGCCTATTTGCCTCCCAGGAAGCAAAATTGTTTCTGAATTTGCTGAAAAACATTTTGCTTCCTCACCAAATGCTTCCTCGTTTGCGCGCCGAGAAAACATTTTGGGAAGCAATGGTTCCGCAACGTTTCCTCGTTTGCAGGCAAGCAAACAACCATCCATGCAACAGTTTTGTAGGTAAGTAAAGTCTGTTTACGAGCCAAGTGGCCCATCAGAGCTGGAGCTTATCCCGATTTCTGTGGCATGAAGCATGAGTATTTTTTTTTTACTCCCCCCGGGATGGGATGCCAGTCCATCGCAGGGTTACCCCAGCATTTCGCCGGTACCCATTTATACACCTGGGTGGAGAGAGGCACCGTGGGAGTAAAGTGTCTTGCCCAAGAACACAACACAATGTCCCCGGCCAGGACCCGAACCCGGACCACTCGATCCGGAATCGAGCACTCTAACCAAGTGGCCAACGCGCCTCCCAACATTTGTAGGGCTCTTGACTAAAAAATAAAGATTCCTTAGCATTGTCTTTTGGTGAAGCTAAATGTTGCTGTTTATCTTTACTCGAAGACCGGGGCTTAGGGGACATTTTGTGAAGTTAATATTCTGTATTCCCAGACAAGAGCTAATGTTTAAGTTGGGTAGAAACTTATCAAAATCGTCGTGCATCTAATTACGTGCATTTTGACATTGAGCAAGTTTCAATCGAGTGTCGTAAAACCAAAACCAAAGCAATTACTTTGGCCAATCAAAAAGGACGGAGGCAATCCAGGAAACCAATCAGAACTCGAAGTAATTACACGTAGCCGACAGAAAGTGCGGGAAAATGTGCACGCGCGAGGCACGACTGTTCTGATTGGTTGAAAAAGGGGTGCGAGAACTTTGAACCAATCACTGAGTGAAGTAATGCAAAACCAAAGCAATTACTTTCGACACTCAATTGAAAACCGCTCTATCTGACAATTGTCGTTGCGTAGGCTTCTTGTAACGGTAAAAGAGGGACATTGTAAGGGAGATTGAGTGATTCTCTCACATATCTGGACAATTTAGGTAATTGCCTCTCATAGAAGATCACTTTCATCTCCCTTACGTCTATAAACACCCCGCCAGCAGACCCTTTCTTATTGAGTATGCGCAAGCCGTTGCTTGGAGACAGTTTCAAACCCAGACCAAGCCTCGATCGCACTCCTAGACGCCATATTGATTTTCGCACTGAAGGCTTGAATTTTGACCTTCGCCTTGTCAAAACTACGATGAGCGCACTGCCTAAACCGGTTTGAAAGGAGGGAATAGCCCAGAAACTTGGGCTGCGGCGACTTAAAAGACTTAAGACAATTTCTTCAGAGCCTCTCTTGCTCGCCCTCTGGTGAATTTTAGACAGGCTCTGCTCGCAGGGTGGTCTATAACCTGCAATTCAATACACCGATTATGGCGACGATAGCTCTAAAGCGAGGCTTTTCGGTGGCAACGCCGTTTCTAAGGGCTGACCGCGTCTGTTTTCAAGTACTTTGTGCCAGTCAGTACCAGGTTGGATTACAGTTTCTTTAGGCCTACATCCTGTGTTCTTTTATCAGAGATGAGAAATTGGAAGACAGTACCATCAAAGTAAAATAATTTTCGACTTTTTTTTTTAAGTTACAGTTTGGAAGGTACGTCTTGAATCTTGCTTTGTCATGAACGTTCGACCTTCTCAGGATCGTATACAGAACTGTTTTGTTTACAGAATGCATTTTCGTTGCATTTAAGCTTTTATACCTCAGTGACAACTGAGTTCTTTTATGTTTAGAATTTGGTCCCAATACAAGTGATTTTCTGCGGGGTAAAACACGCCGGATACCTGTTGCGTGCCGCTATGCTGTAAGAGCGGATATCGAGTAGGGCCGGAGGAGGAAAGATCACTTATCACAGCCTTCCAACGACAGATCCAACAAAACTGCAGTTGTTTTTTTAATACCTGTTGTTTTTATACACTTAACGTTGCATTAATTATGTGTTTTGATTTGCTCAAATCTGCATAACAATGAAAATGCAAACGCTGCTTTAATAAAAACACTGACCTTCACAACAACTCTAAGATGTATTTTGGAATATTTCGACGAAATCTATCCTTGAACGGGCTTCCCTTTCGATTTCAGCATCCAATTTCTTAGTGCAAAGGCTGCAAAATTCCTTGGAAAACAGAGCTGGACAGCCCTTAGAGACGGTTACTACCGAAAGGCCTCGCTTTGGTGTTATCGTCGCCATATTTGCAATCGGTGTATTGTATACATATATTTCAAAGAGGAACATCCCCAGTTCGGCCCCTGGGATAAGTCAATTTCAGAAACTTTCTTTTGAATCAAATAACAAAGGAATTATGTTTCCCAAGAAATGGCTCTTGAGCGCTGATACGGAGTTTGAGCAAGGACAACGGGAACGTCAACGAAAACGTCAAGTCCCGTTAGCGCCATGGCAAGTATTTCGCGATTATTCTATCTTCTTCACGATGTACATTACGGGCAAACTACTCCGGCTGTAACTGGATGGGGACGAACGGTTTTAAGGTAAAGATACAAAACGAACTCTTCCTTGTTGCACGCTCGCGTTGTCGCCAAAACCTAAGATTTAATGATATCACGTTGTAGTTTTGTGAAGAACGGCAAAGAAATGCACTAAAATGCGTGCAACGCGTGATGCACAATTTTTTTCCTTTTTTTAACCAATAACATTCTTGCTTTGGTCTTAATTACACGGCGGCCATGTTGAGTCCCGAGGGATTGAAAACTTTCGTTTTTGCGCATGCACCGAAACTCGTTCCCAAACATTTCAACTCGAGGCTCGGGATACGAAATCTATTGTCTATGTATATGGCCACCGCGCGAACAAGGCTCATTATGTACACGTAAAACGCAACATCAAATCTCAATAATTCATTCCGTAATACCATAAATAGAAAAATTTCTCCATTCTGATTGGCTAAGAGAAATGCAGTTTTCAGGTAATACAGTGCAGAGAAGAGGTAACAAACCAAGCATTGTGATTGGTCAATGATCAAAGAAAGTCTCAGACGGCCAATCAAGTGCGAGCCCCGGATGGAGCAATTTATGCGTGATTGCGTGACATGCGTGCATTTCTTTGATTAATTACGATAATCTCATCTCGAAATTTTTCATGTATTTTATTAAGTAATCATATGATTTTTCTCGTGCAATTTGGAGTAAATAAGCACTGGCATTTTCTTTTCTATGACTACAAATTACACTCGCTCTACGGGCTCGTGGAATTTTCTTTGTCTCTCAAAAACTTTACTCGTGCTTATTTATTCCAAACTGCACTCGAAATCATGTGATTACCTACACTAACAAAACACAAAATTAAAAAGACCAGAATTTGAATCAAACCTAGCGCAAACGAGGCAGCCGATTTTATTTCTTCTGAGGGAGACGAAAAACATTCCAAAATGGCCACAGCTAAATCCTTGTGGCTGCTAAGGTCACTGCAAAACAACGAAAGCTCAACAGCATCAGCGAAAGGCAAGTGGATTCGTTAAAAAATGCAGGCGACAAGGGTTGGAGAACAGAGTTTTCCTCCAAAAGCGCTTTCACGCTCTCAAAGGAAAAATCTGTAGCCAAACCATTTTATTCAAAGGTAAGGAAAATTAAAGGAGAACACAAGGTTAGAGGGGAAGCTTTTTACTACCACCCTAGGGCTGATAAGAAGCAACTTCCACAAAAAGGAAAGTCATTGCGCACAGTCCATCGCCTATTTTGCTTAGGGTTCTTTCCTTGTCAATCCTGGGTAGTTTCCAGTTCTTTGTGGAGGGTATGGCCAGTTTGTTTGTTCCTTTGAAATTTTCAACCCAACCCTAACCCTGACCTTAACCGCACTCTCAGAAAAGAGATTTATTTAGTCTCCCATAGAATGATTTTAAAATCTTTAGCTTTGACGTGAAGTTTGGTAACCGACCTTTTGCAGTGTTCAATATTGTTTGTTGCCAAGCGATAATACAGCATTATCAAAGAGTCAGTTAGCGGTAAAGTGGTCTAGTGATTCGGTGACGGGTAAATAATGTCCATACGCTTAGGAAAAAATCTTCAGCTTGTAACCTTCCGTTCCCCCCCTTTACACAAAACTACTATTGGCCACTTCGGAAAATACCATAATACCCTTTGTTTGCTCCCCCCCCCCCCCCCTTAATTTTGCACAAGCATTGTTTCCAGTTTCTCTTGGGACTTACACTGGTCCCAAGGGAAAACAACAACAATGCTCATGCAAAATGTGGATGGACAAAAAAAGAATATTATGGTATTTTCCGACTGGGCCAATTGAGTGGTACATACACGTGTCTTCCTATTTCACCCAATGAGAGCAGCGAAAACAACCTCACCGGGTCAGCAACTTTGGAACTCTGAGAACCAAAAAGGGACAAACTGTCAGATTATATGGTATCTCTGATCGTTTTGAATCTACTACGGGGATATAGAGCGGTTTTCAATTGAGTGTCGAAATTAATTAGCGAATTACTTTGGTTTATGATTACTTCACTCAGTGATTGGTTCAAAGTTCTTGCACCACTTTTTCAACCAATCAGAAGTGAAACCAAAAACAATCGTGGCTGGCGCGTGCACATTTTCCCGCGCTTTGTATCGGCTTCGTGTATTACTTCGAATTTTGATTGGTTTACCGGATTGTCTCCCTCCTTTTTGATTGGCCAAAGTAATTACTTTGGTTTTGGCTTTACGACACTCGATTGAAAGTCGCTCTATGACTTTGATCAATTGCTTATTAGTTCAACGTTTACATTTAAAATAACCAGTTGCAACCGCGTCCTTTGACATCCCAATGATTAAGTAGAAAGTACTAAAATTGAACGGGACCTGGGGGTGGGGGTGGGGGTGTCAACAAACAGTTCTATGCACATTAAAGGGGGCATGTCAAGAAATGATGTAATTTCATGACATCCAAAATGCCCAAAAAGTAAAATGAAACAACATAAAAGAAATACAGCAACAGGAAAGAAAAGTACAGATGGACACAAATGGACAAGATTGAAACGGATTGTATTTGGGTTATCTTGCAAAAAGGCGGCCCGACGTTTTTCAAGTTTTATGCCAAATCGCTTGGATAAAAGTCGTTTTTGCTCAGAATCGTCTTGTTCGTGGTGTAACGATAATTTTATCAGTAAAGGAATTCCGCATTACCATTTTCGTGTTTCAAACTCGTGATTAACTAGAGATTTCCGCTAAACACCCTAAAATAACGTGAAATAGCAGAATGACTGTAAATATCCTCCATTATCACCGACACGGAGATGAATAATTGTTTTAGTATATACTGCACAAGTTGAATAATAAGCGGAGTTTATCGACAAAATTTGTTCCCGTGTTGTTTTTCTCTGTTTGCTCATAGGTGAATAGTACTTACAATTCATCTCGCAGCTAGCCAATCAGAATGCGCGGAAAGCACTATTCACTTGTGTAGTATATGCGAATATGAATTATTATATACTCAACAGAATATCGCTTTTCTGATTGGTCAATGACAAATGCATATATAGGTTATACAGTGCAATTGAGGTTACAGAGTGCAATAAGCAAGTTGCTGTGGAAAGACAGCGATGGAGTAATTTTGTTGAGTGTATAATATATTAAAAATTGTATGAACTTTCTCGCGCATTTCGTGATTTATGGTGACTCGTGATGTTTTGAAAGTTGAGACATCACTTGTGATAATAAATCACAAAATGCATTCGCGTTCATACGATTTCCTACTCAAATCACCTGAATATCTCGGACAAACTGGTTGACAGCAGACTTTCCATCAGCGGGACATGACATGGACAATGCAGCAACGCACTTGGCAATGGAATGAAACGCCTGCAAAAAAACAATAGGGACTTAAAGATCTACCACGGTGACGTCACTGAGACGAAAACGTCAACTTTGAAAGATCGTCGGCGATTATTCCATATCGTTCACGACGTACATTGTGGAGGGGGTACCCCCAAAATAAATTGGTAGAAGCGGTTTCAGAGATCGATGAAAGGTATGCTTTACGTTGCCGCCAAAACTTCAAATTTGGTGATTTCACGGCGTCGTTGTGAAGAGTATTGCAAGAATATATTCCGATGTTTTCCTCTTTATTTTAACCAGTGACATTGTTGTTTTGTGGCATTCACGTTGACGGGCGCGTCATTGGTCTTAAAGTTCCTAATAAAACGAGAACAACGCGAAGTTATAGTTTTGATGACGTTCCCGAAGTTAAATTCGATTTCTTTGGAATGCTCCATTCAGTGTCTTCAGCTATTTATCACATAAGTCACTGGTGAGGAAACTCTCGATGAATGGCACGTGGAACGAGCTCGCGTGACATCTTGCCATTGCGATAGCAAACTAAAAAGCCTATTCTTTAACCCAACCTGTTTGTGGATAACAATTTGTTGGTTCCCGTGGCTTGTGGAGTATATCGGAGACACTAACATCTACAACGAAAGACACAAGATCTTTTAAGTTATACAACATACAGATCCCTTTAAGCGTACCAAGTGTCGGGCGATTTTGTACAGAATGAAGAAAGAGTTAACGGTACATTTCTACTTCTGAGTTTCGTGCTCTTTGACATAAGCCCGCTGAACATTCAAGCTGTTTTCGGCCACTTTCTATGCCTCGACTTTCCCTTCCATCTCTAAAACACGAAATCCAGTCCAAATAGGTTATTTTCACGAGACGTCATCGCCGCCATGTTGATGGACGAAAACAAAAGATCTCTCATTTGCTCCTTTTATTCGTCCACCAGAGGGATTGGTCGGAAGCCAACTATAGCGATATTTCTTGTTTACAAATATTAACGTCACATTTCTTTTGATGTTCAAATTTGCCAACCATATTAACAACAATGGGTAACGTCACGAGAAACAGCGCTACTATTGGCTTGCACTCACGTGATTAGACGGCCTTGTTGGTGTACATAATAATCGAGCCAAATTACCTTAAGGTGATTCCCTAGTATTGCACTGCGCATCCTGTTCTGCGCATAACACAGCGTAGGCCACGTTCGTATTAAGGCATGGCTAAGAAGCTTTACGGTCAAATTTCAGGGCTCAGTTCTGTTTTCTTTGTCTCACAAGTCTCAACGGATATTTCTAAACTAAACAATGTTTGAATTTAACCATAAAGACTCGTAGCCATGTGTGAATATTGATCTATCGAACGTGGCCAAAAAACATTTCAAAATGGCGACCTTTCGGGCCGGAAACCTCGCTAGAAAGAAGAATGGCCGTTTTGAGAGCACAGCAGTAAAGAGCAAAACAAGAAACCTTTTAGACTCTCGCAAAATAAAAAGTGGAGTGATAGCTTTGATGATGCTAAAGAACATTTCAGTCCAACAGTGAAAGTGAAACCTTGCTATCGGGGAGACGTGTTGTCGAGGGGTCGATCTTGGTTTGCTTTCTGTTTCCTCCTAAACGAGGTTGGTGACCTATCTTTTTTTGGGCATAATTTTATTCTCTTACTCATCCTCTTTGTGCTGTAAAAAAAATTAAAAAATATACGTCAGAAAAGAAAGTTACAGAAAAAAAAGGGTTCGTAGCCATCACTCATGGACACAAAATTGTCTCCTCGAGATCACGCAGCCGATGAATATTTGTAGTCAGTGCCTTTTCAAGACGTGTGCCTGTGCCATAGAACAAACATTAAATTATTCCTTTTGAGCAATACAATTCACCTGTTTGTTATTTCAAGAATTACGTCAAAGCTGTGCTTCCTGTTCCTGCAAAACGTAGCCTGAACCGATAGAACAAACTTGTCCTTGATAGATGAAGTCGCAAAGATTAAATGAGTAACTCGAGCAAGTTATATCTCGCAAACGAGCTCGGTGACCTATTTATTTAATTGCACATTTCGAGTCACCATAATTTAGGGAACAATCGAGAAAAGTTTAAAGAAAATCTTACGACAACTTCTATTACTAAGGAATCACCTTAAAGACTTTTTCGCTATTGTTCATTACACCAACGCGGCCATAAATGACGTCAACGATATTTGTGGTGAAATGCTGAAAAACGGTTCTCAACCAATCTTTTGAGAATGAGGTAATGGACAATTATTGCTGGTGGACGAACAAAAGAAGCTAATGAGAGATCTTTTGTTTTCGTCCACCAACATGGCGGCCATGACGTCACGTGAAAACCACCCATTAATTTAAGCCTTTCACCGCCGAGGGCTTCCTCATTGACGAGTAAAATCGTCAGGCGTTAGACAGAGAAAAATCTACAAGTGTCAATGGCATTTATGGCAGTAAAAGAGCTAAAGAACCTGTCAAGAGGTCCCCTTGAATTTCGAGCTCCGATAGCGGCGGACAACAAATAAATGAACTGTCCCTCTGGAGAACGGATGTTTTATGAGTCAAATGAGTCAATAAGTCATGAGTCATGAGTCATGAGTCAATGAGTCAATGAGACTCACAGTCAATATAGCAATAATTTATTGATTAAGCCTAAGCCCTCGTTTCAGTGATTAAGCCTAAGCACTCTCTGAAATTTTAGCTTTCATTTTATGGGTTAGGGTAACTGCACTAACTCATTGACTCATTGACTCTTGACTCATGACTCATTGACTCATTGACTCATAAATACTTGATACTCGTCCCTCTGCTCATAGAATTCTGTTGTATGGGGTGATTTTGAATCTCGTTTGCGTGGAACGACAAGGAGGTTGCTCTCGTCACAAAAGAATGAAAATTGTCATATTCAGTTGTTTGTCTCTCACCTCCTGAGAAGTTGTTCAATATCTGTAGCTGACAGGCAAGAAATGAGCTAAACTGTGATTCCCACAAATGATCAATATGTAAATTCATCTCATAGTTTCAATACACTGTCAGGCAGACAAGTATTGAGAATGAAGATCATTATGGGCACAAGATTATTATCTTGATGTAACACTAAATTCTCATGACTAGTCAACAAAGAAATCTATGGTACCAGATAGGAGAATAAGCGTTTAGATCATGAGAGTCAAAAATTTAACTACGCGCTACAAACGGAAAATACCTGGAAGAGATCTTTGAATCCAAGGCCTTTCATTCCAGACATAACCAGCTCGGTTAGAAGTGTCAGAGTGGCTGCCAGTGCTCCGCCTACACAAGAACGAGTTGGTCAGCATTAAATGCCATCCACCGAAACCACTTTTCCTTTTCGTGAGAAATTACATGAAGTAAACTCATTTCTCACTTAGAATACCATTTAAGACGATACCAAAGGCCATTTCTAAATTTTGAAGGTGATTAATTAAAGATGATCCCCGCTTACAAAGAAAACTAAGGAAGTGATAGAGGCCGAACCTGTAACTGTCAGTTTATACGCCATCGCTGATCTCCGCTAAACCACCGATGCACGTGGATGTTCATTCTTAATTTTAATTTTTATATTATGGAAGTATTCATAACACTAATTAGAAACTTAACCCTTTGAAATCAGTGCTTAGGCCTAAATGCAGGCTGTGGTAAGCACTAAAACGACTTTATTTTCTGAAATGAATGCCAGTTTCATATCTCAATCCGAAATTTAATGATGGGGAATATTCCATTATGTAAGGCGTTAGGAAGTGTAGCGTCTGGTTTTGGTGGATGGCAGCTAATCATAACCGAACGGAACGAGTTTATCGGGTTTTAGCTTCCACGGAAACTTCACAACCTGTTGCCTGCACTCAACAGTTGCCCTATGTCTCTAAAAGGCATGCGTAGGTTTTTCGTTCCAAAGAGTACAGCCAAAAAAATCCATGAGAAGTTTTACCATGTTTAATGTCTCGATGTTCGGTATTCTGCCAGTGTTAGTTACATCTTTCAGTTCGTTGCATGGTTAGATTTTTAACTTTTTTATCCAATTGATTGCATTTTATTATAGTAATATCGTAATCACTTTTTGGATTTTCCTTTTTACCTAATGCAGATATCTCTATTGTAAAACATCTGTAATAAGGAGCCCACGACAATTAGCGAACTACTAAGCTTATGTCACGGCATTTTTACAGATCAATCTATTTTCAGACTTCTTTTTCCGAAGAAAAACAATGGCAGTTCCCGTTCGGTGGCGCTATGACGTCAGCTTAATTTCTTGTAATTGGTCATCGGGCTCCTGTGGGAGTCTCATTCGCGGGAAATTTAATCTAAAAATAAATTGGTCAGTGAAAACGCCGTGACAGGAACATAGGACTGTTGTTCGGTCCTAGTCATGGGCTCCTGCTGTGATGGGACTTTTGCAGCTTAGTGATGACATGGTACAAAAACTGCCATAATGGAACGCAAATTGCGAACTGGGACATCTAAAACAAACCAACTTAATTTACAATTTTATTCTCTATTTTAGATGTCCCAAGTGATCACAAGCTGAAAATGTCCTATTCACTCTAGTTGGCCGCAATGGGTGTTTCAGTAAACAATCTGACTATCTATATTTTCATGAGACTACTCGCACTTGATTAGTCTGTCGAGCTGGGCGCTTTTCTAATCCATCGTATTTTGTCACGCAATCAAGAGAAATGGCCGAGCGAAGCTTGGGAAGTGGCTCTCCTCTTTCCCTAAGCCTCCCTCGACCGTTCATTTCGACTGCGTGACAAACAAACAACCGATTCGAAAGGCAGACAGTTCGACAAAATTGGGAAGGGATTGCGAGCAGTCGACTTTCTTGTCGGCCATAATTTGTCTAAATACACGAACACTGATACATACATTGGGAGTAAAACTTCAAGAGAACTTAAAATGGAATGATCATGTCAAGGATGTGGCAAATGCCTCTTATGGAGTCTTACGTACACTTCGTAAGCTGAAACACTTCACAAACTTCAATCTAAGAAAGAGACTTGCAGAATTACTTGTGCTATCAAGACTCGACTATTGTGACTCCGTTTTTTCACCTTTGCCACGATACCTAATGAAGCGCCTTCAAAAAATTGAGTTTGCCGCCGCAAGTTTTGTTTATGGCAGATATGTTAACAATATTGGAGACATTTTAAAGCTAAATTGGCTTCCTGTGGAAGAAAGAAGGGATTTTAATTTGCTGAAGTTGACCTTTAAAGCGCTTTATTTTAAACAGTGGCCAACATATCTGAACTTACAACGAGTTTCTACAGTTAGAGAGTTGCGCTCATCAGACTGTATTAGACTACAGGTTCCTTTAGAAAAGGGGACCTTTCAAGACACCACGGCCGCTTTATTTAATAACCTACCAAAGGAATTGAAAATCTGTGATAACTTAAATTTATTTACCTCGCGTTTATTTAAATTCTTAAAAAACCGTGCAAAGGCTCGTCTTGAGAAATTTTTAAATTAGTTTAAGTTTTTAAGTCCAGATTAGAATGTTTCGCTATTGTACATATTAAATAGGTAATTCTTATTTTTAGCATGTAATTAGTTAGTAACAGATGAAGAGCCACTCTGTGGAAACGCTGTTATTAAACCCTTTACTTACTTACTTACTTACTTACTTACTTACTTACTTACTTACTTACTTACTTACTTACTTACTTACTTACTTACTTACTTACTTTACTTACTTACATTGACAAGCCTAATTTCCCTTTGTGGCCAGTTGGTGCCAGATTTAACCATCCTTACCCATCGATACCCCTCTTACCAGCCAAGCAAATGAGAAGAAGAGCCTCCTCTCGCATCGAATGAAGATTACTCCCTCACCTTGCAAAAGTGGTGATCTAATCAAGCCCATAATGGCCGGCAGAGTCGCAGAACAAGCCTACAAACAAACATGCACAACGATGAGGCATATATGAAGCCTACAATAGGCGACAAAATGGTTGAGATACTTTCTCCCTTTTAGGAATGTTGAACAAATTCAAAATCCCCCCCCCCCCCCCCCCTTTACTCTGTCCCTGTAAACCCCCTCCCCCTAACAAGGTTTTTTTTTTCTTCCTAGTTCAGTGTCTCAGTTACTTTTGTCGCTTATTGTAGTTTCTATTTCAAGAAATTGGCTCAAAATGCTCCAAACCTCTTACTACTATGTCAATATCCATTCTCGTTCCCAGATTCCATCGTTTCTCCTAGCGGGCGGGGCCTTCACACGACAACGAAGGGCTCTGAAAACAGTATCTGCAGTCCCAGATTCTAAGACTTCCGGTGTTCATATATGAGCTGTCAATAGTACTTAACATGGCTCAGAAGCATTACATTCGAAGAGCTGAAGTGGCTTCAACTAAGAGACTGTCGACCCCTTGTGTCGAACATAAAGAATAAAATAAGTGAAATCGTAGTTTTCAACAAAGACACTCTTATTTCGCGTCACATCGGCCATTTTTACTTCCGGTTCATGATTTTATTGTTCGCAAGCTAACCAATGACAAAATTTGAATTTTCTATGTTAGAGCCCTTCGCTTACTAAATAAACGTTTCACACACCCAATGTCAACTTAACAGTCATTTTCTTTGCATACTTTACCTGAGCCATGCTGTCTTTATGGATCTTGGCCACAGAGGTTAACAGAGTAAGTGAAAGCTGAAAAAAACAAGACGTAACCAAAGAAATCAATTAAGCCTCCATTCTTAACGCCATATCTGATCTGACGCCACAACTTTCTCGTGCTGAGACTCCTTCTATTCTCCAATGATCGTGAATGATTTAGTATTTCATTTCACTCGTTCGCTGCGCTCACTCGTGAAATATTTTTCAACACTCGAAGAAAAATATCGTATCTCCGCGCGGCCATTTAATATCCTATATATATCTCCATATCTCAAGGCAAGCGTCCTAACCACTGGGCTACACTACCTCCTTAATCCTTGCCTGACTACTTCTATTACATATTTAAATTTTCGCAATCTGTCACGAAAAAAAACCTTAGGTATGAGGTCCACAGTGAACCGCGAAGGTCTCCACTGATTGTTCCTGGAATGCTAACCTGAGAAATGTGCAAATCACTCTCACTTATAAGCGGCGGAACTTCAGTCAGCACTCCTGAAATGTTTTCCTGCGTGAGTAAATTACCTGTAAATCACAGATGGCAAATTAGAAATGTTACCACATGACTCAGGTAGTCACAAGGCAAGTGACATCGATGTGCTAGTTGCTTAGCAACAGGACAGGAGACTGGAGCTCCATGCAAGACTCGAACCCAGGACCTCGGTAACAGTTGTCTGGCGCTCGACACATGGAGCAATGTTCCCGTGAGGAATGAATCAAAGATGAAATGAAATATGAAATGGATCATATATGAACTGCGGATAGGAAATCAAGTAAAGCTATGATCCTCGCATTTATGAACGCAATTTTTGCAATTGCGTAGAGTAGCCTGAAAAATTCAGGACTTCAACTGGGTTGGAACCCGTGACCTCGCGATACCGGTGCGACGCTCTAACCAACTGAGTTATGAAGCCTCTGATGCGAACTGGTCATTTGTGGGTTCAAATGTTCCCGTGATGAACGAATCAGCGAACGACACGATATATGAAATGAATCATATATCCATATAGTTCATAGTTGCATGACCTATTGCCATTAAGCCAGCCAGAAGTTTCTGGGTTGTTGAAATAACGTCTCTCTTGTATGGTGGATGGCAGATTTCAATATAAAAAAAAAGTGGTTGTCAATGTTTAAAGTGAACATCGCTATATGAACAGCTGAAGGCAGATAGAGCGAGTTTCAATCGAGCGTCGTTAAACCAAAACCAAAGTAATTACTTTGGCCAATCAAAAAGGACGGAGACAACCCAGTAAACCAATGAAAACTCGAAGTAATTACACGTAGCCGACACAAAGCGCGGGAAAATGTGCTCGATCGAGCCACGACTGGTTTTGGTATCACTTCCGATTGGTTGAAAAAGTGGCGCGAGAACTTTAAACCAATCACCGATTGAAGTAATGCCGCTGTATGCCCAGAAATGCAGGTAATTAGATGCACGACTATTCTGATAAGCATCACGGAGTGTCCCCTTGCTCTTCTTCCCAACTTCAACATCTCTCGGGTCTGGGAATACAGACAATTAACTTCCGGCACAAAGTGGCTCCTAACTTCCGGTCCTCAATCAAAGACTGATAAACATGTAGCTACATTTACCCTGAGCTAAAAATAACGTTTGCCTTTCCCCTTACTTTATTGTTGAAAATAGGTAGTAATGGCTTAGACATAAAGGGACACTTCCTGTTGGATGTCAACTATATTGAATGTGCATCTAACTACTCGCATTTCTAGGCATAAGTGGACCTTTTGGGGTCAATGGGCATCACGAAGAGGTAACGACACGAAATACATTGGAGCTTAAGCACGCGCGTTTCTAAGACGCGGACGGCAACCGGAAGAGAACATTTCTCGTGCCAGGACTGTGGTGTCTCCCAGATTTTTACACGAATCATCTCTAATGGAGAAAAGATACTTAGCAATGTAAATGTGGTTGTCTGAAGACAAGTTAAAAGGGAATACAGCTTACTTCCGGTTTCCGTCCGCGTCTCAAAAACGCGCGTGCTTAAGCTCTCTACTCTGCAGTGCTGAGTCCCTTTCGAACCAAACTAACCATAATTTGTGACAAGGACATTTAATGTCGTAAGCGTTGACAGCTTTAGCGCTCTTTGATTCTTCCGCAAAAAGGATGCAAGAATTGGCATGGAATCACTCTGGAAAAAATAAAAACGTTGACATAAAATACTGTCATATGGCAGTACGAAAATACTATTGGATGACTGCAAATTTAAGGGTACACTGCCTCGATAGTTTTGGCGTTACTAGTTCAAAACTCGGTCAAAAGATGCACTTGAGCCTGCAGATGATATCCAAATGAGATGATACTAAAAGAATTTCGTCAGGATGATCAATCCTCCGTGTGACATTTTTAACGCCGTGTCCTAAGGTTGACAAAAAAAACATTTCTTCAAGTCCCATTCTAACGCCATTTCCATAAACGGCAAAAACCGAATCTCGTTTCAGGTTGACACAAAGAGGTTCTTTTCAGAGAAACGGTACAACAGGGTGACATCGGGCCTTCAAAGAAGGTGTGCGCATGTGCGTGAGTGATAAATAATCACGAATGGAAAACATACCAGAATTGGATTGAGGTCGATTCGAAGAGGAGATCTGTGACAAAAGGAAGCAGAAACAATTTCACTTTAACAAAACGGAACACGGCAAGTAATGGCAGAATATATTACCATTTGAAACTTACAATGGCTAGTTCTGAGGGCGCCAAAAAGGGGCTTTCGCGTCAAACCATCGGAGGACTGTGTGATTTCTTGATTCTCGACTGTTTCCTTCGCTTTTTTCCGAGTAATCTGAGTTTGTCGGGCTTTATTTTATCATGCAAGGTATGGCGAGGTACTTTATAGCTTATGGATGTGGTAACCGAAGGAACAACCCCAAATGTGTGAAACTAGAGTGGCATTCAAAAACCGTAGTTTCTATTCTTCGGAATAAAGACGCTAATTCTGGATAGGAACTCATCAATGTTTTTCGCATTTCGCACGTTGAATTATGTCTGATCAAATGTTGACCCGGAAGCCTCGCTTCCGCTCGCTCTGAAACAAACACCGCTGAAACGTGGGCTCTACTGAAATAAAAGCTATTGGCGGAGCTCGTTGAAGAAGAAGGCAGAATAAAGTCAACGTTGTTCTTATTCAATAACATGAAAATGCAAATAAGTAGCGGAGTAAACTTCAGTTGCGCAGGGATAAAAATTTAATTCTTAATAAATAAATCGACG
>OX421453.1:36643282-36650782 GCA_949126865.1 Montipora capitata | reverse complement strand
ATTACACCATTTTTCAGATGTTCGGAAATCCTAGGAGAGGCAGGAAAGCAAGAAATTTTACAACAAATCTTCCGAAAATTATAAATCTCAAATCGTCTTCCGAACAGATATTTTCCGAAAATTGACGTTGGGTGCCCCTGATATGCAGTATTTCTCCTTCCCGAGGCGCCAAACAAAAAGAGCGAAGGACCGTTGATGTATATATATTTCTCGTTCATAAAGCACGATGATCGAGTGAAAAACAGAAATGTTTCTTAAAGCGCGATCAATCCCCTTGTTGATATGTATCTCTCGTTCTTATAGTGCGTTGATCGAATCATTTTGCAATTCGGTTAACTTTCATTTTACGGTTCGGTTAACTACAGGAAATAGCACTCGATTCCTGTTTAAGACTAAGCGCTCATTGTAGTGATTAGGCCTAAGCACTCTCGTAAAATTGCAGCTTTCATTTTGTGCTTCGGTTTACTACACTATTCACGAGTGCGTGTGAAGAAGAAAGCACTGCAGTACACTTAAATACACTTTTCACGAGATCTTGTGAGGAAGAAAGCACTCGTTTACTGATTACACCGAAGCGCTCGCTTGCGTGATTAGTCCAAAGCACTCTCTTGAAATATTAGCTTTCATTTTGTTGTTCGGTTCACTACACTTTTCACGAGATCGTCTTGCCCTTGAACTATTTTCAGTCCTCGACTACGGGATTGCGGACGGCGATGGCAGTTCATTATAGCGATATTTCAAAAGTGTAAGCGCTCGTTTCAGTGATTAGGCCTAGGCACTATTGTAAAATTTTAGCTTTCATTTTACGGTTCGAAGAAAGCAGTCGTTTACTGATTACGCCTAAGCGCTCCTTTCAGTGATTAGGCCTAAGCACTCTCTGCTTTGTGCTTTACCTTGTTGGCGATTGTGGCAAAATTGTCATTTTCGCCATAGTTGCCAGATTCGCCAACATTTTCTCTTTTTTGGCTATTTTTGGTTGTTGCGTGCATTTCTGGACATATCTCCGATGGCTTCGGTGGTTCAGTGACATTGCAAGCGCACACCGAGCCGGACGTTCGGCGAACAAGTTCTTGCTGGGGTAGTAATAATTTTTTGGGTTTGTTAAACATCCTTCAATGTTGTTTTCACTTACTTATTTTCATAAATAAATAACGTATCAGTTATTCCGAATTAATAACAATTTCAATTAGAATATCAAATGGAAGTTTTAATCCAGGGAAAGGCGTTCAGATTATCTTTGTCTTCTACACTGATTTGACTGAACAGCTAATAATTTATTGTTGTCGGAGATTGTGTGAAAAGTGTAGTTGACCGAACCGCAAAATGAAAGCTAAACTTTTGCGAGAGTGCTTACTGGGGCCTAATAACTGAAAGGAGCGCTTAGGCTTAATCAGTAAACGAGTGCTTTCTTCTTCACATAATCTCGGGAAAAGTGTAGTTAACCGAACCGCAAAGTGAAAGCTAAAGAGCGATACCTGGTTTAGTCAAGTTTTCATGTCCATTTTTAATTCGTTTTGGAAAACGGGGGAACGTTTTAGCTCACTTAAGGTGCTTGGATACGGTCGAGGTATAACGTGGTTACATGGTATTCATGGGGATTTGTTTTTGCTTAAATGAGTGCTTAGTATTTAAACTAGTGAATGGTAATCAGTGTAATCAACCAAGCCTAGTGTGCAGTTTAGACGTTCTGGAACTCACTTAGAGAGTCTGGCTATTCTAGAACTCTAGACATTCTAGAGCCCACAGAGGGTAACATATAACAATTGAGAATTCTAGAGCTTAGAACTCTAGAAATCGGAACTCTAGAACTGCGAATTTTGACTTTAATCAGAACTTTAGAAGTTTGCACATACGACCATTTTACTAGTGCGGTTCTAGAATGATATAGAACTTTCTATAGAGCTCTTCAAACTAGAGCAGTTCTAGAATGCTATAGAACTTTCTAATGTCATAACCTTGCCCATTCTATATTTCACATCTAATCAATATAGAGCTCTTTTAACTAGAACAGTTCCAGAATGCTATAGAAGTTTCTAATGTCTTATGGAATTAATCACAATTTCAATTAGAAAAAACAAATGAAAGTTTTCATCCAGGGAAAGGCTCTCGTTCACGCAGAGTATCTTTGTCTTCGTCACTGAAATCAGTGGATTTGACTGAAAAGATAATAATTTATTGTTGTCGGAGATTGGATGACAAGAATTTCTGTCGCAATCGGAAATTCAATGACCTTGATTTGTGAAAATCTTGTTCAGCTTCATGCTTTAAAGAACGAGGTATAGTGTGGAGTGCAGTATTTCGTGATGTTGACTTTCGCCTCATGTCTTAAAGAACGACTAATGTTACATGTGTACCGCGCTTGTATCGCCTCATGGCTTTAAGAACGACGTATATTTCATGTGTAGCGTGTGCTTGTTTCGCGTCATGGCTGAGAGATATTCTGTCACGCGCGAACTGACTTCCGAGAGTCCGATTGACTCTTGCCAGGAAGAGCTGTCTCCATCGGATCCGATCGAGTCTGTTTGCCAACTTTTTCAACACCCCTCGCTCCTGTTAACCCTCACTTCCGGTACCACTGATCAAGCGCCATGCACCCAATTCCGGTTCCGGTCGCGATCGGACTCAATCCGCCTGCGAGTGAAGACAACCCGACTCAGGTCGAGTGTATTGGACATGTATGGGGTGGAGGGGGAGGGATACGTCAGGAGCAGAGGGAAGGGACTGTTCAGGGATGAACAACAGTAAAACCACTGTAAATTATGTCTCATCACTTTTGACAGAGACTGCCGTTTCAAATCCAAGGGAAAGAATGCAAGCGAGTTCTGGTACGAAAAAGCACTGGGTCAATTTAAAGCGAATCGGTTTTTACCACATTTTAAACCACTTACATGCATGAAATGGCTCGTTCCTTAACTTCCTGGTCAATATCAGCTGCTTTTAACCTCAGAAGAGTGCACTCATATATGTCCTTTACATACGCCCTGAACTCAAATGTGCTTGATGATACTCCTTCAAGTAGCAAGCAAAAGTAAACTAACTCAGTATTTGGCATTGAAATCCTTTCACTCCCAAAATCTGAATGTGAATTCTCCTTACTGACTTAAATACATCATTTTTTATGTCAGTTATCGGAATTTGATGATACATCAAGACAAGAAAAAAACCAGGTAATAAACTTCTTTATTCTCGTCACCAGTTTGCATGGCAATGTATTGAGCTTGTGAGGGGAAAATGTCTATCCATCACTCTTGGGCGTGAAATGAATAAGCCCCAAACTGGGTCTGAACCTGACTTTTTCAACAGCTTTTGCAACTGAATCAGAAAGTAATGGTTCCAAGTAAAATAAAATCGAAGCAATAGGTGCTAACCCTGAACACAATGCAGTTCCATCCGACATAGATCCAATCCTTCATAGGTAACAGAAAGCTGCACAGTATCATCAGAAACCCATAAGGGTTGAAACGTGTAACGCGCGTTCACAGCTTCCGAATATTCAGTGCGAACTGATTGGTTGAATGTTTCAGTGCTAAGTACCATATTTGGAAACCCCTTGCTTTTGTTGTTCCAAATATGGTACTTAGCAAATTGAATATTCAGAAGCTTGTTTCCAAGCACACAAGGGGCCGTTACACGTTTCAACCCTTATGGGTTTCTGGTATCATCTAAAGCTATACAGTTTAAGCCAAAAAAAAAAAAAACGAACCAAACAAACATAACAGAAAAACAGGTCATGGGTTCGAATCCCGTTGGTGCTACGTAAGTTTTTCAGGTGTCTACGTACACTATGAGAAACCATTCCTTAAATTGTCCTGATAAGTGCATTGCCAGTTCTCCATTTCGTCTAAATATAGAGATAAGTGCTAACATTGGGAGCACTTCTTATTCCAAACGAACAAAAAAAAAAAAGACCAAAGCTAATAAACAAAAATACAAGGGCTAAAAATATTGTTTCAATTGCTTAAAGTGCCCCTGTGATAAAAAAAAATTGCTTAATCCATTGACTCCCGGGGGTTCCGCATTGATGAGTAAAATACTCTGGCGTTAGACAGAGTAAAATACAAAGTATGGCTGGTTCAGCCGAATTGGGAGACAAAGGGTTAACACCTGACCGGCAAAATTTTGAGCTTTGATTATTGTTTAAAGGCCGTTTACTTTGAGCGTAAGTTTTCTATTTCACGGTCCACCATTACTCACGTTCAAAATTCACCGATTGGAGCTCAAAGGGTTGGATCCAGGGAAAAGGGACGTCAAAGGCTCACTAGTTTAAAATTTCAGCGTGTGAATGCAGCTTGTTATATATGCAAAACGGTAGTTGAAAAGTCTGAAAGCCCAAAACTCCCGAGCTGCATATTAATTTTGCGGCGTACACACGCATTGCATTCTTAAAATAGCGAGCATTTGACGTCATTTCTCCTCGATCCAGCTCTCTCAAGAACTTAAAGTTAGTAATGGATTGGCGGACCATAAAATAGGAAAATTCCAGTTAAAACAAACAGGCGTCTTTCTTAAATCAAGGCTTAAAACTTTAGTTGCTTTGTGTTCAGTTAACATAGTTTTGAAATCCAAAGAAAAACAGGAATTGATATTTGGTCACAGGAATTGAAATAAACGACAAAATACAAGAAAATGATAACAGAAAACATAATAAAATTCTCAGCTTTGCACCAAAACACAAAGACAAATAGCTCAACAATCTCCAATTTTCAACTCTACCTACATCTAGACGCATGTAGATGTAGGTAGGAGCACCTTTACAGATCGTCAGTTTACTACTGCTTTGAGAAACAAGTTTGTTTCCAATACCCTTTGCACAATCAGGAATTGAAATAAATGACAAAAACAAGGAAACATAAAATTCTTAGCCCTTTCCACCAAAAAGAGGAAAGACATACTCTCTGCTACCACAAGTCTCTTTTCCTTTGCGTTCGCTGGGCAAAAGAGTACGGGATTAGAGACCTCTGCCATGGGCCGAAAGTCACTGTGTTGAGCATGCGCGACGGTTACTAAGCGACCGAAACCTCACGTGATAATTCATGTTGTGTGGGCTCACTTGACAACAGCGGAATTAATATAAAGGAATGCGTGGGACACAACGGGCTCAAATCACATTCAGCAAACATATCATGGGGCAAGCGGTTTGAAGAGTGCCGTCCAAGGTTATGGACAGCGGTTGGATCAAAGTGGGTTTCGACCCATGGCAGAGGTGTCTTTTCCCGCACTCATCAGCCCACCGAACGCAAAAAGAAAAGACACCTCTGCAAGCAGGGGAAAAGACATACATCTTAAAAACAGAAAAAAAGGATAAATTTCTCAGCACTTTCCACCAAAACACAAAGACAAATAGCTTCAAAAATCTACATTTTTTAACTCTCCAAGGCATAGTTAATCGAGGGACTGGTTATGAAACCTTAGAACTTTCAAAAGCGAGAACAATGTTGTTGCAATCGATGTTGAATTGACCGTGACCCTGCATAATCTTTTGTTTTCGCTTCGCACGGGTTCGCAAATTAGTTGCGTATAATTTAATCGAAGGATTTGATTGGTTATCTTCTCGAAAAAAGGTGTGTTTTGTGCAGGGTCAAGGCCAAAAATACGGACAAAAACATGAAACAAAGGAACTTGTCCAGTTTCATAACCATCTCCATGCATTAACTATGTCCAAGGTAAAAGAAAACAATCCATTTTTTTCATACCATGTGGTCTGATGACCTTGACAAGCTGTTGCGTTACCATGAGTGCCTCGGAAGTAATCTTGTAGAACGGATCACTTACGGCTGCTACAACGGGCTACAAAAATAAATCACGCTATTAAATACAATACAGGCAAAGTTAAAACCAAGCCAATGCAGGGGTTTTGCCTGGGATATTTGCGAGGACTCCGGGAGGTTTGCCCGGGCACGTACTTTAATTGGCAATGCAACTACCCTCCAATAAAATGGCGTAGCGTTTTGTTTTTATAGTGTTTTGTTTGTGTGCACGTTGTTTCTCATAATTTTTGACCAGAGAACGTTTCTATTAAAACGAGAAGCGTTCAGCGAAGAAAAGAGTTGGTGACAGCTTTTAAGCCGATGATACACGGCTCAACATTTGTTGATCAACAAATGTTGCAGCTCTTGTTCAACAAATGTTGAACAGTGTGTCGTGTCATGTTGAATGACACCAGACCAGCTCTATTCCGTTCAACACGTTTGTGCAGTTGAACCGTGTATCATCGGCTTTACGCGTTTCCCATAAAACGTCACATACTGATTATAAGACGCCAGCTCCTTCCAATACTGTTTCTTTAACACGACGCACTATAAAGAGGTCGCTTCACGCTCTGTTTTTGTTCGAATTCATTCAAGCAAGACAGACAATCCAAGATGGCGATCAGCAAATAGCAACAAAGAAACAACCCTTAAAAGACGTTTTCTGGGGCGAGAAAAGTGACTGAGGATTTATAAAAGTAAGAACAACAGATAACATCTTAGAGCGAGTTTCAATCGAATGTCGTAAAACCAAAACGAAAGTAATTACTTTGGCCAATCAAAAAGGACGGAGACAATCCAGTAAACCAATCAAAGCTCGAAGTTATTACACGTAGCCGACACAAAGCGCGGAAAAATGTGCACGCGCGAGCCACGATTGGTTTTGGTTTCACTTCTGATTGGTTAAAAAAGTGGCGCGAGAAATTTGAACCAATTACTGAGTGAAGTAATGCAAAACCAAAGTAATTCGCTAATTACTTTCGACACTCAATTGAAAACCGCTCCATAACATATTACGGACACATTGCCGAACTTAGGGGGCTTTTTTATTGCATAAATTATCACAGAGCTCTGTATGCGTCCACGGTTGCTTGGCAGATCATCCGCTTGTGCCAAAGGCACCACGCCTTTATGGTACAATGTCGTGTTTAAATCTGTCGAGTGAATTTCAAATTTTCACATATAGAGAACTTACTGGAATGAGAACGTGAATATGTGGATGGAAGACCTTCGGCGGATGTTGCGCTAAGATGCAACCAAGGAAGGAAAGAGTATCAATCTTCATGTTTGATGTTGAACTCTTATCCCTAAAAGAGGATACAATCATATTATAAGGTGCTCCTTACAAGACACACCAACTGCCTTTGCAAATGACAAAACTGTTCTTCATGAAGCAGCATCTTGTGTGAGGCGCTCGACACTTCTCTCCTGTGCATCATTACTCACTCAACTCGAGTTCCATGTCCTCTACTTTCTGCAAAGATTGTGCAGTTTTTCCCACATGGTTTACATTCGCAAGCAGCCTGTCATGCATTTAAAAATTATACAGACGTAGTTATACCAGCGATGCACAGCAAAGTCTATCTGTGACGAAGGGTACAAAATTTATGACCAAGTAGTAGACCAAGTAGTAGACCAACCACTAGTAGATGTCATTACAAAGGCAGCACTTGTTGAGCTTACAACCTCCCCTGAGAGTCAAGTAGTACTTAACAGTCAGTCAACTTATCAGAGGTGATAGTGCTTCTTCTCA
>OX421453.1:36628282-36638282 GCA_949126865.1 Montipora capitata | reverse complement strand
GAATGCAATGCGTGTGTACGCGGCACGGGAAATTCGGGCTTTCAGATTTTTCAACTCGTGTTTTGCATATATAATAAGTTGCGTTTACACGCTGAAGTTTTAAACTTGTGAGTCAATGACGTCACTTTTCCCTAGATCCAACCCTCTGAGGTCCAATCGGTCAGTTTTGAACGTGAGGAATGGCGGACCTTGAAATCCAAACCGTACACTCAAAATAAACAGCCTTTGGATAAAAATCAAAGCTCAAACTTTTGCCAGTCAGGTGTTAAGCGAACATGTTTTCAAAATCTAAAGAAAAAAAAGAAAATGATTTTTTAACAGAGTAGCACTTTAAGCGAAAGAGAGAACTGATCCTGACACTTGATTGAACAATTGAAGCAATTGTCTCTTATAGACATTTGAAAAATTCAGGTGAATCGAACGGGATTCGAGCCCAAGACCTATGCGATGTATTACTTTGCCGTACTCCACAAAACAACAACAGGAGATCGATCACAACATTTTAGCTTTTGGTGACAACGTGAGCATATAACAATGAACCAGTCATTTTCTATTTTTTTTAGTTCGTCCGTATTTTACAACGTGAACCAGACGGAATAATGGCCAAATACTTGCGATAACGCTAAGTTAGCTTATGGAGTAACGTTTTCTTTCACGTTGCCTTTGTCCCACCCTGCGAGCAGAGCCTCCTTTTGCCTTTTTCTTTTCTGAGGAGAAAAGGAGGCTCTGCCTGAATCGCGTCAACTCTTTGAAGCCGCCGCAGCCCGAAATTCTGGACTAGTCAATCTTGTTTTCTCTCGTCAAACCGGTTTTTCCAGTGCCAGCATCCGTTTTGTGATAAAACCGATGGTTATTATTGAGCCCGCTGTACCGTGAAAAACCAAGATGGCGGCAAGATCTGGCTTGGGTTCGAGACTGGATCGTGGCAAAATGCAGCGCATAATCAATAAAGATTTTTCTCGATTCATGCACAGTCTTTCTCGAGAACGCCAAAATCGAGCAAGCAAAAGAAAGGCTCTGCTAGCAAGGTGCCGTTGTCCTTCCTTAAAGTGCACATGACTCGAGATTTCACTACCATTTTTTCTTTTAAAATCTAAAATGTAATGGTCTAAGGAGCATTTAATTTAATTTCTGTTCGAAGAACATATCTAAAATGCGAAGAAACCTTGCGTATTTTTGAGGAAAATATGAGACAAAGGCCTGGGATCGCGAGTTGTGGATTTTGACGTCATCGGTTGTGTAAACTTGCAACTTGTGCGAAGATTCATTGCGGTTGTGAGAATATTTTACTCCTACATTTACGATTTAAAGCGGCAAATAACAGAATTTTCACCCTTTCGTGACAAGCAAAAGCCTGGCATTTGCTGTTTTACGTGGTGCTAAATCGTAAAAGCCTCTCTGCAACAGCATCTTTTGAATAATCCGTTTTGTGACATGTTATAAAACAGGGCCAAGTTCTTCAAGTTGAAATCCGTTTCTACCCTTAATTCTTGCTGCACGTAAGAACAGAAGAGAGCGGAAACTTTAAAGACAATTAAGCGAGTTCAAGAAATGACCACGGCTATGTACATACATACATACATCCTTTATTTGATAAAGCAGGTTGAATAAATGGCAGCTAATGCTGATGTGGACCTACTATCTACTTTACAATAAGTGAATTAAGACAGAATCCACCAGAAGTTCGAGTAACAAGTGGGCAAAAACCTAGTACCAAGATTATATACATCGTATTGCAAACGTCTGTATGACTGTTTTAAATATCTTCTAAAAAAAATCATTTCTAGCAACACCAAATGTCAAAAACAACTGTTGAACTTTGTAATAAACAGTTGAAAGTACTGGTGAAATAAAACTGATAATGAAATTTTACCTGTTTGCACAAAATTCTCTGAACTTTGAAATTTAATTTTTCTCGTTCCCATTGGAAATTGTTTTGGGTGTTATTTCGGGCAATTATCTATATCTTTAGCTTTAAGAAAATGTAAAAAAGATTGTAAAATACTTAAAATTATTCTGGTACCAGATTTTTGTCCATTAAAACTGAAATTGCTCAATTTTCTATCGTATTTTATCTCAACATCTTAAAGATATATCCCAATGTAAATAATTATATATACAAATAATACATAAATAAATAGATAAGCTCAAGGTTATGGCTACGCCCGGTGGCTACGCCAACGACAACGGCAAAAAATGATAACAGAGAGATTGAGTTAGAATATTTAGTTAACAAAAAATACATAAACTCGGAATCTTTTTAAACATTGTTTGTAGAAACAGCCGATATATAAAATGTATAAAACGGCAATCCTTACCTGTCAAATTTTGAAGCTGTTTTGAGCCAACAGAGACTCAACACGAGTTCATGAAGAAAATTGCGGTAAAGAGTCAGTATACGAAGGATGTATAACTATGAAACCTAATTTTTCCTTGTTTGACTGATTGGAAAACGGTTTGGCGGTTCTTCTTTCCCACAAACAGCATGTTATGTAGAAGAAAAACAAGAAGAACATTTAACGTATACCGTAGGCTGAACGCGAAAATGCCTATTTTCAGGTTGAAACGGCAACTGGCAAATGCTGAAAATGGCGGGAAAACTATGGTCATGTGGTCACTTCTGCCGTTCGCATTTCACTATTCACACGTGATGCTAAGTCTCTCTAATATCATTGGTTACGGAGGAAAAAAATGACCGTGTTCCTCGTATTTAGCGAATCTTTTTGCGGTACTCACAAAATTTGAGGCTTCGACGACAACCTGAGCATACAAATGTTAACCGTTCATTCTCTATTTTTACCCTGAAACCGCTCGTACCCATTTATTTAAGGATACCTTGCCCACATTGTACGGGGTGAATGAATATGGCCGACAGCAGGTCAAGATCTTCAAATCAAAATACAACCGGCAGGTTTTGGACACCAATTTGAAACAGTGCTGTTATATGATAATTACGTCCAAGCACTCATTCACCAGTATTTAAATCTAAGCAATCATTTCATTAAAACGGTTAGCATTAAATGGCGAATAGTCCCTATATGAATTAAATACGTTACGAACCGACAAGCACTTGTTAGCTTGGTCGGTAGTCGAGTAGTGACAAGATAGAAGAGCGTTCGCGAGCTCAGTGCAGAACTGCTGAGTTTTCCATTTTTTGAAAACAACATGGGTGTTGTACCCTAGAAATGGGATTGGTATAAAACGTGTTGGGAGAAGAAATATACAGACACCGATTCGTGTTGTCGTCAAATTGTCGTCAAATTGTCGTTAAATTTGCGAATTCACGTTGTTGTTGTGGAGAGTACAGAAAAAAACAAACGATATTTGAAGCTATTAATGGGCAGGAAAAAAGATGAAACTAAACAAATTTCCTTGAGTTTTGGCGAATAGCAAGTTTCAATCCACGTTTGCCATTTGCCGTAAACAGCATGTAGAAACTTGCGCTTTTAAAATTGTGACAATTAAAGCCCCAAGTGATACACAACTTTACTTTCTCATACCTTTGAACCTGACAATAAGTGCTGGCGAAACTACTTTGTAAAACTCTGACAGAAGTTCTGGTCTTGACCCCAACACAGCTGACAAACACTTGGCAGCAGATCTGCGAACCTGACGCCCGGGAGATCAGAAAATCAAAGGTGAAGACAACATTTCAAGTTAAAGCAAAGAATGGAAGAAACAATAATCGTATCATAGAGGTAACTTAAAGCGGGGGCTATTTCACGCAAAATTATGTAACTTCATGACACCCAAAATGCCTAGAAATTAGAACGAAACATTACGATAACCATATAAAACTGTTGACCAATGGACAAGATTGAAACGGATCGCATTTGGGTATAAATCTTGAAAAAATGTCGGCCCAACGTTTTTCAAGTTTATGGCAAATCGCCTGAATAAGGGCCGTTTTTGGTTAGAATCATCTTGTTTGCGATGTAACGATAATTTTAGCAGTCAAATAATCATGGTCTCTGAGATAAAAACAACCAAAAAAAATTCCATACCAATTTTTATTCTATGCCTTTCAGCCTTTTAAAAATCGGAATTTTCACTTTCGGTGGGGTAACGGTTTCGTTCTTTTGTCTTTTGCATTACTGCCACGGAATACAACGCGGCCCTATGCCCCATTGGGGGCAATAAGGACTAATATATATAACCAAATACAACGCATCTCAGAAGCAGTTTAAGCAACTTCTCAATCTGAAAAAAAGAAAAAATTTGCGCCCTGGAAGAATTTCGTTCCTGTATTGACGTCACGATTCTGCTATCCCCAGTTTCCTTACTAGAGCGGTTCCGTACCCCGCTGGAAGTGAAAATTCCGATTTTTAAAAGGATGAAAGGCATAGATAAAAATCGGTATGGATTTTTTTGGGGTTGTTTTGCCAGTCAGGTGTAAAGCGAAAACGCTTTCACAACCTGAAGAAAAAAAAAGAAATTATTTTTTGATCATAGTAGAAATTTAATCAAATCCCAGATGTCCTCACCTTCCAGCTCATGTCATCATCGTCGCTATAATCTTCATCATCATCACTATACAAAGACAACAATAATATACAAAATGACAATTTTGGAGACAATGGATACTTCAAGCAGTGAACGGAAAAACATTGAAATTATCTTTTTCTAACTCGTCTCTCTCTCTTTTGAAAATTTGGTATAAAAAGTCTCCTAATGTGCCAGTCCCTAAAACTTTTTGGGCGTCATAATTCCGTCTGTAGGGTCCCCAAAATATAACGTCACCTCAAAATATAGCTTTGCTCTAGCAAGAGTCTTCCGCGATTATTCCATGTCGTTCACGTCGAACGACGTGGGCGAAGTATCCCAAAAATAAATTGGTACGAGCGGTTTCAGACTGAAAATAGAGAATAAAAGATTCTCTGTTGCATGCTTATGCTTACGTTGTCGTCCAAACTTCAAATTTGGTGATTTCAAGTCGTCGTTACGCAGAGGACCGCAAAAATATGAGCAAAAATCCGTGCCGCACGTGCAACACGATTATTTACAGCTGTTTCGAGAAAGGTTGTTCAAAAGAAGCGTAAGAGCGTTCGCGACAATGCCGAAAGGTAGTATGGGAGATATTCAATAAAATAAATTCAGCTTGTAGTGAACGCCCAGAATCGAAGATGCCACGACCGTCCAGTGAAAACCTACGGTGGTGAGATATTCGGATGAAAGAGTTCTTAGGATATAGTGTTGATGAAGTAGCAGTACGCACCATCACGCTACCAAAACACGTCCATAAACAAAGGGGCTCGTTAGCAAAAACGAAGACTCTGCACGTGCGCCACGATTTTTGGTACATTTCTCAAACTTTCTCTGCAAAACATGACATAAAATAAGTAAGGCCCGTTTCAAACGTCGAACTTTACATGTGCCGAACCTAATGCAAATGAGCGAAAACAATAGATTTTTCTCATTTGCATTAGATTCGGCACATGTAAATTTCGACGTTTGAAACGGGCCTAAGGTTAAAGTCGTCAGGATCATGCTTTCTCTATGAATCCTAACCCTTTGTTACTAATTCATGGCGTGGATTATTTGACTGAATTTTGAAACTCACTCATATCTCAATGTCGGTAACATAGCGTGAGCATGTATTTCTAGGTGACGTTTTCGATAGCGTTGCTGTCATGTTTTCGGTCACTCAAACTGGCAGTTTACCATAATGCCTTTCGGCATTGTCGCGTACGCTTTTATGCTTCTTTTGGACAACCATTCTCCGAAAGAAAAACCTTAAATAACAATGACCACAACCAGGTTTTCTGAGCCCGCGAGACTGAGCACCCCCAGCAAACCATTGTTTTAACGAAAACCGCTGGTCAGCAACCTGGTTCTGGTCATTGCTGTCTAAGGTCTTCCTTCTCGAAACAGCTGTATGCCTTTTTAACCGATGATATCATTGTTTTGTGGCGTTGTCGCCGATGTCGTCTTCGTCGATATTATGGTCCAAAGACCACTTTCATAAATGGCGATCTCCTTTACATTTTTTTGTATTTATGCTTATTAGACCTACTGCCCTCATTTTAAGACAAATACATTTTTGAAATTTGCTCGTCCTAGCGCAAAAACCTTAAATAACAAAGACCACAACCAGGTTTTCTGAGCCCGCGAGACTGAGCACCACCAGCAAACCATTGTTTTAACGAAAACCGCTGGTCAGCAACCTGGTTCTGGTCATTGCTGTTTAAGGTCTTCCGTCCTAGCGAGGCTAGAAAGGCTTATTTGCATTAAAACAAAAGAACAGTTTATTTGGCCGCCATTATGAAAGAGGTCAATTGTATCCAAAGAAGAGAGAGGTTCATAATCAATCTTGATTTTAGTTGTGTTGACAACATATTAAAAGCCCACCATTTTAACGCGAGACGATTTCAGTTCCACAAATGGCTTTTCGGTCACGAAAACTCATCGGGACGTTTGAGAAACGGGCCCCTTGACTTTCATCAAAACGCAAATTTCAGCCTTTCTCAGATAAAAGCAATGTTATCGTACCATATGAAACAACAATTATTTTTTCCCAAGAGGGCACGATATCGAATTCTGCAATGTGATTGGTTCTTTGCGCGCGGTCCGGATTTTCCTATCTCTGCCCACGCAGGGCACATTAACACCCTGAGACTTTTTGTCCTTGACCTTTCCATTTTTTTGACACCGAATCCGTTTACGTACAAAAGTTAAGTTTTTTAAAAAAATAAAATTTTGTGGTTTTAGATGGCTTCCCTGTTACCACGGTGAACTATTGCATCACGATAATGTGTGCATCTTGTGAAGCAATTAATGACATTAAGATATGTTATTTGTCGGCTTGGAGGTCCCGTTGTGACCGAGGTCTCAAAAATGCTGTACGAGGGCGCAGGCAGGCCGAGGGCAGCTTTTTCACGCCGAGGTCACAGTTTTTCGCAATACGGACAGACCCTTAGCTGGTAAATAACTTACTGAAATCACTTTCGTAATTGATAGCAAATGCAGTAAGCGACTAACAATCTGGACGTTTCAAAGTGAAATATTTTTATTTGAACACTGTTTCCAAGCCTCTTGTCTTAGGAAAAATTGTTGTAAATGCTTATATCTCAAACACGAACTTGGTGGGCCTCAGTTTTTATTGTTGGAATGTATTCAGCAGGCTAACAAAACCCTCTAAGAGAAGTTTAGGGTTAGGGAAATTTCTAATCGTGAAGGTTACTGTGAATCCACACGAAAATCCAAAGAGTTTCAATTAAGGTTTCTAATTACTTTCCATCCATTAAAATGGGGTAAATAGAGGGTTTTTCAGATGGATCGCCTGTTGCTATAATAGTAACCCAATACATCACAATATTGAGCACATTTTGTTAAACAATAATTTGTTGTTTCTCATGTTATCATAATATGGCTGCTTGGTGAGACAGTGTTGTGACGTCAATAAATACAAATACAAATACATACTTAACTGACCACTCCCCATAGGACAACAACAACTGTTAAAAATCCCAATTGGCCAGAGGCAAACCAGTTGTCTTTTAAGGCCGGTTTACACGACATTATTGGAGCACGAATTGTACCTGTATTTTGAAACCCAATTTGCGGCTGATTCGTGAAAACGAAAATCGGCCCGATTCAGAAAATATGTTGCAGTGCAACATATTTTTCTCGACTGAGGCCGACACTTTCAGAGAAGCCGGCATGTCAATCAGAATTTGAGAATAAGGTATGCAAACACGAAGCAAACAAAATGGTTGAGATCAAGACCACGTATGATTCATGCTCTGATAATGTCGGGCCGCCAAATTGTAGCATGTCAACTGGCCTTCACAAGTGCAGCCAAGAAGTTGAACCAGGATCAAATTCAATGGGTGGTCACAAAGGGCCTTGAATCCGCAATATGTGGATCTCAAGGCAAGCGCCCCTAACCACTTGACCACAGTTGTCAATCCTTTTTCAATACAGTTCTTGAAAGTGTTGAAACTGGTTTGCGCCTCCTTAATTAAACTCACTCTTCCTCATCATCTTCCATATCAGTCTCCATAAATTCGTCTTCATCGTCGCTTCCATAGTTGTAGTTTGGATCATAGCAAATAAATCCAAGGCAGAGCTCTGTGATCTGCAAATAATAAATGAATAATGATAATGATAATGATAATGATAATGATAATGATAATGATAATAATGATAAGGCCAACTTCAGGCCTCCTCAGTAGTACAAGAAAACACTTGATAAACTGTTCATGCTTTGGTACGCCTCTCTAAGGTGGAAATAACTACACGCTGATGTTTGAGAACCATTTAAAACTCAGCCCACTTATCAGTCAGAAATTGAATTCTTCCTGCATTTGTGGAAGGCAAATTTGTTTACGTCTTCACAATCCCTTCTCCGCACAAGCCTACCACACAGGCATTCAAATTTGGTCAATCATCCTGGTACCAAACTCACACAACAGGATTTAATTTCAGCGAACAGATGGGAACTGTTTTTTCCCTGGTAACTAAAGCCCATTTTACTCTACAGAAGATTTTTGGCACGGGTCCCAAAAAAAAAAAAAGGTTCGGCTCGGATAAAATTTGCAGTGTAAACAACCTGTCAGTACCAAATTTCATCCGTGCCGAACCAAAATTCTTACCCGTGCTGGGACCTTCGGCGAGGTAGTCCGAGCACGGGTAAAAATGGTACGGGTGCTGAAAAAATAGGCACGCTTCGGATAGAACAAGTAGTGTAAACACTTTAAAGGGCCAAATTTGAGCCTTAATTCATATAGGCTAGCGGTTTTTTTGTGTATATGGCTGCTCATTCTCCACCAAAACCACGTGGACGTTCTTGATTATAACTGAAAATGGTGGTGTAGTGTAAACAAAGTTTGCCGAGCTCTTTTTAGGCACCCGTACCAATTTCACACGAGCCGTGCCGAAAATTGTCCGTAGTGTAAACCGGGCTTAAGACCTATTCCGCTAGACAGGTAAACCTACAGATAGAAGCACAATTCCTAGAGGCAGCCTTTTTTACACAATTAAAAATGATAGCATCACATTGTTTGACAAAGAACACCATAACAACTAAACTTGCCTTAATTATTTTAGGGTGTTTGATTGACCCTATTCCGGAATAAGAATAGAAGGACGAATGATTGAAACGGCATATTTAGCGTTTTGATGCAACAAGGACAATAAAGATATACATTTTAGCAGGTGTTTGACAATTTTATTGTGAATCTCCGTAAAAACGAACGATTTCTTCCTTCTATTCGATGTATTCCTATTCTGGAATATGGTGAATTGAACGCATCCTTAGTTTTTTCCTCCTGGTAGGTTCGTAAGGGAGAATACACCTGTATACTACACTGTATTTAGACATTGGACAGGGGTATCTATCAGAAGGAATAAACTAAAATAATTAATGCACGTTTTTGGTGGAGAAGGGAAAAAACTAGAGTATTTTACAGAAACCTTGCATTGTTACATCTTCGCGTTTTGTTGTTACCATTTAATGTTTTGTTGCAAAACAAACATACTACACTTGCTGAAAACGGTGAAAATTTAATAAGTGCCCCCCTCCACTAAGCACCCACTCTCACAGGGCTTGAAATCAACGAAAAAAGCCAGTCGCAATTTTGCCACAAGATACGAAAATTTAGTCGCAATTTCGCAAAATTTAGTCGCAAAATCGTCGCACTGCATTGTGTCGTCAGCGGTGTAGCAAAATAACGTAACATCGCAGCGAAATTACGCTACAATTACGCTATCCTTAGACTGAAAGAAAACTCAAGGCGAGAAACAAAATAATTGTGTCATTTCTTCATTTATTTTAGTAAAAAGAGCAGCAAAGTGGCAACTGCTAACCCGAAAGAGCGAAGATGAAAACAAGTTGCAAATTTACGACTTCTCCAGATAATTTAGTCGCAAAGGGAAAAAGTTCAGTCGCAAATGTGACTGTATTGGTCGCAATTTCAAGCCCTGTCTCAAGGTCCAAAAATTTAATAAGCACCCAGGGCAATTAATGGAATAAATACGGTATGTTGACCTGAGAGACCAT
>OX421453.1:36615782-36620782 GCA_949126865.1 Montipora capitata | reverse complement strand
GCATTTCCCGCAAATTCAGTAAACCGCACAAAAATACCTTTGAATTAGTAGGCACTGTCCTTAAGTATAGCATCATCATGACAACAATACCCTGTAATTACTATAATTACATGTACAGTGTATTACTTCCTTACCGCCAAATCTGCTAAGAAGATCTCCCAAGATATCTAATGCTTCTAGCTGGACTGAAACATCAGAGCTCTGCGAAACAAAAGGACTGCGATTTCAGGTGGATGAAATATAATGTATAGATTTGGCCAAGCCTAAAAGTGGAGCTCCTCTGTTTTTTATTCTTACAATAAGTTAACCTTGAGGCTTGAGCCTGCGATCCAATTGAAATCCAGTTAGGGTTAGAGTTAGGGTTTAGGTTGGGAGGCGCGGTGGCCTCATGGTTAGTGCGCTTGACTCCGGATTGAGTGGTCTGGGTTCGGGTCCTGGCCGCAGACATTGTGTTGTGTTCTTGGGCAAGACACTTTACTCTCACGGTGCCTCTCTCCACCCAGATGCACAGATGAACGTTTGAACCAGAGAGGAAAAGGGATAGTAGCAGTACCTCCTGGACATCGCACCATAGCGTTGTACCTTGACAATTAAGCACAAGATTTCGGCCCACGCCTCACTTTTATCAGAGCCTGTGACACAGTTGGTGCTTCGCTGCTTTCAGTAGGTGTATAAATGGGTACCGGCGAATTTAACGCTGGGGGTAACATGTGATGGACCGGCATCCCATCCAGGGGGGAGTAGAAATACTCCTAGTCGCTTCATGCTACAGAAACCGGAGATAAGCGCCAGCCTGATGGGCCTTCTAGGCTAGGAGAAGACTTTACCTTTTACCTTACCTGGTCAACAGTCAACTTTAAAAATAAAACAGCTGACCTCAATGAACTTTAAACTTGAGGCCATGATATGACCACTTGCCATAACATAGCTTGCCTTGACCATAACATGGATGTCCAATATCAAAGATGTACACTGTAAACTACATGTACCTGGAGTATCGCCACCATGTTGGGCACAAGTCTACAAGTATTTATTATTATTATTATTATTATTATTATTATTATTATTATCATTATTATTATAATTAAATTTGCTTTGTGTTCCTCTGTCTTACAAATTTCTCTTTGTTTTGCCGTACAGAGTCTAATGCAGTTGGCCATCCAACTTCCCGCAAAAAAACACCAGTTGCACCACAGAGGTTCACATTGGCAAATATGGAGGGTGGATGTGCGGCAATACGGTGACCAAAACCAAATTTTTTCACAAAGATTGGTTACCATATCTTCTACCCATGGTGCTCTGAGTCTTTGGCATGGGGAGCCCCATTATTACACTGAGTGTGAAATATCACGCAATTTATGGCTTCTGCAAAATTCAATTATGCACCTCTGCAAGCCCAAAATGTAAACTATACATGACTGACGGACAGTATAAACATCAAGCAAAACACAAATGTAGCTTCTGCAACAAAACCACAGGCACAATAATGGTAAAATAATTATGAAATATTATTTTTGATTCACACCTTGCCAATGGCATTGGTCAATCGACCGGTTATTTTGCGGCAGATGTTGGCTGCTAAGGATGAAGAAGCTGGTGGTAATTCCCCAATGACTGTTTTTAAACCTGTTAAAATCAGGCAACTTAACACAAAGCTTTCACTCAAATTATATTAAGTTTCCCTTATCTGTTTCTGTTGTCCCCAATTATTATTAAGGTTTGATGTTAAGAGAATGCAATCTAATGTTGGGTATCCTGTGGTACCTGGGGATCCTGTGCATGGGGTGAGTTTCAGCCAGTTTTCGTGTTTTGTCATTTGTCTTCAGGGCCATCTTGAATTATCATCTCGGCTTTGATATGTTATACGCACAAATGACGATCATGCACCTGGTGATTATTCCCATGGAGTCAATTTGCACAAACACGCTGATGTTTGGCAACGGACATCTTTTACAAATAATCTCTCAGACAATTTCAAAAAATTCCAGATTATAAAAAAATTAGTTTTTTGTGATGTCATCGCCTCTTTACTCTAAAGCCTCACATAAATGTAATGATACTTTTGATAGATGGTCTTTACTTAATAAATACATCGTCTTCATGGCATCTCAGCTCATCTAGTGACTATTTTAACATCCAAAGTTCTCCAAACTAATGCACTTCATAATCTGCCAATGATTAATTACTACTTTATTATGATTGTAGTCATGTTTTGTTATTTTTGTCACACAATAAGCATGTATACATGTAAGTTTAAGAAGCATTTCTGGTCCCAACAACTCATAAAGACTTACCAATACTTGAAATATCACGCAACTGCTCATTATCAGACAGCATGTTTGAACACAGAGTATCGACGATTGTCTCCACATGTTGCTCTTTGACCTTACTGACCAGTGGACCCAGGCTGAGGGACAAAAAATAAACAAGTCATCAGTAAAATAGGGTATGCACTTAAGATTTGCAAATAATGAAGTTTTCACTACCATTTCACAGCCAGATTCTGCACTTCACCATTCTTGTCCTCAAGCAATTTTAAAAGCATCTGAACAACCTGTGAATTCAAAGAGACAAACGATTGACAAAACACATAGTCGAAAGACTGTACTGGAAACAACCCCATTTCCAGGGTCTTTCTTCTCTGCCTCCTTTGTCATTAAGGCAGAGAAGAGAGACCCTGGGAACAAGGTCGTACTGGAAAGACAACAATTAGGAAAAATCCAAACATAATTATATTCCACTTGCACTGCCCCTCTCCCCTCCCCCTCAGTAGTGAAGCAGCTCTAGTATCCTGCTATTGTAAGCAGCTTGGCATGATCAAGCCGTACATACATGTATACAGTGTGCAAGAGCTGCTACATGACTCTCCTGGGGGGGGGGGGGAGTGGGGGGGGGGGGGTGGGAGGGAACTTGTCCAAGATTCCTAGAAAGGGGAAAGTGTCTGAACCCCTTTGTTGTTTACTGAAGTTTCAGTTAACTGTTACTGCGTCGCTATGAGACCCTGGGGCTTCCACTACTCGCAGCCAGCTCCAAGATGGAGACTGCCCTGATGCAGGGCTCGAAATTAACGACAAAATCCAGTCACATTTTGCGACAAGATACGAAAATTTAATCGCAATCTCGCAAATTTTAGTCGCAAAATCGCCGCGCTGCATTGTGTTGTCAGCGGTTTAGCAAAAAAATATGAGCCCGCAAATACTTGTATGTAAAGAAACCGCTGAAAATGGCAAATAATCGAAGGAATGGAGCTGTGCACGTAACATCACAGCTAAATTACTCTACAATTACGCTATCTTCAGAGAAAATTCACAGTGAGAAACAAAATAATTTTGTCGCAAAGGGAAAAATTTAGTCGCAAATGCGACTCTATTGGTCGCAATTTCGAGCCCTGTGATGGCTGGCAAAACCTGACAACCCAGCAATGAGCCCCCACGCCCCAGAGAAGACAGGCACCTGTAACACCAGTTGATAAACAGTGGAAGGGAGGGGAAAAAACTGCTAAACGCTCCACACAAAATGCTCCTTCTTCCCACCACATTGATAAATAAGCTCTACAACCCAAAGCACGAGGAAACTGATGCATGCGCAACAATAATAACTGCAGTCGCTTGTAGTTGTTAACTCAGTTAAATTTCATTTAACCTCATTACATTGCCAATACACATCATCCATTTTCTGCACTTTTAATATTTTAAACTTTTCCCATTCCCTCCAACAGCAAAACCAGGCTTCCAGATAACTTTGCAAGGCAGGGTGTCAACAAGGAATTCTGGCAGGTCAAATTTCCACAGCTCCCACCAAACTATTCTAAATTTTCTATTAACTTGTTCCAGGTCATGAAGCTGACCTTAGCTTGTAGGGTTTTTGACCCCAGACCCCCTCTTTTCTGAAACACTGAAAACAACTACTTAGTATAGAGATTTTAATTATCAATTTGGAACCACCTTTTGGAGACTAAAGGGTTAAAACCATTTTGGGTCCTGGAACCCTCATGTCTTGTCAAACTGGGGTGCCTGGCATTTTTGATGCATTCCAATATTTTCAGCACCCCCCTGACTCCTGGGAGTAACACTTGATAGATTTCACTCTGTCTAATGCCAGACGATTTTATTGATCAATTGGAGGAAGGGGGGGGGGGGGGGGGAGGAAAGGAAAAGGAAAGGGGACACTGTAAACTGAAATTAATGCAAATCAAGTCAAATGTTGGTTTTTGAGGAGAGGGGAAACCGGAGTACCCGAAGAACAACCTCTCGGTGCAGAGTAGAGAACCAACAAACTCAACCCACATATGACACAGAGTCTGGGAATCGAACCCGGGCCACTTTGGTGGAAGACGAGTGCTCTCACCACTGCGCCATCCCTGCACCCCCATGCATGTAGGGCAGTTCAGGATTCAATGGATTAACAACCTCACAGTACATCAACTCCAAAACTATGTCCCCTTGAAACCTCTCCCTTCTCGGCGTGACAAATAAATTTTACTCAGTCCAATACCAGACGATTAATTTTAACATGTCAATGGAGAAGCCCTTGAGGGCGAGAGCCTACCTTTCTTTCACTATCATCATCCAGTTTAATGGAGTCTTTCTGAAGTTCTGCCATCAAGTCATTTGTTGCCATAAATCTAAAGTCTTTGTCACTTGATGTCATCTATCAGAGAACAATAGAACTCCCAAATTATTGAAAGTCATCGAGTTTTCATTTAAGTACCCATCACCTCAATAAACTTTTATCATCTGATATCATCCCAAATCTATTTCATTGCTTTTAGAACCATTTTAATCAAAAATTCACTTTCTATAGACCAAATGCATAAATGGAGGCCAAAAAAATATTCTTTTGTTTTTGTGCTGATTAGACCCATTAGCCTTGTTAGCAGGGACAAAATAAATGTACAAAAGAAATGTTACTTTAGAATGAGGCAAGGTGATCTAATTAGCGCAAAGAGAAAGGAATATTTATTTGGCCGCCATTTATGCATTCATTCTATTCACCTTGAA
>OX421453.1:36573282-36610782 GCA_949126865.1 Montipora capitata | reverse complement strand
AACCAATGAAAAGCTTCGACTAATTTATTCGACATTAATTTGCGAACCAAAAACAAAAGATTGTGCAGGGTCACGGTCGGTTCAACATCTAATTGCGACTGTATTGTTCCTGCTTTTGAAATTCCCAGGGTTTCATAACCAGTCCCTAGATTAACTATGATGCAATTAAATAAATTTCTGACAGTTGACATCAAACCCTTTTCGAAAGAACCTTGACAGTAAAAAATAAAGCACAAAAGAGACAACAAGCTTTCATTCAAATAAATTTTCACTGTCACATTTCCAATATTTTTTTACCTTTGCAGAGTTGAGTGACAAAGTGAATGTAACTTGCCGGACAACTTAGATGCGACTTCAGTAAACATAGAAATGCATTCAAGGAGTTCGATTCCTTCAATGTTTGTTAAATCCATAAAAGAATTGCCATTTGACTTCAGTGTTGTATATAATACCAAGTTAGTGAAATATTAGAAACAAAGCTTATTTGATATGCAACGGCGAAAAATGAAATCGGTTGTCGAAGACAAGTACTCGTAGCTTTAAAGATTTCTGATATATATTTTTCACCGCCTGTTGCTTATCCAATTGACGTTCCATTCTTGAGCTCCATATGGGTATATTTTGTTTAAAGATGCACTAAAACGCCATTCGCGTTACAATGACTTTCGACGCCAATCCAGGTTAATAATTAAATGTCCTCCCGTGTGCACCGGAGAAATCTACGCATTACCCACACTCCTCAAACCTTACAAAATACGCATAGAAGACACTATGCACAACGACACCACTTAGCAGGGGAGTGACAGGCAAGACTTTTCCCGACACGGAAAAAAATAAAACGACGAAATGCAACGCAGATTCTGACTGGGTTTGGCAACCCAGTAATAAGTTGCAGTCACACGCTGAAATTTTACACTAGTGAGCCTTTGACGTCACTTATTCCTGGATCCAACTCTCTGAGGTCCAATCGGTCAGTTTTGAACGTGAGTAATGGCGATCCGTGAAATCCAAAACTTACACTCAAAGTAAACAGCCTTTGGATAAAAATGAAAGCTCAAATTTTGCCAGTCTGGTGTTGAGCAAACACAGTTTCAAAATCTGAAGAAAAAAAGAAGTGATTTTTTAATCACAGGGGCACTTTAATGTAAATTGGCTTCTTAGTTCGTTAACTTTTTAGTTATTTTAGGAGGCCAATATCCTTTTATCTATTTAATTCTATGATATACATATCTAATGTAATTTTTTTTTGTAATGATATAAGGGTAGAATAGAGTTGTTACATTGGCGGTAGCAGTAGTATATTTTACGGTTTCCTACCGTCAAACCAGATGATGTTCATTAATCACAGAGAGTATTAAGATTAAAGCAAATACTCTGAATGACTGAGGCCCAGATTTGGTGGAAGATACTGTTGGTTTACACAGAAAACTTTTGACCATTGAATTCATTGTATGCGCCGGGCATTTTATTCTACGCATGAGTTGTCATAACGCACGAGTTATCTATTGATGATTTGCATCTGGCGGCGCCCATGTTGGTGCACAGATTGTTTCAATAACAATGGAATGATATTATTAGACTATTATTCATGTATAACGATTGTAGATTACTTGCTTCACGTCACATTGGCACAGCAGTGCAAAATATGCTCATTGAAAAAGTGGATGCTTGAGATAAACTAAGAATAAAGCCAGGATCCGAGCCAGGATTCGAGCCAGGATTCGAGCCAGGATCCGAGCCAGGATCCGAGCTAGGATCCGAGCCAGGATTCGAGCCAGGATCCGAGCTAGGATCCGAGCCAGGATTCGAGACCTAACCGAGACCTAACCTAACCTAACCGAGACCTACCCTAAGCCTAACTAGACCTAACTAGACTAGAACCAACCTAAATAGACCTAACCTAACCGATTCGAGACCTAACCTAACCGAGAGATTCGAGAATAAATAGCGGAGAAAGCTCATTTTAGCTCGAATCCTGGCTGGAATCCTGGCTTGGATCCTAGCTCGAATCCTGGCTCGAAGCTTAGGTATCCTCTGGATGCTTGTGTTATGACGATCCAAAACAGGAGTCAACTTTCATTGGAAAGCAGGTTGACGCGTTTATCTCGTACAAACTGCAAAAGCAAAGTGAGAAGAAATACAAGAAGAATTCTAGCACCTAAACTGCACCTAAGAAGCGAAGCTATATGGTACGCTGAAGTTGTCATAGTGAAAACTAGATCTGTTCTTCCCCAAACGACGGCTCACACGGTTCAGTTGTGGTTTAAACGATTTGAAATGCGCTTGCTCTCGTGAGAGGCCGCTGGTACATTGCGTTATGCAGTCAACCGTTAGAGCGGTTTTCGAATGTCGTAAAACCAAAACCAAAGTAATAAATTGGCCAATCAAAAAGGACGGAGACAATCCAGTAAACCAATCAAAACTCGAAGTAATTAGACGTAGCCGACACAAAGCTCGGGAAAATGTGCACGCGCGAGCCACAATTGGTTTTGGTTTCACTTCTGATTGGTTGAAAAAGTGGCGCGAGAACTTTGAACCAATCACTGACTGAAGTAATCATAAACCAAAGTAATTAACTAATTACTTTCGACACTGAATTGAAAACCGCTCTATAGGTCATGCAAAATCTAATCACGCAAATTCAGAATTGGACGCATTGGGCCTTTTTCACAAGGCGACCATTTTGAGTCCCGAGGGACTGAAAACTTTTGTTTTGCACCCCCCTGAACTTGCTTCCAAACACCTCCACTACATTTTTGGGGAACGAACTCTATTGTCTTTTACCAGCATGGATGCCGAGTGACAAAGGTCCATATTTGCATCGACACGCTTCTGCTCTCTAATTGACGTCTCTTTAAGGGCGGTGCCTACTAATTAAAGGTATTTTTGCCCCGGTGTGTGATTATGCAGGAAACGTAGATCTTAACAAGTGCTATTGAAATCCAAAAAGAAAATTGGGGGTAACCCAAATACAAAGCAATGTATGGCGTTCTTTCTCAATTTGAAGCTTAATTATCTCTCACAAATGCATGGTTACCCCCAATTTTCTTTTTAAATACCAAGAGTACTTGCTAAGATCTGCTTTCTCCGGATAGTTTTAAACCGCGCAATAATATCCCTGTATTAGTAAGCATAGGCGATAGGAAATCCGAGTGTCTGGAGATGCGCAGAACGTATTCGCAATAACAATAGTAGGCTCCGTCCTTAATTTAATTTAAAAATTGGGAAATGAAGAAACTGTTACCGCTTGACTTCTGTCTCATTCTCTAGGAAAAAAGTGTGGAGGAAGGGGTTTATGGCAAAGGGGAACGATTTTGAACAACTAGAAATCTAAATAAACAAGATGTACTGTCTCGCAGGAATGTTGTAGCTTCGAATTAGAGGTACGTAACTCTTAAATCGTTTTCTTTTCAAATCTTTATTCGTAAATAGTCAACTATCGCTCACCTGTAATGAACCAGCGAAAAATACACTCAACAATAAATAACGGTTTAAAATAACTGATCTACATTTACAGACAATAGTAAAACCGACTCTAAGAATTCGTTAAACATTGTCTTATAAGAATTATATCGTTGAAAGGTAGAAAATAGTCATATAATTAAGTATTGATCACATGGAAAATAAAACTGGTGTAATACCATCAACACAAAAATCACAATAGAAGTTGACTTGAACATGACCCATTCTAAAAAATCGAAGTTAAAAGACCTCTTTAACTACACATGAGAGAATATCAAAAATGCATCGAAAAGCTACAAAGTTTTCTTTTGTTACTGCCACAGGCTATGTTTGCTGCGTCTACTCCCTTAGCGAGGAGCCCCCACCAATCTGGTACATATTCTAAAACACTTTAAGGTGGCTCGAAACAGTTTCAACAATTTCGAGAGCCACCTTAAACTCTTCCAATAGTGTGTCCCCCCCTTTCAAATTCTCTTTGAAATTTGACGAACTATCTATCTTAGCCTGCTAATTACTTTACAGCAATAAAAAGTGGGGGTCCCCAAGTTCGTTTTTCAGATATAAGCATTTATAGACAAAATATAGAGTTTTTAAGATGCTGCTTTGTTGCCATGGTGATCTATTACGTCACATAAACTTCTTGCCTGCTGTCTACAGATAGGGCCAAACAACTTCTCAAAACAGAAACAGTAGTTAGGATAATAAAATTTCAAGCTTTTATAAGAAGTCTGCCATTTCCCATTTTATGTAAACGCACTGCTAAATCTCCCAACTCGGGCTCCTCTTAACTCTGGACAGTGGCCCATCAAATGGAGGAGTCAACCCTAGAGGCATTGAACGAGTATTTTACGTTACGTTTGCGTTTGCGTTTTGCGTTTGCGTTACACCGGTTTTCTCGCGTTTGCATTTGCATTTGCGTCGTACGTGTGAACCAAGATTTATTCCTTGAGTTAACCCTTTTCCGAATATATTTATTTTTATAACGGCTTTTTCCCGCGAAAAGTGTCATATTTCCACCGCGAAACGTGAAAAAAAAATTGCAGCGTGATGCGTGTTTATTGGGTTGCATGACGTAAAACAATAGCACTGTCACAGCTCTGTTTTGATTTGGCTTTTAACCTCGAAATCCCCACGAGAGGCGGCCTAATAATAACTCTACTCGGGTTAGGGTTGACTTCGTCCTCCAACTGCGCATGCGTGTTTCAATGTGCTTGCGTTTGCGTTCGACGTATGAACGTCCTTGAGTTGGCGTTTGCAAATTGCGTCGCACGTGTGAACCAGGCTTTAGCGTAGGCTCCATTTGATTGGGTCCTGCTCTAGCTGCATTGCAAAGACACGGTAGAATGAGGAATGCGGAAAAGGATGAATTATTTTTCGCGCAATGTGGAAACTCGCGCGGAGTACACCGTCATTTGCTTGCTAGTTAAAATAAAAATAAATTTCTTAGCACGCTTCAATGTAATCAAGAAAGGCACGAACAAATTTGACTGCCTTGTTAATGAAATGCGTGTATTCAATATCTTAAACCAGCATTGAATGTACAGTCGGATTCTCTTCGTGCTAAAGTATTCATGTAATTAGCTTGGCACTTTTATGCAAATTCGTTTCAACTTAGCCTTTTCACAAACCGCATTTTATCTTTGTAACCTTGATAATGGCGCAAGATGCACCAAAACGTCGGTTTCTGTCACTTATACTTCTTGTTTCATGTATTTCTAAATCGTTTCTTAAAAGACCAAACAACAGAAAAAGTGACTCAACCTTACAACCAACAGAAGCTGCTACAAGAGCAAAGAAGAAACTTCTACTACATTACCCAAACATCAGGTTCCGCCACGAGTCCATCAGTCCCATCAGCGCCAGAAAAGTGTCTACTTTTAAACCAAGTTTTGCGGGAAAATTAGAAAACCACACCAAATCGGCTTACTCAGTGTTGTTCCCATTTCAAATCCCATAATACAGTTCATCTTGGGGGTTTATTTGCATTAAATTAATAGATATCCAGTTCACTGAAGCATGATACAGTTCCAAGAGAAATGTATTGTATTACTTTTATGATAACAACCACCCAAAACGTATTCGATTATGGGAAGGGGGAAATAAAGAATAAAACATTTTGTTCCAAAGATAACCAAATCATGTAAATGTGAATGCTACATTATAATGCAAATACAATAGACAAAGAATCTTAACCCAGGGAGCTTTGAATTGGGTACAACATTGAGTTGTTACTTATTTTCCCACAAAACTTGGTTTAAAAACAGACAATTTTCTCATGGGGACAAACCTGATACCAAATCCTTACTCTTGGGTCATGGACTCCTGGTTCCGCTAAAAGTCAATCCCTACCACATGTCCCACGCGTTAAAAAGTGAATATTCATTGCTAGGTTCGTCTTTACCGACTAACGTCCCTTCCGTGTTATCATTAATCTTCCAATGATCGCTATTATAGTCTTTCTTCACCAGTGTGAAGTTCAGCGTTTGAACCCTCCGGTTTCCATGGCGATGAAACTCTGCTGTCCATCGGGCATGTAGGCGAGTGGTACTCTTCCAAATGAGGCCTGTGTACTTCAGCAGCGTTTCGTTCGTGAAAGTTGCTGTGGTCAAACTTGGGAGATTTATTTAGCCTCGATGGTGTGACTTGTTTTCTATAAATGGGAAAACAAAAGTCAGGTGGGGGAAAGGTTACATTTGGGAGTTTACGAAACGAGGACGACGACGGCTAAGAGGACTTCATTTAAAAATACAAGTTCGCGTTATTCGTATCACTACGAAGCTATTTCATGTCGTTTCGCGTTAAAAATGTGTAGTAACTGTAGAGGAATTAAACTGATATCAGTGGCTTGGAAGCGTAGAGAGTGAACTGAAAATTCGTCGTCATGTGCTAACGTCCTCCACAGAACCTTGAATTTGGTCATTTCACGTCGTCATTTAGGAGATGACGGCAAAGAAATGTACCAAAATGAAAAACGCACGTGCAGAGCGTGCAGAGCCATTGTTTTTGCTCACTAAACCTATTGTTTTGAAGCGTCTTCGTTGCCGTCGGCGTCGTCGTTTCGTAAGCTCCCTATTATCATCAGTACGCACGGCCAAATGTCAAACTGCCTTCTGTAAAACGCGCCTTTTTGCGGGCCAAACGGGAAATGCCCAGGCTGATTTCCCGCCCTGATTCTGATTGGCTGCAGAGATACCAAACAATTTCACTCGACCAATGAGATCCTGAGAATACCATCTCAATGCCAGAGTTGGCGCGAACTTTTGTGGATAAGTGTTTTTACTCTCTTTTTTTCCCCTCGATTTTTGCTCTTGTTTATCTGATCGTATTGTACCAACAACTTTCCCTACCATAGTTTCATGCTAAATCTCTGTTAAACATTTTTTCCTTATTAAGTACGGTGCCTACTATAGGCCACTTCGAAAAATACCATAATACTCTTTGTTTGTCCCCTCAAATTTTGCATAAGCATTGTTTCCAGTTTCTCTTGGGAATTACAATGGTCCCAAGAGAAAACAAAAACAATGCGTATGAAAAATTTGGGGGGACAAACAAAGAGTATTACGGTATTTTCCGAAGTGGCCTATTGTTATTGCGCATACATTTCCTAAGGGTGGTGCTCATTAATACAGGCATATTTTTGCGGGATTCAAAACTATGCGGAGAAAGCAGAACTTAGCAAGTGCTTTCGTCGGGCATACAATTTATTTGTTTGCTCGTAGCATCATTTGCACCCTCGCTCCGCTCGGGCGCAAATGATGCTACTCGGGCCACAAATGGACTATGTGCCCTCCAAAAGTCATGTGATTGTCCTATCAGCGGCAGAAATTTAACTTCGGTTGCGCATTACGACTGTCAATAATTTGGTAAAAACTCAACCAATGAGAGGCAAAAGAAAAACCAATGGTAACTTGGTAGCCCAAGTTTTCCCGTCATTGACGCCGGACGTATTTTATCGCGTTGCGTTCTGATTGGTTTATTAGAAAGATTTAGCATCGCATTGGTCGGGCTAAAATTTCCATTTTGCCGAAAATCAAAGGAACTCGTTTGATTTTTGCCGATTCCTTGTCAGTTAGCTACAGATATCGAAAAACTTCCAAAAAGACAAAAAAAACAAAAAAACAAAAAAAAAGTTAAAATAAGAGGACTTTCATGCTTTTTCTGACAAACAGTAGCCTGTTGCCCGTTCGCCGTTTCACGAAAACGCTATGCACGAGAAAATACGGCAACGAGAACACCACAAAACAAGAATGTTATTGGTTAAAAGAGAAAAAAATCCTGCTGCACGAGCGGCACGCATTTTAGTAAATCTCTTTTTCCCGTGCTGTTCAAAAGAGCAACGTGAGCATACAATAGTGGGTTCCGATGGTGACTCGGGGATACTCGGAAAAAATCCGAGTTCTCATTTGTAGGAGTCAAACCTACGACCTTCCGATAACTAGTTCGGATACTCTACCACTGAGCTATAGGGGACTCGTGGGAGATGGTGGCTCGGTGATATTCGTGAAAAATCGGAGTGCTCCTTGCAGGAGTCGAACCTACGACCTTCCGATTACTTGTTCGGATACTCTACCACTGAGGTATAGGAGACTCGTGGGAGATGGTGGCTCGGCGATATTCGGGAAAAATCCGAGTGCTCCGTTAAAGGAGTTCAACCTACGACCTTCCGATTACTTGTTCGGAAACTCTACCACTGAGCTATAGGAGACTCGTGGGAGATGGTGGCTCGGTGATATTCGGGAAAAATCGGAGTGCTCCTTTGCAGGAATCGAACCTACGACCTTCCGATCACTTGTTCGGAAACTCTACCACTGAGCTATAGGAGACTCGTGGGAGATGGTGGCTCGGTGATATTCGGGAAAAATCGGAGTGCTCCTTTGCAGGAATCGAACCTACGACCTTCCGATTACTTGTTCGGAAACTCTACCACTGAGCTATAGGAGACTCGTGGGAGATGGTGGCTCGGTGATATTCGGGAAAAATCGGAGTGCTCCTTTGCAGGAATCGAACCTACGACCTTCCGATTACTTGTTCGGAAACTCTACCACTGAGCTATAGGAGACTCGTTGGAGGTAGGCCATTAAACTTAGTTCATCGGACAATTGTCCCGCCATACTGCTAGCATCTAAATTGTCGAAATGGAGCATATTCGCGATTGGACTGAAAGAGATGGGATATATTCATCCCGGTGAATGAAATTTTACCGATGGTCACTTTCATCTTTCGATTTTGTTGAACAGCGATTTTGAAAACATGATCAATCGAAGTTGAATGAGTTTAAAAGCTTTTAACCTTTGCTTCAACAACCAGTCAACATTTCTTTAATTTCGTTATGGCAAATGTTGAACGACGTTGAAGCTGTTTGCCTCCCTCTTCATTCTCGTCACCAGAGCCTAGGGTAGACCCAAGGCTCTGGGAAACTCTATTTAGGAGAACATGCGCCTTAGCAGGGCTCGAAATTAAAAAAAATGTCTGGTCGCAAATTTGCGACTAGTTACGAAAATTTGGTCGCAACGTTGAAAATGTTAGTCGCGAAATTAATTGAGGCCATTTAATCAAGAAATAAGTAGGCTTTTAAATGATTAACGCTTTAATTTTCATTCTTTCAACAGCTTTCATGTCATTTCGACACTTAATAGTACAGAACGGTTAGCGTCTCGGACAACACCAGTTCATCTAAACGATCAAGTTGAACCTGCGTTAAGGCACATAAATTAGTGTCTGTTATTTTAGTCAAAGCGATAGATTTCCAAATCATGAACAGATATTACAGCAAGAAACTGCAGTTCTTAAATGCCTCCAATCTCTGCAAAATAGCAATAACATTTGTACTGGGCGGACATGTTTATAGGCTACGTTACGTAACTAAATTCCTTTAGTTTTACCTTTTGCAGGTTTTCCACCGATGACAAAACAAGTAACGAATTCTTTTATATATTAAGCTTTACACTTAAAGTATCAGGGGTGTTACTACAGTGATTATTCAAAGAACCCTGAAGGACTGAATCATTCAATACGACCGTATACGTGCCATGCCTCACGCACCACGGCATTCCGCCATCTTTGTTTGCTAAACCTCGTTATCGTGTATACGTAGATTCGCAACCCACTTGGAACCGATTTATTTTACATGTAAATCCTTTTTTTTTGAAAACTAACCGTTACTGTCAAACGAAGAAACAATGAAGCCTTAAGAACTCATTTTTTACCAACGAAAGTTATTGACTCCAGTTTTTCTGCTGTTTCTGTTCCTTCGATCTTGCTCAGTGACTAACGATTGTATGCAGTTGTTATTTCACTACAAGCCATCTAGAAACCTAGAGAGAGGGATGGTGACTGATGTCTAATCTCCGTGTAGAGTACAGCAAGAATGCAATTTTTTCTAATTTCTGGCTGTCGGCCTAACTCCTTGGTTATTTCAGCAACCACGAAAAACAAAAACAACAACAAACAACACACGGGATAGGAATATGGCTTCATAAAAACAAAGAGGAGACTATACAAGATTTAGAGACCCAGTCAAAAAAAATTGAGTTTTGGACACAATGAAATTCGGCTCTAAAATGCTTTGCAGAGATCCGAGACTCCATTCACTACCCCTTTAACAGTAACTGTCTGATCAAATACTATACATAGTTTTGTCAGTTATACACAGCCACTGCTTTGATTCAAAAAATGAGGTCGTCGTGCCCTTTCTCCCTTAGATCTGTCTCGTTCAAACCACCGGTTGACTGCTGGAGTCGGATCAAATTCAGCAACAGGGGGACCCTCTGAGGACAGGCGAATCAAATCTTCCAAAACAGATACACTCAAGGTTGCCCTGGTGCTGCTTTTAATTCGATTCTGAGCCGAAACAGCACGCTCGCATTGTGCGGCAGAAATAGGGAGAACCAGAACTAGCTCCACTAGATGTAGAACATCTTTGAAATCGTCCTTGTAGGGCACTTTGGTCAGTAGCGTCTCCCAAAGGCTACCATAATCAAGCTTGCGGAACTGCCCATTGACCATGATTTTTAGGGAGATCCACTGATCTTGAATAGAAGAGATCTTGCATCCTGCTCTTTCTAAAATGGGCTGAAACCTTCGTGTCAAGCGCCTGATTTCCTCACTGCCAAAATCGAGCAGGTCACCAGGGCGCGTTGGCCAGCTGTCAACGTTGAAAACGAGCATGTCGCTAACCACTTTCGTTGAGTCGTAACTCGGGCTTTTGCCTACTTGGCTCTCGATACCTAGCAGCACACCAAACCTATCGCGAAGACCTTGCAAAGTGAGACTCACAGCGGTTTCCATTTCAGACTGAAGGCTTCGTGATATGCTTCCTCCACGTTTGGTCGCTTTACCGTGGAGGGAACCTGTCAAAGTAACTCCTTGAAATGTTTGAGTCCCTTCCACCTTCTCCCAGAATTTAGCGAGATGGCCATCTGCCACTGGACGAAGGGCAACACTTTCAATTCTCAATAATGTTTCCTTGAGATGGGACACTACTGAGGGGAGTATAATATCATTTCTTTGCATTTGCAGACTCAAACGACTGAGTATGGCAAACAAGTCTGCCAAAAAATGACAAAATGCAGCGAAATGAATGTCGTTCATCTTTTGAGAGACGTGCCGCGCTCTCCCTTGGATGTCTGCATTTTTGCATTTGACACTGAGATCTTGCATATGAATCAGCACGGCAGCATACTGACCAGACTCGGACTCTGTGGCAGATTTATGGCTCACAAACACTTCGAGAGCTCGACTAACGTGCGGAAGCCAGCGGGTCCCTTTGACTTGCGTTGGCTTCAAGATATTAATTTCAAGCTCGTCCGCTATAGACTTCAAGGCCCTGACACTTTTAGGGCTATAATGGTACGTTTTCCAAATTAGATGAAGGATATTGTACACATCCTCCACAGACTTGCAACTACCTTGGAGCTCTAGCAGGGCAAGCTCAAGCCTGTGTGGTAGACAGTGGAAGTCAACAAGGTAAGAAATGTCTTTTTTGAGCAATGCGGCAACGCCTGCTTTTTTACCGAGGTTAACAGAGGCCCCAACAGCGCCAAAAGCAACCACCTTCTCCTTCCAGTCTTCGACCCCCGCTTCTTCAAAGGTAGTACTGATATCCTCCTTCAGCCCTAAAATAGGTTTATTAAAACAAAACATGACGGTCCACCCTACGGTACTTGATTTAAGACATAAAAGTATGAAAATAATTACACAGTCCATCTGCCCGTAAACCTTTGCTGAAAAAGGTATAAACCTATTGCTAAACTGAGCGAGCTAAATGTAATTGATGTTTGCAGTTCCCCTCTGTGAGAGTGCTTTGCTGTCATAGTTCTCTCTTCAAGTAATATTTAATTACACAAGGCGGCTTTGAAACTATTAAAATTACATTTCTTAATTGGCACCTTAGCAGCAGAAATCCAAGTTACATTTAACTGTTTTAACTGCATAAGGGGCTATAGTTTCAGGTGGTTACTCTATTGGATACTGATCATCACCTGAGCAAATGAAAGTGTACCAGTAAATTACCATACTTTTGCTGTGACAATTACTATCAAATACAAGCAATAACTAATCACCTTCTGCATGTGCGTGCTCGACAGCTTTATGGCCAATAAGCCTGTTGACTGGGCGACCATCTTGGACAAATCTACAGAAGACTGTTTCGTTTTCTGTACCTCCTGCATCGGTTGCTCCATCAGCCATGACACTTATGAAGTGTTTACTGTTAATTTCCGTAGCAAGATGTTCTTTGGCGAGTTTCCCGATAACAGATACCATTTCGGCACAGGTCTTGTCATTTGCATACGTGGACGTTAGTGCTAGACCATTCTTTTTCTGCAAAGATATGAGGGGGTTGAACTTGCTGAAAGGCAGTTCTTCTTTCGCCACAAAGTAGGCAGTCGTCATTTTAACCGCAACTTCCTTTCGGTCTCTTTCATCCAGGTCCTTTGTCGCCTTTGAGAAACTTTGCACGAGCATGGTTTCACGAACAGGCTTCTGTTGAGACAAAAGGGCTGTATGGGCACGTAGATGGCCGTTACTTTTAGCATGGATTTGGAATGTCTCCTTTTTCTCTGACTTGCAACCTGTAATGAACTGCGTGTTTCCAGCTTCTTTTGGTACTTGAATGCAGACACTGCAAATCACTGCGTCATCCTCTTTACGAATTGTCAGCCAAGGGAACTCGTCCGTCCATTTTAAGACGATCTTTTTCTTTAAGGCGGCTGAAGCTGAAGGTGACTTTTTGACGTCAGGTTTGTTCTCAAGACCAGCATTGGATGTCTTTCGTTTTGAACCTTTGGGCTTCTCAGCAGAAACAGTTGTGGCCTTCGGTTTCAGAAAGGAAAAGAGTGTACCTTGTTGCTTCCTTTTAGGGGTACTGTTCTTGCTAATAGACGGGCAAGGCCGCTTGTCACTATCTGGTTCGTCTGCCAGGACTACAGGCACAAAGTGGTTTGGGATGTACCAGCCTCCATCCGCATTGTCCAAATTACCATCCCTAGACCACAAAATGTACAGGGGTTCTTTAGGAGTGGCGGAGGTATCCGATGTTCTAGGATTTATAACTCGGTTTACCAGACCACGGTATTTGAATTGGACACTGGGGTACATTGAGACTATCGGTCTAGATAGAGCAGAACTCATAGCCATGATGTGGACAAGGGAAGACCAAGCTCTGACCTCACACGCCACAAAAGCCTCTTCTTTTATGGTCTCCTCCCTATTCCCTGTGTCAGAAAATTTTTTGTCTCCTTGCCTTGTTAACGCAACAGTAAACAGAACATCTGGGAAAAATTCTGTATCTGATGCAACTGCGTCGTTGAAAGCATCGTGGTCAGCATAAAATGACCGATTGAAATACAGTTCTCCAGCCACCAATAATCGCAAGAGGTGCGATCGGTTTTCGTCACCAAATAACAAAATGGAGATGGAATTAAAAAGGCAATCTCCATTACCTTTAGCTTTTAGTGCCACAAGACGATCATCGGCTCCTGTGACATCTTCTGGGATGAGTGAGGTCCCAAGTTCATCTCGAGGAAGATTACTGTATCTTGGTTTTGGCTGCTGACTGATTAAACGTGAGAATTCCTCTTGTTTTCTTGAGTATATAACTTTCGCTCGGTCGATTTCTTCGTTTAAAATGTGACCCTTGAAACAATTTAAGTCGCTTTCATCCGACATAATTGACTCACCAAAGAAGAACACATGTGTACTGTGTGGACCGTAACACGGGTCATAAACGCGGGAAAAGTCCTCAGCATGCTGGCGGGACTGTCAGCGGCAAATCAAAACGAAATATGAGCCTGCAATGTACATTTTTACAGAACCTGCTGAAAATGGCGCGCTGTTGAAGGAATATCGTTGCGTGTATGGATTCCAGGTAAATTACGGTAAACCTTCAGATTGTAACAAAATTATAAGACGCTACTTCAATGAATCTTTTTATTTCAAAATTTATTTAAGCAAAAATTCAAGTGCCAGTCCTTTTATTTCGTATCAGTTAAGGCAAAATCTAGTCGCAAATTTGCGACTACTCTCGTTTTGCTAGTCGCAAATAAGAAAAATTAAGTCGCAAATGCGACCGTATCGGTCGCAATTTCGAGCCCTGCTTAGGGTTCTTATAGCCAAAAATTGGCAATTTGAACTTTACTGCGCCTGCTCACTCCTCGTGCTAACATGAATGCACCATTTAGAGACGCTTTTGATTATTCTTCACGAAAACCAATGAGAAGACACTTTGTTTTAGGGTTCCCCAGAGCTCTTCTCTCGCTCAGTCAAGAGAAGAGCTCTGGGGTCGAGATTGCCTCCCTCTTTTAACACTGTTGGGTATGCGCGTGCGCACTAATCGGTCTCTCAATGACGTATCCGTGTCCGTATCTATAGTAACAACCGCGGCTGGAACCTGGGACTGAATATAAGGCTCCTCGTGAAGCTGTGTTGAATCAAGTGTTGACGATGTGTTGAAACCGTTCAGTTGCCTATCCCAGCAGTCAACATCGTTCATCGTTCATCGTGCTTGGGCCTTAACTACCTGTTTTTCTTATTTCCTTACACGGCAACAACAATCTCGTTGAACAAAAATGTGAATTCTAGCAATTTATTATACCTCTCAGATAGTACGCGCGCTGTAATTGGCTAAATTAGCGGGCCGTATTCTACAGTACGGCCCGCTGTACAGCCCGCTAAATTTAAAATTTCGACAAAACATCATCTAGCGAGTTTTTCATGTCATTTCTGTTGCATAAACTTGTACTGAAAACTGTTTGAATCTTGCAAGCAACTATTTCAAACTTAACAGCCAAGAAGATTTAGTTTTTGGGATTTTGGCACGGCATTCTTTGTGGCAGTTGAACCTTCCGCTTCACTTTGACTAGTTTCCTTGCCCGCGCGCCGGTTAACCTCAGAGATATAATAAATATCTTACTAACCTCGTTTTCTCGGTCCGTACTGTAAGTTACGGATCCTCGTTTTTTCCCGTTGATTTATGGCCCAAGCGCGAATAAATCAAAGGGAAAAAACTCGGTCCGTAACTTACAGTACGGACCTCGAACTCGGTTAGTAAGAGGTATTTATACAATGCTTACCGTTTGGACCTTAAATGAGAAAGCACCGAGCTTAATCCATCCTTTGCACTGTTCTCGTCGTGACAGGTTGTCTGGAAATGCACGGAAAGATCGTCCAGCAACCCATTCTTATTAAGATCTGCATGTCTAACGTAAACGGAGTCTCGCAATCGTTGATTGTCTTTTTCCAAAGCATGCAAGCGATTAAGATAAGAGTTTCGTTCATCCTTGACGATCTCCAACCCCTTCAGCAAAAAGTCACGCTCTTCTTTCGCTTGCGTGACCACTTCTTGAAGTAACGAGTAATCACACTGGCCGTGACTGAAAGCGTTCCCGTCACGCATTTTATTGAGCTTATGATCGCCAAATTTGTAAGGAAAACAACCGCAACTCGAATTGCATGTTTTACCATCGACTTTGACTTCGTCTTTAGTGGACTCTCCTTTAGTCGTCTCATTCTCCAACTTTCTTGACTCGGTCTCCACAACCCTCTTCATCGAATTTTCAAGTCGTAAGCTCTCCACCGTCCGCATGGCTTCCGCGTGCTCCTTTTCCAGCTCCATAAGAGCCGCGAGAGCCTGGTTTCTTTCCTTCAGAGCCTGGTCACGCTCTTCTGTGATATCCCGGATTCTTCGGTTCCAGGCCTCATAGGTTTCTTTTCCAGCTTTCTCTGACTGGTTGGTAGGCTGCACAGGCTCAGTCCCATCAACGTCCTGAAGTAAAATGTTATTTAAAAATCAAAGGCTCTGTGCGACAATAGAGTGAATTTCGAGGAGCCATGACAACGACGACCACCTGACGGCATTTCATGGTTGCGTGACAAAAGGTTGTGTGACCCATTGCGCACGGGTATGGGCTTAACAGATGCCAATACCGTCAACAACCCATTATGCTGTCCATAACTGAGTTAAAAAATGGAAAGCAGTAGTAATCTACGGCATCCGGAGGGAATGAGCAACGACAGAAACATGACCGGTACAAAGCAGAGGCTCGAGCCTCTATGTTAGCTAGAGAAAATTGAAAATTCATTGTCACGTGCTCCCGTCCTGCACACAACCTCAAATTTTGATCATTTCACGTCGTTGTCAGGACAAGAACGGCAAAGTAATGTATCAAATGTGAAACGCAGGTGCGGGGCATGCAAAGTCATCGTTTTTGATCATTAAACCTATTGTTTCGTGGCGTTCACGTAGCCGTCGTTGTCGTCGTCTTGCTTAAGCTCACGATAATGATGATGGTGATGATGATGAGGATAATGATGATGATGATGATGATGGTGATGATGATGATGATAATGATGACGAAGGTGATAATGATAATGATGATGATAACGATGAAGGTGATAATGATAATGATGATGATGACAATAAGGATAATAATTGTCATGATAACGATGGTGATGGTAATGGTGACGATGAGGATAATAATGATAATGATAATGATGATGATAACGATGAAGGTGATAATGATAATGATGATGATGACAATAAGGATAATAATTGTCATGATAACGATGGTGATGGTAATGGTGACGATGAGGATAATAATGATAATGATAATGATGATGATGATGATGACGGCGATGAGGATAATGATGATTACAATGAGGATAATGATAATAATGGTGATAACGATGAAAATGATGGGGATAATAATGATAATGATGATGATGACGATAACGACGGTGATGATGATGATGACGATGAGAATAATAATGATGATAATGATAATGATGATGACGGCGATGACGATGACGACGATGAGAATAATAATGATAATGATAATGATGATGATAATGATAATGATGATGACGGCGATGACGATGACGACGATGAGAATAATAATGATAATGATAATGATGATGATAATGATAATGATGATGACGGCGATGACGACGATGAGAATGATAATGATAATGATGATGACGGCGATGACGATGACGACGATGAGAATAATAATGATAATGATAATGATGATGATAATGATAATGATGATGACGGCGATGACGATGACGACGATGAGAATAATAATGATAATGATAATGATAATGATGATGACGGTGATGACGATGATAATGATGATGATGAGAACATTAATGATAATGATGATGACGATGAAATAATAATGATAATGATAATGATGCTGATGAGGAGGAGGATAATACCAGCAAAATACCTGAGGTTTATTCAGCGGAGCAATTCCTCTGTAGACATACTGATTCCCAACACACCCCACCCTAACAGGTTTTCTTGGTATCAAGGGGTTTTTAGGACTAGCAAGGGCAGACAAAATCATTTCATGACATTGTTTGTAGCTGAAGTTGGCGTTGAAGTTCTTTTTCAGTGCGTCGATGACATCTTGAACAGGCACATATGACAAGCTGTCTTGCTTGTAATGCGCCAATATCCTGAAAGAAATAAGTCAATAGCGTTTTCCACAGTTGAGAAAAATAGATTATTGCAAAGCATTATGGGATTGAAATGCGGACAAATGTCGCTAAAATGTCATTGTTTTTGTCTGCATATTAATCCCACTATGCTTTCGGTGCTACGTAGATCGTAACGTCAATGGAAAAGACTGCTATCAATCAGCCAGTCAGCCAGTCAGTCAGTCAGTCAGCTGGTGAAAAAGCTAATCAAACAATCAATTGGATGGTCACTCAATCCTAAGCAAGACACACACTCGCTCAGTCGCACTCAAGCACCGTTCAAAGGAATGCGGTTCCAAAGCGACAAACATGTTAGCCCTTGTTTATAGCGATTTCGCTCTGACGATGGGCTAACGCTTAAAATGTCAGCTTACAATACAATACATACAATACATACTTAATTGACCGCTCCCCATAGGAGCTTTTTAGGGCCAATGAAACACAATCAACGAAACAACAGAACACAACAACAACAACTGTTAAGAATCCTAACTGGCCGGAGGCATACCAGTCGGCTATTTACAAGTGCAGCTGGGAAGTTGAACCAGGGACTACCCGGAACAAATTCAACGAGTGATCAGAGCGGGTCTTGAACCCGGGATCGCCCTAACCACTGGGCCACTCTGCCTTAAGCATACGGAGATTAATTTGCCTTTTCGTGTTCCACTCCCCACCCACGCAGCACCGCGGTTTCACTACTTATAATATACATAAGTTAAGAATTCTTGCTTTTGATTGGCTTATAAACAATAGGGTTTGGTAAGAACCAATCAAATCTTTTGGTTTTAAATCAAAAGCGAGCCCTGGATGACGCAATTTTACGCGAAATTTTTGCATGATTGCGTGATGCGCCTGCGTTGCATCTGCTAACCCTCTGGAATTTTTTCATGTATATTATTAATGAGGAATCATGTATTTTCTCGTGAAATTTGCAATAGATAAGCACTTGTAAATTTTTTCAAAGACTACAAATTTCACCAGCCCTACGGGCATGTGCAAATTGCTCGTGCTTATTTATTCCAAATTGCACTCAAAATCACGGTACGAACTAACCCCTAGTTTAGTTTCAGAAATTTTTTGAAATTTTCGTTACAAAATTCTCGAATCTGATTGGTTCCATGCGCGTGTCGCGTAATTGGCGCTCGATGACGTGGGTGCCCACTTACAGGTATCCAATTTTGAACAACTCCAAATCAAGTTGGATACCTGTAATTGGACACCTGCGCCATTCGCGCGTCAATCACGTGCACTAGGATGGGGTCTTTCTTGCTGTTTTCCTATTGTTTGCAAAACAGATTGAATCTAATTTTAACTTTTTCACACAAAAAGTATTCAAAGACTTTTTATCCTCGCATTTTGTTATAGTTACGATTAATTAGTAATAGGACTTGGTGTCGTACAATTCAGGGATTAGGGTTAGGGTTAGGGGTGCACGTAATTTCAAATCGGCTTCGCCCTGCGCGCTCGGCCGATTTGGAAATTATTCGCCCGATTACTCCCTGAATTGTACTCCACTCAGTCCTGTTACTATTACGTAATAGTTGCTACAATCTCTACGTGGGAAGCATGAAATGACATGAAAAGACAACTGGTACGAACATACGCTAGAAAGGGTGACCGAGAATGAAGATGCGAAATTTTGTTGTGGGACATGAATATTCAATGTGATCATGTCATCCTCACCGCATCTTGTGGTGTTTGAAAAGAAGATGCATACCTAGCACCAGCTGTTCGAAGGGTGGATAGCGCTATCCACTGGATAACTCAATTGGTTTTGCTAGTGTTTATCCGGTGGATAGCGTTATCCACCTTTTGAACAACCGAGGCCTGCACAATAGTCGATGTGGATATTCCAGGAGATAGCGGAGTGCACGAAAAGGAGCAAGAAAAAATTGACTGAAAGTACCAGGATTTGAAAATAGAAAATTGCCAGATTATGAGGATTAAGAAAAGCGGTCGTCATCCCAGTTGTTGTCGGTGCTCGTGGCTCACTGTAAAAACGATTAGAGAAGTGGATCGAAGACCTTGGTATAGACGTATTCCTACAAAAGACAACCTTATTTGGAATGGCTAGGATTTTGAGGAAATTGCTTGACACTTAAATGATGGAGAGAGCTTTTATGGGACCCTTGACTGTTAGTTATGGCCCGCTCACACAAGATAACAACACGAAATTACATCAGCTTGTGACCAATAAATAATAATAATAATAATAATAATAATAATAATAATAATAATAATAATAATAATAATAATAATAATAACAATAATAATAATAATAATAGAGTGAGTTTCAATTGAGAGTCGTAAAACCAAAACCAAAGTATCATTACTTTGGCCAGTCAAAAAGGATGGAGACAATTCGTTAACCCAATCAAAAGTCGACGTAATTACACGTAGCCGACACAAAGCGCGAGATAATGTGCACGCGCGAGCCACGATTGGTTTTGGTCTCACTTCTGCTGGGTTGAAAAAGTGGCGCGAGAACTTTGAACCAATCACTAAGTGAAGTAATCATAAACCATAGCAATTCGCTAATTACTTTCGACACTCAATTGAAAACCACTCTACTACTACTACTACTACTACTACTACTACTACTACTACTACTACTACTACTACTACTACTACTACTACTACTACTACTACTACTACTACTACTACTACTACTACTACTACTACTACTACTACTACTACTACTACTACTACTACTACTACTACTACTACTACTACTACTACTACTACTACTACTACTACTACTACTACTACTACTACTACTACTACTACTACTACTACTACTACTACTACTACTACTACTACTACTACTACTACTACTACTACTACTACTACTACTACTACTACTACTACTACTACTACTACTACTACTACTACTACTACTACTACTACTACTACTACTACTACTACTACTACTACTACTACTACTACTACTACTACTACTACTACTACTACTACTACTACTACTACTACTACTACTACTACTACTACTACTACTACTACTACTACTACTACTACTACTACTACTACTACTACTACTACTACTACTACTACTACTACTACTACTACTACTACTACTACTACTACTACTACTACTACTACTACTACTACTACTACTACTACTACTACTACTACTACTACTACTACTACTACTACTACTACTACTACTACTACTACTACTACTACTACTACTACTACTACTACTACTACTACTACTACTACTACTACTACTACTACTACTACTACTACTACTACTACTACTACTACTACTACTACTACTACTACTACTACTACTACTACTACTACTACTACTACTACTACTACTACTACTACTACTACTACTACTACTACTACTACTACTACTACTACTACTACTACTACTACTACTACTACTACTACTACTACTACTACTACTACTACTACTACTACTACTACTACTACTACTACTACTACTACTACTACTACTACTACTACTACTACTACTACTACTACTACTACTACTACTACTACTACTACTACTACTACTACTACTACTACTACTACTACTACTACTACTACTACTACTACTACTACTAACGATACAAAAGTACCATCCTTACCACTTCTGCAAACCTTCCCTATCTAACTCCACCACGTTTCCTTCATCCACGTAATGTTCTCTGCTGAATGTCACATCGTGAGATTGCACGTTATCAAATCCAACACGGTGCTGTGGAGACCCTTGATCATGGGAAACAGACAAATCATCTACCGCGAAGGAAAAGGAAGAACTTGGACTGGATTCCTCGTAAGATGGATACAAACTAGCTGGGTGATCTTTGCGGGTGTGTACGGATGGTGATGACGAGCCAATGATCGTAGGAACAACTGGACTAGTTATGTTTGATACGGTTCTTGTTGAGGATGTACTGTTGGATTCTGTGGTTCAAAGAATGAGTGTATTAGAAAACGACATCTCTAAAAGTGGGCATATTTTAACAAGTGGCGGCATGGAAACAGAAGCAAGACCACGTAGCCGACACAAAGCGCGGGAAAATGTGCACGCGCGAGCCATGATTGGTTTTGGTTTCACTTCTGATTGGTCGCAAAAAGTGGCGCGAGAACTTTGAACCAATCACTGAGTGAAGTCATGCACAACAGGTGCATACACCTAAGACCTCACTCGGTTCAAAGTTCTCGCGCCATTTTTTCAACCAATCAGAAGTGAAACCAAAGCCAATTGTGGCACGCGCGTGCTCATTTTCCCGCGCTTTGTGTCGGCTACGTGTAATTACTTCGAAATTTGATTGGTTTACTGGATTGTCTCCGTCCTTTTTGATTGGCGAAAGTAATTACTTTGGTTTTGGTTTTACGACACTCATTTGAAAACCGCTCTATGCTATTATTGTGAATAACATCATTAAGCGGAGAGATACATGTAGTGCAGATCATTACAAAAATGAGCCATAAGGTATTCTCAAACTCATTAATAATTTATAACTCGAGTCCACCAATAAACAGCTGTATATCACATCACGTGGATGCGTTTGGATACCCAATGAAAAACTAGATGAAAGTCTTAAAAGATTTGGATATCGTATCCAAATGTCTACTAATGCCAGAAAAATATCATGTGACATGAAAAAATTAATTCTAACTAAATAACGTCTCATGCAAATAGCAAATAGTTGTCTGTAGGTATGACGTAAGAGAAACAGAGCAAGCAAGAATTAGCTGCGTGCTTATAGCCAATCAAAATCGAGCTGGTGACACTAATGTATAATAATAAAAGCACTCGTGCTTTCATCTGTTTCTCGGTGTCTGGATTAGCACTCATTTTTGATATATTACTTCTTGCATCTTTGTGTTGAGAAGCCTGACAAGGATTATAAGGCTAATTCTCGAAAAGATAACATCAGCCGACATTTACACATTTAAACAGGCAAGAGAAAACGAAGTTTTAAAACTATCTCAGTACTTTTCTCTAGAAACAGAGAAAAAGGAGCAATTTTTTTTTTCAATTACCTGAAGTGTGGCCTGGAGTTGTAATGCGTTTTCTTCTGATGTTAACGTACATCCATCTACAATGTATCTCATGGTCAAGGAGCTAAAGCTCGCAAAGCCGTACAGAGTAACAGTCGAAATTCTCTTTATTTCTTATCTTGATTCAGTTTCTACTTTTCTCTCGTCCTAGATTCGGTTTCACTTAAGCGACAGGATTGTAATAAACCTCCAGACCCAATAAAAACAACCTGGCCAAGATGAGAAACGGGTAGTGAATGACGTCATAAAAATGTACCACAACGTAAACAAATGTGCGACACATCCACGAGGGTAAAACGCCCTGCACGTGCATTTTACATTGTGGTACATTTCTTTGACGTCACTGATCCTCAAACCAACGACATGAAAATTTGAGGTTATGCGGATGACGGATTGACGTAAATGTAAGCACACGCCAATGACTTTTATCTTTTTTCCTCTAACTGCGATATTTTCGCTAAAAATTTCTGTTCTCTGATAATCATCATGAATGAGATAGTTGCCTTGTTCCTGCACGTAATTTCCGGCAAGTGTGATTTGAAAGACGTCTTAATCTTTCCTGTTGTTTACTTTATGAGTGCCTTTAGTTTTATAATTTGTGTAAAACTTGTCCAGCCACGTTTCGCTGAGAGACTGAGGTGACAACGGTATTGCTGGTGGACGAACAAAAGAAGCTAATGAGAGATCTTTTGTTTTCGTCCGCCAACATGGCGGCGATGACGTCACGTGAAAACCACGTGAAAACCATGTGAGAATTCGAAAATGGTCTATTGTGGAAACAAATCGTTGTCTAGTTGTAGAGCTGTTTAGCTATTAAATCCACTCGTAAATCTGACTCGTATCTAATGAACTATTCCTACTCAATAACTTTTGTACACAATGCAAGCAGAGACCCTTTGACGTTCCTTGGAAGAATGGAGGGCCTCTACTCCCAGGGAATAACTTTCCACATACTTAAACTAAAAGACTCTTTTCAAAGGATACACTTTTCTGTAGTGATCTTCTTTAATCTGTTTCCTCTTAAACTCAACCCCAGGAAAAGCTCGCTTAAGACGCCCGGTGAGAACTGTATCTCGAAGATCCAAAATTTTTTGCAGCTCAGGGCAGTCTTCTAAATGACGCTGAACTAAACTGGTTAGGAAGTTGACCATCTCTAACCGACTAATAGAGTGCCCTGGACAAAATTCAAAATGTTGGTGCAGCCCAGACACCAAGATGACATCAAGCTTTGCATACAAGTCTTTCTTTTGATGATGTGGTATTTGACCTCTATGATCTGAAATTAAGATATACCATCCCCCTACCTGGTTAGCAAAATTGAAATGAAGCACCATTATGATGAGTGAAACATTATGGGTTTAAACACTGGCCTACGACAGGCTTTCTCAGATGGTGAATGGCAACTAGTACAGTTCATGCATACTTCATTTTTGCGACGATTTTCGTCACTACCCACTGATCTGTAATACTGGAAAGACATGCAGATCAGCACTCTGTTTCTTGAAAGACATGAGGACAGGCTACTGTTGTCAAAGCAAGGAAAACTAAGAACCTTTCCCTGATAAATCTACTATAAAACCACATAATAAACAATTTATTAACCTTGGCCTTGCTGTTATGATTGCTGTCACATTTACCAAGTCGATAGGCCAGCCCTCAGTTTGAGATTTTTGCCATATTTAAGACCTCACTCTGGGTTAACAGTAACCAAATAAATGCACACATCGTTGGCCTTTCACTGCCTGTCTCTATCACATAGGGTAAACTGATGTATATATATAATTATAAATTATACAGTATAGACTGGGAGACTTGCACACGTGGTGACATACAGCAATCATACATACAGCTGTACACTATTTTGTGAAGTTACAAGTCAAAATAAGACTGGAACGTGAACTCAAGTTGAAGAACCCTTAAACATACCCTTTTTTGCTGATTTTCCATTTTCACCTTGTCTGACATCAATTTTGTAAATATCGTCATCATGAACATCCATCGAAAAAGCTTAAAAGAGAGAGGAATTGAAAATAAAAATATATTTACAAAATGAAGGACACTTTGCTAAGAGTGGTTGCCATAGTTTTCTTCACTTTCTTTCCCTTCAGTGCATTTCATTAATTTTTACTTTTTACTTCCCACTTGTTTTGCTTCAATTCACTTCACTTTCCTAAGTTAAACAACTGTAGTATTCCATGGAGGGAAAATATGTAGATTAAACTAGTAAAAGTTGACACAGCTGCCCGCTGTTAAAGGGGCTATGTTACGTTATTTTAGGGTGTTTAAAACTCGAAAATGGTAATATGGAATCATTTCCTATACTGATAAAATTATCGTGATGGGTACATCACAAACAAGATCGTTGGGCCACTGAGTCAACGAAGTTAAACAGGACAGCTTGGATTTTCAGGATTTATTTGAAGAAAATAATCTGAAGCTATTGAAAGTAGTAAAATAACAATAATCCCTTAATAATTGAATACTCTGATCGAAATCAATGTAGAAGAAATTTATAAACTTAATTAAAAACTTATGTTTGTCCAAGCCAGTCCAGACTTTAAAAAATACATATAATCGCAGCGGAACAGGAACTATTGCATCCTAACATTACAATCGCATGAAAAAACTAGCATTTTTGGCGGGTCGGATTACATGACCTTTGACAGTCTAGGTCCAGTCTCCTTTGTTCATTTATACGTGAAACAATCATTCTGAGAAAAAAGCAACCATTACAGTATCTAGGCCATTTGCCATACACTTGAAAAACGTCGGGCCAACTTCTTTCAAGATTACCCCTATGCAATCCATTTCAATCTTGTCCATTTGTGTCCATCCATAATTCTCTTTCCTTTTGCTGTATTTCTTTTCTAGGTTGTTCAAAAGTTTTATTAAAGTGGTTATTGCAATGTTTCATTCTACACGTACATTTGGGCATTACATTATTTTGCTTGATTTTATAGCTCCTTTATGTCTAGTTGTATGCAGAATTCAATGTGTCCAGGGCCCAGAGGTAGAGGAAATAGAGTTTAAGTCATGTACATCTGTAGAAAGTGCAGCGTATGGGGTTTTATTCACGAGTTAAAGGTAAGTTAAAGTCTCTGTTACGAGCCTAGGAAGGCCCATCAGGCTGACACTTATCTCCGGTTTCCATAGCATGAAGCGACTAGGAGTATTTCTACTCCCCCCTGGATGGGATGCTAGTCCATCACAGGCTTACCCCCAGCATTTTCGCTGGTACCCATTTATACGCCTGGGTGGAGAGAGGCACCGTGAGAGTAAAGTGTCTTGCCCAAGAACACAACACAATGTCCCCGGCCAGGACCAGAACCCGGACCACTCGATCCGGAGTCAAGCGCACTAACCATGAGGCCACCGCGCCTCCCGAGTTGTTTGTGTCAAAAACCCAAACGAGCGAAGTACAAGCGAGTGAGGATTTTTGACACAAACAACGAGTGAATACAACCCCGTACAAAGCACTTTCTATGTCATGAGCTGTTTATTACACTTAAGACGAGAATTTTCATTGAAATAGTTTTCTGAACGCAAATTAGAAACAAAAACTCACTAAAAATAGAACCAAATGCAAATTTAATTTAATTCCATAACAAAGTACGATTTGCACGAGATGGACTTGGAAAGCCCTTAACACTATCGTTGACTGGTTATACTTCCACGCGTGAAAGAGCTGTATGCCATTCTGATTGCCTGTATTAGGGTTTTTTCACATGTGAAAATAAAGCGTATAGATTTGTACAAATGAGCTTTATGTAGTAAAATTCTCATTAATCAATACCACAGATACCTTCTTGGCTCTTCAGCAATGGAGCCCTTTCAAGCTCCATATTAGAAATGCTGTCATCAACTTGGGTTATGGGAATCTCCATCTCTTGATAAAGCACCTATTAGCTATGTTTAAAAAAGTATAATTTATTACAAATTATTATTAAAATTCCAGCTGAGAAAAGAGTACAACCCTATCCCCAGATAATTATTAGCCTTCAGATGGCTCTTTCAATAATTATTTACAATAATAATAATAATAATAATAATAATAATAATAATAATAATAATTATTATTATTATTATTATTATTATTTTGTCATACGATTGTTATGAGTTCCTCTTTTCATATTACAGGATCTTAAAATATCTTAAATCATTCTTGCTAAAATAGATGTTGCAAAACACTTAGTCTAACACAGATCTTACAAGATCCAATAACTTATTGATGATTCCTCCATTAATCTTAAAACATCAGTCTTGTACAGATCTAGTGAGATTGTATTTACTAGATCTAAAAACAGTACTCTCTGTAAGACCTAATACTACAGTAGACCTTGCCAGATTCAGGCATTCTTGTGACAATCTAAAGCTCCGATCTTTAAAACTAAGAAACTACATGAACTCTATATTAAACTTCATTTTAGGTGGATAATTACTTGTCTTCAGAAATAATAAACTGTGAAATGGCCTGATATCTTTCCTTAACTTAATTACCTAAAATTTATTTGAAACAAGTGATGAAATACCTATCGAAATGTTTTGATAAAGTTGAAATGTGAAATATGTCTGAATTCTGCTGAGCTTTGTTATGGCTAAATCCGAGGGTAGACGTGTAATATATAAACAATAAAGCTGGATTTATGTTCATTATTGGACAGACAACAACAAAAAATGCAAATTAAATTGTGTAGGCAGCAGTAGGGACAGACAGCTGACAATACATGGTACAATGTAGGTGTCAGCTGTCTCAATCATATAAAATTTATGAATAAAACTTTTTAACGATGAAAGACAAAAATATATCCTAATGACTGGTTCACTGTAATCAGTGTCATTATCTCCAGTTTTTGGGAAATGTTTTCGATTCAGCTGAGAACTAGCGAATAGGTGGTTTTCATCATTAATTTTTTTTGTGGATGAAATTCCAAGACTACCAAAATGCAACATGCACCATAATTTTCACATTAAGCACAAAATTGTCTCTCGAGACTGGTTGCAAACCAACAATGGAAAAACCATAGTGGAATGAAACTACTAGTCAGAAACCGTTGAACAATGAATGACGAGAGTGAAATTTAATAGAAAAGATGTCGACCCCATAACGACTGATCGATGCCACGATGTCCCGACAGCCACAATTTATTAATCATAAAGAAATAATCTTCAACTGTACACTGTATATCGTTTGGAAAAAGAGAAACGTTTTTCGGAGGGTTATCAAGAAAACAGATTTTTAGTCCAAATATGGCTGAAATTCACACAAGTCAGATCTCACAGTACACCTTTTTCCGCTTGAACAAGCTAAGAGTTAGCTTCGGAGTCGCTTCACCTGAGAACAGCAAGTTACTAATAGTCATTACACCAATTAAAGCATGAAAATTCGCTTATTCTAAGTTGCCTCTCTGACGTTTGGAGAGGTTTCATGGTAAAGGGTTAAATTTACAAAGTTTTTGGCAAAAATGCAAATTATCCATATACAGCACTCGATTAAAATAGCTATAGGTCCAATATGAAATTCACAAGCTATAAAGGTGTAGCAACACGTTTCCCAACTTAAAAAATGCCAAAGACTTATTTAGTTTACCTTTTGAAGAAGAAACCTCTCTTTTCCGTGATTTTATTTGAGGAAAATTGTGATCTGCTCATGAACAGATGTTATGTCACACTTCGCGATATTTGACACACATAACAAAGGAATTTAGAAGGTGACCACTGGTCAACGTGGGTGACTGTCCATACTTACTCCACGTGACTCCACGTGGGTACACACAACAATCAATAGCTAATTTTTGTTCTTTTTTCCCCCAAAGAATTCAATTGTCTTTAATATTGAATTGAATATGAAATGCCCCTATTGTCTATGTGCCTCGAATTTTTAAGAGCTTCCATTAAATTTCCGTCAAGCGGATCAAAAGTCTCCCGGTGCAATTTTAGAGGTTGATCAAACATCAGGTTGATACTGATACGGACTTTAAAAAGATGTCATATTTACATACACACTGGAGAGATCTTGACGTAAGTGGTTTTATATCATTATTATGGAGCAAACATGTTTACCATAAAGATTACCAATGAAGAGTTTGCGGGTTTTGCTATTAATAATTAAGCTTAGCGCCGCGTCTGATAACATACCATATCGTTGAGCCATCAAATGATTTTCATTTTTTTCACCTAAGGCTTGATTTTTCCCTTAAAAGATTCATATTTCAACCCGATGCTCACGCCTCAGCTTGGCTGCAAAATGTGTTTCTTGACCAAACTGTTAAATCGAAAAGCTGAGTTATTGCAGTCAATCATGCATAATTCCGTTAAGCTACGCTTACAACTGCCGTCCTATGAAAAACTTAAACAGCAAAAGCTTTGAGCCATCGTAAACTATTTGCAGGTTACTGTGTCCTTGGAGTGAATAAATCATGTTCTTTACAATGTCCAAATCATTACGATCCATTTTTTGAGACGCATTTTGCCCCTTTATTGTTATTGCGCATACGTTCTGCGCATCTCGAGATACTCGGATTTTCCAATTGCTGGTGCTTATTAAACAGGGATATTTTTGCGCGGTTCAAAACTATGAGGAGAAAGCAGAACTTAGCAAGTGATCTTGGTATCCAAAACGAAAATTGGGGGTAACCATGCATTGTAACATTGCTTTGTATTTTAAAACTTTTTACAAATATCTTCGAAAAATGCGTGGTAACCACCAATTTTCTTTTTGGATTTCAATAACACTTGTTAAGATCTGCTTTTTCCACATATTCAGTAAACCGCGCAAAAATATTTTTGACTTGGTAGGCACCGTCCTTAAGGGGTCAACTTTCAAGAAACTGTACTATTAGACGGATTGATTCTACCCAACTGATTCACATAACAGCAAAGTTATTTTACCAATTGAACCACTGGTAATTGTTCAACAAGGTGCCCTTATTAATGTGATGTAATAGGTAACCATGGCAACAAAAGATCCATCTAAAAATGCCCCATATTTTGTCTTCAAATGCTTATATCTCAAAAATGAACCCAGACATCCCAATTTTTATTGTTGGAAAGTGATTAGCAAGCTAAAATAAACTCTTTGCAAGGTCCAAAAAAAAAATTCTCTGGAGCAGACTCAGGGCCACCTTAAACTTTTTCAAATGTGAAGGTGGCTAGGAATCCGCTCCAGATAACTTTCTTTAACTTCACGAAGAGTTTTGCCTGAGCCTGCTAATCACTTTTCAGTGATAGTGCCAAAATCATGTGCAATTTTCAGAATTTTCAGAAAATGATAAGTAACCCCATAAATCACGAATTCATACAATTTTTTATTTATGTGTTATGTACTCAATAAAATTACCCCATCACTGTGTTTTCAAAGCAACTTCCAAATTGCACTCAATAACCTTTATTGGACTCCATGTATTAATTACCTCTTAATTAATGCATTTGCCATTGATCAATCAGAAACAAGATATTCTGTTGAGAATATACCTGGCAAATGTAACACATTTTCTTGTTGGATGATCCATATCCAGATTATATAGTTCCTTGAAAATGTGTGAAATGAATGTGGGATATAGTATGTTAGTTTATAGTATTGTTATTGCATATTACATCCAAATGACAATATGACAAACCTCGCATTTTTTTAAGGCTTGGAGAAGTCAAGGGCTGCCTTTGACAACAACAAGTAATGAGGCGGCCAAAATGTATGATGCCACTATAACACAGGTTTGTTTTATCAACATGGCTTTACTTAAAAAGTTTAAATTAAGGAGTGTAAGAAATGGTGATGGCTGTATAAAGCAACAACAATATTATTATACCACAAAACAATAATTTCATTGGTTAAAAGAAGAAAACTTAATCATGCTGCAGATGCAGTATGCATTTTTTCACACATTTTGTGGTACTCTGCATAAAAATGGTGTGAAATCACCAAATTTTAGCTTTTGACTACAATGAAGCGCATAAATGTGATCCTAATTCATTCTTTATTTTTCTCTGAAACCAATCATACCTAATTTATTTTAGGATATTATTCACCCACATTGTATGATGTGAACGACATGAAATCATCGCAAAAACCTCACAATAGTGCAAAGTTATATTTTAGCTGTGACATTTTCATTGCGAGATGTCGCTGATGTAGATCTTAAAGTCCCTATTAGAGATCTTAAGATACACGCATACCGGTATACCGGTACGGGTAGTCAGTACCCGTACACGTAAAATGTTCATGCATGACTAGCACAGAAATAAGTTTACTGAATTGTTTAAAAAAAGTCTATCAAATATATCGAAAATCCTTCCTTACAAATGTTTGTACTTAAAACGTCATTATAAAAACTTATTCGTTTATCCACTATGTCTTCTCTGTACCTACTTGTAATTCTTCTACGGGTAAACTGGTGTCTACCCTGGGAATGGGGCTGGGTCTACCGGGTAAGATCGATGATGTCGTCGCAAAATGAAAAAAAAAAATTGCACTACCCGTTACCCGTACACCGATTTTGGGGTATCTTAAAAGGTCTCTATTGTTTAGCAGTCTCTCCTCCCGTATGAACATCGAACAAATGAATTAAAACCAGACACATGTACAACAGGTGATTGATCTATTCCAGTGCCATGGAACTTTTCATGGCACTGGAACAACAATATCCAATCATTCTACTACTGTAACACTAAGTGGAGTTAATTTTACTCAATAGTAAGAGCATTTAAAGAACACTCGTGGGTCTTCAAATTATTCTGTATGATGAAGAATAAAACTTTCTGAGAAGCGTGAAGATATATATTTTACTCTGTAGTATACAGGTTGGTACGATGAGCCAAGCGTAGAGGGCATTGAAAGTTCTGTTTCGAAGATGATCGCAGCAGATCCAAATTTTGGTAAGAGCCTTCGGTCTTTTGTCACAAGCATCGAACATAATAGACCATTTTACAGTTGTAGCTAAGTTACCTGGCCTAAGAGTGGAAGCGAGGCTACCGGTGACCCTGCTTTGATACAAACCTTTGAGCTTTTCTAATGTTAATGTAGGCGAATTAGAATTACAACAACACAATTTACATGAGAAAAGCAGTGAGGTTTGTATCAATACACGGTCACCGGCAGCCTCGCAGCCATTCATAGGCTAGGTCACTGAGCAAACAACTGTAAAATGGCCTATTATGAACTACAGTACAGCCTGTTTCAGTTCAGTCAGTAGTAAGTGCACTTCATTTTCTCGATCCTTTTTAGTTACAAAGGCTTTAACAGTTTTAAATGTGAAATAATGCCACATGTGTCTATTCTGGGGGTGGGGGTGAGGGGTAGGTAATAAGATGTTGGGGGGTGGGGATTGAAGGGGCGATTAGGTCACAGTTAGGGTAACCCTCACCCTTGGAATATACTGTAATGCCGTGGATTAATCATAACCAGATTTCCCTGTATTGATTGCAGTGATGGTTGCAGGCAGCTTGAGCCAATTGTCTGTTCAACCAGTTTATGTTCAAAGCCTGCAATACCACTGCTGATGCTTCCCATCATTTCCTTTAATTTCGACAGCAAGTTCGGGTCTGCTTGAAAAAGTTGACCAACCAAAACGACCATACCTTAAATGCTTCCTTTCCCAAATTTATTAAAAGAACTCAGAAAAACATTACCATTTTAACCAACTAATAGCATGCTTGAAGGCGGCAATTTGTATTTTGGTCGCCATATTGTTTGGTGGAAGTTGTAAGATCTGGGACAAGTGGGGAAACACATGCCCTCTCTTTCCCGCCCCCCACCCTGTCATTGGTCACCCGGCCCAGACATTATCCTATGCTCTTCCAATATGGCGTCTTATATGTGTTTCGCAGCAAAAACAACATCTACCACTTGCGAGCATTCTAACCAACTAAAAGGATGCCCTCAATCGAACATGACCTTTATCTCCATTCTTTGCTATTGGGTACTGGTGCAGCTGCAAGTACAATGCTCGCTCGCCCGTGGCTTACCATAATGAGTGTAAATCCAATACAGATCCTCCATCATTATTCTTCTTATCAAGTTTAATATTATTATTATCATGATTCTTATTATTACAATTATCATCAATCATTATTAATATTATTATCATCATCATCATTATTATTATTATCATAATCATTATCATTATTAGCATCATCATTATTATTATAGTATCATCATTCTTATCATCATCATCCTCATCGTCATCATTATCTCCATCGTCATTGTTGTCATCATTATCATCATCGTTATTATATAGGTACAAGGTTTTTTTCTGGGTTCTAACATCTGAACTGAATCAGAATTTATTTACACGGACAAGAATGCTCTGGATAAACATGAATACTGCAATGACTTTTGGCTGTCACCCTTCTGATTTGGTTATGATTTTGACAAGAAATTTTGGAAACACAATGTACATGTAAGTCCTTGCTCAAGTGTAGTCTTCCATTAAAGATGAAGTCAAATTTTCTGCACATCTTACAAACCTAGGTAGCCATTTGGGGTCCCCACCCTTGCCGTTAGAATTTAATTTTGAAGAAAGTGGTTGCATTTCAGTGATGGGTCATGTTCTCTCTTGTGGGCTGGATCTGATATCATCTGGAATGGGTATTCATGTGGATCAAGACTTAAAACAACGAATGGAAAAGCTGGAGTCATTAGCTGCCAAAAGCAACATCTCCAGCCGAGAGAAACTGCACGTGAAAGCTGTGAAACAGTGGGCAGAAGGGTATGAAGACCCATCTATTCAGTAATCTACCTTTTTTGGTGCATGTGTTTAATATTTTTAAAGAGAGATTTGGCAGGGAAAGTGGCGTAGGTAGGCTAGCCTAGTTATGTAAAAATGTAATTAAACTTAAGGTAATCTCCACTTAAACAAAAAAATAACCACAGAACATAATGTTTACAATATAAATTATTTTTCAACCTTAAAGGAGTTTAATAGCTTCTGAAGTGCTGTGTTTGTGGCATTCTTACAGTTGTGTGGAGCACGAAGTGATGAATGGTCCCCAATACTAACAGAACATAAATTTGCACAAACATCCTGTGAGGGAGACTTAACGTATCTGAAAGGAATTTCAAAAATGCTTGTTTTGGTTTTCAAATTTCCCGGTTGCCACCATTTTGAATAACTTTATTGTGACAAGTGGTGGTTGGGCTAAATTGTTTCAAAACAAAATCTCTTTGTTTGAAAACAATTAAAGGGCAACCCTAATATGTCACAATAAAATTATTCAAGATGGGGGCGCCCAGGAAAGGAATATTTTATCAAGGTTTAGCCTGATTCATCGTGTGTCGTAAACAGATCGATATCCAAAATCTTAATCAAGTTGTCTTCAATTAAAGGAGTTAGCTTCTGAAGTGCTGTGTTTGTGGCATTCTTCCAGTTGTGTGGAGCACGAAGTGATGAAGGGTCCCCAATACTAACAGAACATAAATTTGCACGAACAATCCTGTGAGGGAGACTTAACCAATTTTATTATCTAACGCCAGACGATTTTACTGGTCAACTGGGGCTGTCCAAGAGAGCGGTGGGTGTAATTTGCAGGTCGCAGGTCGCAGGCCGCGGGTTGCAGGTCATTGTTTCACTAATACAGAGAGTATCCTAAACGTTCATAAAAGCTAACGTTAGGCCTAAAAACGTTTGTTTAGGCCTAATTAGGCCTAAGGTTAGCTTTTAAGAATGTTTAGGATACTTTCTGTATTGGTGAAACAATGACCTGCAACCCGCGACCTGCAACCTGCAACCTGCAAATTAGACCTGCTGCGAAGAGAGCCCAAGGAGTCAATGGGTTTATAGTCTTTGAACAACACATTTTCCATTTAATCATAACCATTACTGTAAACAATTTTCTCAAATTTGATTGGTGCATTAACTGTTTTACTTTTCACTAATTATTGTGTAGGGTTGAAATGGGACAGTGAAATGGGACAGTTGGCTGTAATCGGATACCTGAAATCAGACAGTTACATCAGTAAAATTATATTAAGTGCATTAATCCACCAATCATACAATTTATCACAATAACCGTTATAGCAACAACCACTTACCCTACCAAACTGGGGATCTTCCAAAATGCACAAATTTGGAACATTAGACAGTGAAAAAGGAATACATGAATTTTGGTTTTCTTGGAAATTGTAATGGTTATGATTAATAGGTAACAGGACTTTGTGTCGTCCAGTTCGGTCTGTTAATTCATACATGTGATCAAACAAATTGGACTCCTGCTACGCGGTCATCCGATTTTGTTAATCACTTGTATAATTACAGACCAAATTGGACTCCACTCAGTCCTAGTAGCATTATTAATCTCCCTGCAGACAGGTCAATAATATTTTCTTTTACCAACTTAGTTCAAACGACCAAATTTCTATAAAGCTTTTAATTATTAGCTTTGTTTTGATTTTCATTTTTTCAACTTTAATTGAACAGAAACACTGCTCCAGCTTGTCTGACATGGGAAGAAATATTGATGGAGTACCCAACAGATATGTTTGCACTGAAAATGGCTCATGACTCGTACTTTTACCTGGGATACCAAGCCCAGATCAGAGATTCTATCGCCCGTGTACTTCCACACTGGAAAGAAAATATGCCACTTTATAGGTGAGTATTAACAGCCAAGCTGCAAGCTAAGCGAAGAAGTAACCAGTTGCCCTGAGCTCTTTTCTTTTCTTAATCAGTTTAAAAATCGTAGGTATAAAAATGCGATAATTTATCGTTATTTGGCTCACGTTAAAGGTTAAATGCTGAAGGTTAAACTAATATATTATTATTTTTTTCAACATGTACTTACAGAGAGCATATTCCTCATGCTTTATCATTGCTAAGAAACATTAGCTCCTTCATGTACATGTATGGGAAATCAATAGGGAGTTTTAGATCTGCGACGCGACGGTAACGAAAACGTCATTTAAAATTGAAAGTTCAGGTTTATTAATCTTTTTCGTCATTATGTCGGCTTGTCTAACTTCTAAAAACTAGTGTAACTCTCCAGGACCTGGATTAGGAGGTGCGGTATTGAATCTACGACAGTAAATTCAAATTCGCTGCCTTTTGTTCACGTTCTCCGTAAAACTTGAAAGAAATGTACAAAAATGAAAAATGCACGTGCGGAGCGTGCAAAGCTATTGTTTTTGCTCATTAAATATGCAAAATTTGTGACGTTTTCGTTGTCGTCGCGTCGTAGATCTTAAACTCCCTAATATTATTTGAAGACGACCATTGCCAGTTGGCCAGTGATGTACAGGAGAAAATAAAAATTAATTTAAGGCACTTTATTAAAGTTTTGATTCTACTTCCTATTGTTTTTTACTCTAAATCAATTGCCTTTGCTTGTCTTATTAGTGTTCTCATTAGGTAATTGGGAAGTGCGTTAAGTTGGATACAATATGAACCAAAGTTCAATGGTTTGCTTCTTAATTTTTGTTCATTGGGATTGTGTACATGGTCCTAAAAATTAGGTAGATTACCGCTCACATTTAACTGTTTACAAAGCAGCCACGGGATGGATGCTCGAAGACTGGTTAGCACTAGCCGTTGGTTAAGAGCTATCCAAACCTATAGGTTTCCATGGTATTTGACGCTGGTTAGCGCTAACCATTCTTCAAGTAACCCGGCCAGCCTGGGGGCCGTTTCTCGAAAGTCCCGAAACTTTACGGGCCATTTTCGGGTCTCACGATTCCTTTTGTAACTCAAGAACGGAGAGCATTTAATTCGTCAAACTTCACAGTTAATTTTCTTTTTGTTACCTTGAAAGCATGTTAAAAGATCGGCTTTCCAAAACAAGCGGTAGGCAATTTCACAGATGGCTTTTCGGGCCCGAAAAGTTTTCGGGACTTTCGAGAAACGGGCCCCAGGTGGATAATCAATTTGACATGAAACATGAAGCTTAAGCAATGTATGTTTGGTCTTGAGAATTTTCAGAAATCATTTCAGGAACCAAAATGGTTTATTGGTGCTTCAGCATTGACAGTACGCGATGATTATTTATTTCTCTAGTTATCTTCAAGGAATGTATGCATTTGGATTGGTCGAAACAGGATTTTACATGGAAGCCGAGAGCCACGCTTTGAAGGTGCTGGAGAACTTTACTACACGGCTATTTCCTATTTCTTTTGTTGTTGGCCCTTTTCCGAGCTGTTTTAAGGGTTAAAACAGTTGTATTGCAAAGAAAAAAAGAAAGGTACCCGTTAATGAATAATTTTAATGAATGCTCCAGACGAAGAAAAGCTAAAATTTTGATGAACAACAAATTTTAAGACGTTTTGGACAAAACCGCGCATTTTGCATTTCCAATGTTCTGAATGGGTCACTAAATCTCGGCTGTTTAGCAAATGGAAGGATTTCGTTTCTGCAAACGTTGGCCGTGAAGCACTTATACTTGAACAGACTTAACTGATTGGAGTGTAATGTGAAGTGCTAAGTTTCTACCCCATATGAACCATGTGAGCGTTAGCCCTACTGATGGAAATGGGCCCACACAAGGAAAGAGAAAAACTCTGACTAGGGTGGGAATTGAACCCACGACCTTCGCGTTGGATCACCGCTGCTCTACCTACTGAGCTACATCTAATCAGTTAAGTCTGTTCAAACATAAGTGCTTCATGGCTAACGTTTGCAGAAACGAAATCCTTCCTTGTACTTGTAGATATTCATTGTCGTGACTTTAAGATCTTCAGTTCCCACGGCCTGCTCCCGTCTGACCTTGTAGCTCAGTCGGTAGAGCAGCGGTGATCACCCGAAGGTCGTGGGTTCAATTCGCACCCTGATCAGAGTTTTTCTCTGTCCTTGTTGGCCCATTTCCATCAGTAGGGCTAACGCTCACATGGTTCATATGGGGTAGAAAACTAGCACTTCACATTACACTCTAATCAGTTAAGTCTGTTTAGTAAATGAACCCCTTCAGATGGCTGGTAGGCCGGCTGATAATGTCCATGGGTGAGAGATGGTCCGAAAAAATGAAATATTTGGCCGAGAAGCGAAGCTTCGTGGGCAAATGTGAAATGTTGAATATTGGGTACGCCCGGTAAAATCTAATCAACTT
>OX421453.1:36540782-36568282 GCA_949126865.1 Montipora capitata | reverse complement strand
GGATTCCAGATTCGAAAGCGTAGACTGAAAGAATCCAAAAAACTTTAAAGGATTTGGATTTCGGACCTGGTATGTTAGGCAACGTATGAAACTTATATTTAAAGGACTGTTAAAAGCTAGGACAAGAATTCCCTAACAGGGCGTAATACTTATCTTGCATTTACTGTAGGTGTGGATGTCGGTGGTCGCTGGAAGGAGCTTTTTCATCTTTGGGAGTCACACAGTGATGATCACATTTTAGTACGTAACGCGATTTTCATTGTTGTAGGTGCTAACGGCAGAGGTAAAAACACAGATAAAATAGGTTTATGACAACTGCTGACCGCAGACTGCCTACAAATAGTGCTGATAAACAGTATTTAAGTCTAAACACCCATTTCAAATGGCGCTGATAAACAGTAAGTCTAAGGACCCATTTTAAAACGGTTAACTTTCAATAACTGTGATTTAGGGTTAGTGTGCAGTCTGCAGTCTGCAGTCTGTGGTCTGCAGTCTGCGGTCTGCAGTCTGCAAGTGTCAGACACCGGAATAAAATGCCAGTTTCTTAATTCAGTGACACAAGGCATGACGATTGCTGTTTTCGACTTTCTCGCATATCGACAACGAACTTCGCTACATTTCGCCTGGTGTGCCCTCTCCGGCGAATTCATGAAGAATTCAACTATAAGACCTGTTGGTTTTATAAAAAAAATCACTAAAAATTGACAGAATCAATATTTAAATGCAAATTTATGTGCTGGCTGGATTTCAGTCCGGGACTGAACGAATCGGGACGGAAATTTGCCGCGGGATAAGGGATGCACCTGCTCTAGTTCATCCCAGCTGTTCATCCCAGAATTTTCCTCTTTTATCCCGTTTATCCCGCGCGTAGTGTAGTGGGTATCGCTCGCGGACCTCATCTCGACGCTCTGGGTTCAAATCCGTGCCTGTTCACTCCAAAGTTCACTCGGCTTTTCATCCACTTGAAGTCGGTTAAATGAATACCAGTTTACTGGAGACAAGTTGTGCATCTAATGGGATTGGAGTAGTGCGCACCCCTCTCGCAATAGGGAGTTTAAGAAACCACGACGGCTACGGCCACGAAAAGGTCTCTTGAAACTACGTGTGAGCTATTCTATTATTAAAGTATTTCATGATTTTTCCATCTTGTTTATGTTATTCAATATTCGCGAAGTGTCCTAAAACTGGATTGGTACGGACGGATTTGAAGTAAAGAGTGAGACTGAAACATTCTCTGTAGTTTGTCTACATTGTCGTCAAAACCTTAAATTTGGTCATTTCACGTAGTAGTTTTGACCAGTACGGGCGAGAAATGTTCAAAAATGCGTGCCGCACGTGCAGCAACGTGCAGCACGATCATTTTGGTTCATCGAACCAATAATATTACATCTTTTTGGCGTCGTCGTTGCTGTAGCCGTCGTCTTTTCTTCACTCCGTAATAATAATGGAAAAGTATGGATTTTCTTTAAAACAATTTATTTCTTTGTCCGTCTCCTCTACAAAACGGCTTACGGCCATTATGAAAAAAAAAAAAAAAAACGCGTAGGTGATTGTCGCGTAATAATCACCTCAGGTGCAACGAATCAGCGCAGAGAATTTTCAATAATCACCTATGTATAATTATACTAAAGACACAGTTTGAATGAAATAAAGGTATATAGCACTTCAACCAGGAGCCCATCTGGAGCGTGCAACTCCATACAGCGTCTGTGAAACGGCGTTTTCACAAGTAGGTTTATTTTTAGACTAGCCCTTCCCGCGAATTAGGTCAAAAAACAAAGGCAGTTCCGGTTCGGTGACCCTATGACGTCAGCTTAATTTCTTGTAATTGGTCATCGGGCTCCTGTGCGAGTCTAATTAGCGGGAAATAGACCTTTTCGGCTTGTACATTTTGTTTTCCCAATACAGACCACGTGATAATACTCAGGAGGTTTGGTCTTTTGTTTTGTTCATTAAAATGAGGGCATGCAAGCATGAATATGCCTGCATGCACTCTTTTTAATGAACAAAACAAAAGACCAAACCTCCTGAGTATTATCACGTGATCTGTATTGGGAAAACAAAATGTACAAGCCGAAAAGGTCTATTCAATCTAAAAATAACCTTACTTGTGAAAACGCCGTTGCACGAACACAGTAGAGTTGTAGGCTCCAGATGGGCTCCTGACTTCAACATACATTCGTTTCATTCATCGAGTCCTTCACGGAAACAAATGAGTCCAACAAATTGACCTGCTCCCAACCGAGTTGCTTCATAGCTCAGTTGGTAGATCAGCATTGCACCAGCATTGCATCGGCATCGCAGAGGTCATGGGTTCGAATCCCGTTAGAGTCACCTGAAGTGTTCAGGGGCCCGTTTCTCGAAAGTCCCGAAACTTTACGGGCCATTTTCGGGTGTCACAATTTCCTTTGCGTCTCAAGAATAGAGAGGATTTACGTCGTCAAACTTCAAAGCCATTTTTCTTTTTGTTGCCTTGAAAACATGTTAAAAGATCCGATTTCCAAACCAAGCGGTTGGCAGTTTCACAAATGGCTTCTCGGGCCCGAAAAGTTTTCGGGACTTTCGAGAAACGGGCCCCAGGTGTGTATAAGAGACAACTGCTTAAATAGGCCATTTCCGAGTTCATGTGTGCCTCCTCTTCAAAGTGAGTCTAAGTGCGAAGTTTTTGTGATGATAATTAGTTCTACTTTACATATGAATGAAAACTAATTTTTATAAGAAAAACTTCGCACATAGACTCGCTTTGATGAGGAGGCAGACATGAACTCGGAAATGGTCTATTGTCCAGGTAAGTGTGAGGATGACTTCTCTCATTCATAGGCACATTTTAGTATTCTACACAAAGGCCAACCTCGCGATTTCAATGCCCATTTTTTCCTCTTTTCCTGCCAGGTTTTTAATGATGTACATATGCTCATGTGTACATTGGGCGCCAAGAATGAAGATGCAACGTTAAAACTCTTGGGATCCCTCAGAGACTACATCAGGTATCGAGAAAGTGGGGGCCTTTACACTAAAGGATGAAGAACTTTAGATGAGAGATTTTGGCTAGCCTGCGTAGCAGACGTTGGTAAAGTTTAAAAGCTTCTTGCCACCGGGGTTGACTTTCGAGTGATCATGGCTATGAGAAAAGCAAGTGAAGGGGCAGGGGGCGAGGAGAACGAGCGAGGCTTCTCACTCCTTATCATCTTCGGCCCCTTCCCTTCCATACTATTTAAACAATAGAGTGTTTCTGTCGAGGAACTATCGGTCTGATAGTTGCCCCTTGGAAATTTGATGTTCTTAAAACTAGCAATGTTTTAAGAACATCAAATTTCCGCGGGGCAACTATCAGCCGATAGTTCCTCGACAGAAACACTCTATTGTTTAAATAGTATGGCATGTAGTTCAAAGTGTTGTGGTCTGCCTGTGGTGTATCATGGTTGGGAGGTTAAATGCTCGGATATATTAGCTACGTACACAAAGCTACTCTAAAATCCGAGGGAAAAGAAAGATATGATGATGATATGGTTCGGCGGATGGCATGCCAAGATGACCTTAGGTCTTGGCCGGGTTAACGGAATTGAATTGCATGAAAGCGCTGTGTAAAAGTTATCTGACCTTTTGAAGAATTGGCGGGCCTCTGGTTCTCTTTCAGAGATGGTTCAGGCACAAACTGGGAAGTTTCAAAAGATGTCGGACTGGCGATTTGTGAAGCTTTTGAGCAAGCTGATAAGGTAAAACGGATTGAACTCCTCTTACATACATGCGTCTCGGTGGGTCGTGTGGGTGAGATCAAATATGGACTGCGAGAGGCGCCTTTAAAATGTGACGACCGATCTCACCCTAGAGAAAGAATTGTAAACCGCGGCCATGAGACTTTGCGCTGTATAAATCCTAAACCACCACAAGCACCATCCCTTGATTGTCGTTCACTTGAAACTAGGAGAAAGCGATTGTTTATATTTTCTTTTTCCGTTTTTGTTAAATTTTAAAGGGAAACTTTGATAATGCTGTTGAAATCCTGAAACCCGTTCGCTACAAAGTCGTAACAATTGGCGGAAGTAACGCACAGGTATGCTAGTTTTTATGCTGGTAGAGTTTGTTTTTCGTTCCGAAAAAGAGAAATTCGGGAAAAATGTATGTCCTGGTTATGTCCACTCACCCGGAAGTGGTTTTCGAGGAATTCCTGCAGCGGGATCGACTAGGAATTTAGAGATGTTGCTTTTTGAGGAGCGGGGAAAACCAGAGAACCCCGGCCGGAGAAAAACCTCTCGTGGGAGCAGAGTAGGGAACCAAGAAACCTGGGCCACATGGGGGGTAGGGTAGTGCTACGTTTTGCAACTATAAATTGTATCAGATACTACAGAATTTCCTTTTTTTTACCGATCCTCCGAGTTATGCCTTTAGTTAATTTTTTGACACCAACTCTGATAGCTTATAACAATATTGTACACGAAATCTATATTTCTCCTGTTAGTTTTATCAGTCGTTGGTCCCCTATTCTTTGAAACGACGGAACAGAACAACAACTGTCAGGAACCCATGACCCGGAGCCTACAACTCTGCTGTGTTCGTGTAACGGCGTTTTCACAGACCGATTTATTTTTAGATTGAATTTCCCGCGAATGAGACTCCCACAGGAGCGCGATGACCAATTACAAGAAATTAAGCTGACGTCATAGGGTCACCGAACCGGAACTGCCTTTGTTTTTGACCTAATTCGCGGGAAGGGCTAATCTAAAAATAAACCTACTTGTGAAAACGCCGTTTCACAGACGCTGTATGGAAGTTGCACGCTCCAGATGGGCTCCTGCAACTGTCAAGAATCCCAACTGGCCGGAGGCAAGCCAGTTAAGTGCAGCTAGCAAGTTGAACCAGGGACTACCAGGATCAAATTCAACGAGTGGTCAGAGTGGGTCTTGAACCCGGGATCTCCGGTTCTCAAGGCATGCGCCCAAACCACTGGGCCACACTGTCTCACACTGCCTCTTTCATTGGACTCACGTGATAAGACCAGCGGACGTGTTGGTGCCAAAACTGGGCCACACTGTCTCACACTGCCTCTTTCATTGCACTCACGTGATAAGACCAGCGGGCGTTTTGGTGCCAAAACAACAGAAAAATGTAGGTCAACACTCATAGCCATCCCTTAAACTGACTTTTGACATTTCGTAACAATTACACGATGCAATATCCCATCTTAATATGACAAGCTTGAAAACAGGCAGAATGAACCTTGTTGAGTCCCGAGGGATTGAAAACTTTTGTTTTGCCCCTCCGAAACTCGTTCCCAAACATTTCAACTCGAGGCTCGGGGTACGAAATGTATTGTCTATGGCCAATATGGCCGCCGCGCGAATAAGGCCCATTAGAGCTCTAGTTCAGCAAGAAATAACGTGTCTGAGCAAAGCCGCGCTGATCTATATTATTTAGGTTTAATAAGTATACCACTTTGAAGACGGTTATCTTTGAGTTGTTTTGCTGGGTACCACTATGTCAATACAGTAAAAAAATCGAATTCTCAGAAGCATATTTGTTTCTCTAGTGGATAGAGAAGCAATCGATCCGGGTTGGACTCTCTGCCTCTCTGCCATTTAAAAAATGTTTGTTTCTTTGCGTTTGAAGCCCATTGTACGTCGTGCAAGTTGAATTAAAATTGTCAGTTTGAGGGATAGAAATAATTACTGGCCAAAAATGTAGCTCAAGTTTTGCTATTGTTCTTTCCACCAACATGACTGCCGCCAACCTCGTTGCCAGGGTCTCTCTTCTCTGCCTCCATTGTCTCAACGACATTGGAGGCAGAGAAGAGAGACCCTGGGAACGAGGTTGGGCTGCCGCGACGTCGCAAATTTCCCTTTCGTAAACGGTCGTTGCCATTTCTCAGAACGGTCGTTGCCATTTGAAACGGTCGATGCCATTTATAACAGTCGACTACACACTTCACTTCAAAGAAAATTAAAAGAAACAAACTAAGAAAAAATATACACAAAAATTAAGACAAAAAAGGAAAAAAAAAAAAAGCATTTATAAAAGAAAAACTGGAGGAAAAAAAGAGTCCGAAAATGTCAAGACTCGAACTCGGGTTCTTAGCCCTCACCCTAAACAGAACGTTAACCCGAACCCTAACTCATATGACCAGCGAGACACAACTCCCAGTAACCGCGACCTTTTGAGTTCTTAGACCTAATGAGTGTAATTCAGAGCTAAAAAATGGCATCGACCGTTTCAAATGGCAACGACCGTTTACGAAAGGGAAATAAGCCACGACGTCAGGTGAAATTAAAGAACTTTACTTCGACAAGTCAATTATTCTTATGAAAAACGTATTAATAATTCATGAGTCTAACAGCCTATCAGAACATCGAAAAAACGTAACCTTTAAACCCGATGAAACACTCTCATTAGATTTCTTTATATAAAGAATAGCTTTTTATAGTAATGAGGCCCGGCTTGTTTTCTTGTATGCTAATATCTTTCCCTCACACTTTGAACCTTTCTTCGGACTCCAGAGGGACACGCTTTATGTGGAATGCTTTCGAAGCTGTTCAAAAAAAACGCAGCAAGTGTTTTATCGGGTCTGAGAACATTCGGCTACGCCTCGTGCTTTTAAACCCGATAAAACATGGCTACTTGTTTTTTAAACATTGCATAAAGAATTGTAAAAAGCAATGGAAGTTGAAAAAAACGAGAATCCACAGAGAAGATCGAGTCGCATTGTTCGGTTTAAAAGTTCTTATATTTTTTGCTCTTCCAGCGAGATGTGTTTAACCTTTTCCTTATTTATGCCGCTCTGAATTCACAAAAGAAACAGCATCACCAACTAGCTAGGTGAGTAAAGCTTTAGGCCCAGTCCACACGTATCCGGATACGCCTTCCGTCCACACGTATCCGGCGAATTCGCTGGGGAATCCGCAACTGTTTGAATACGCTCTCCAGAGTGGATATTTTTTAATCCGATACAAATCCGGAACCGTGTGGACGCCAAATCCGAATCAGTATTTTTTTATCCTGATGACGTAACAAGATCGAGCCCAGTTCCTTACCGTGAAATCAATCCTCAAGATGGCTGGCGAGGGCTTTATGGCGCATGCTCTGTTACCTCTGTTTCATTGACGGAGGAGTCCTGAGTACTCGAGTGAATCCGGATACGTTTCGGATACGTGTGGACAGGCAAATACTACTTGAATACGCTACGTGTGGATGGAAATATTTTTGAATCCGGTAAGAAAAAGTTGCGGATTAAAAAATATCACGATACGGTGGACGGGACCTTAATTTTGTGGTAGAGCAACCGAGTATGGGCATGTTGATTGCTAATTAATAGAGAGTCTTTGTGATGGTGATGATACGTGGCGTAAATTTGCATAATGACCTGTATCATGACCTGAACAAAAATGTCTAACTTATTCCAATGTAACAACGAGGACGCAAATTGAACGCCAAGTACAAGATGTTACAAACGACTTCTCTTTTTCGTTATTATTCAAGGAGTTTATTGACGGAGAGGAAGGCCATGAAGGAAAATGCGCCAATGACGGACAGATTAATGGCACAAGCATTAGCGTTGCACGTGGAGTAGTTTTCTTCATTCCGCCTTGGTAACGTGTTTCATTTCGGGATTCAGTAAAGTGATTTTCTGACTTGAAAATGAAAAGCGTGATCTCGAAGTTTGGGGTATAATTATCCCCTTAAGCCTCGTTTACACCAGCAATTTTTCTTTGACAAGGAAAAATTGCTCGCGTAAATATGGTAAATTGATAATTTGCTCGTGTAAAAATGTGGCAAGGAATATTTATGAGATTCGTTCCCAGTATCACGCTCATGCTTATACAAAATGGCGGCTCAAGTCTGGAACGAGCTTCGACGAGTTAGGGACTCGCTGAATAACAAGTATTGCGGATACAGGTTAAACTTGTCAAGGAAAACTTGTTAATCGTCTACACCGGCAATGATTCCTTGTCAAGGAAAACTTGTTGATCCTTTACACGAGCAATTATAATTGCCAAGGAAACTTGTCAAGGAAAACTTGCTGGTGTAAACGGGGCTTCAGGCTCGAAGCTTTTGTCTGTTATCCGGGGAATGTGAGGAAATAGAGGTAACCCTGTGCCCCATGTTAATTATTTGAAATCTTTTTTAGATCGCGCCTGTGCTGCGAAGGTTATTTTTATCTGTTGTTACCATGACAGCGCGGTCTACTTTCACACCAACTGACAAATAAGGTGTCGTCTTTGAAATAACCACGCAGTATGACAGAGCTAATAATAGATTTTAAATAATTTTCATTGGACTAGGGCCAAATACGGGAATTCGCTATCTTACCTCATATTCTTTTGCTGATATTAAAACTACTACCCCGAGATTTGGCGACGGATGGTAATGTGGAGTTACTTTACGGATAAAATTATCGTTACATCACAAACAAGATGATTCTAAACAAAAGCTACCTTTATCCGGGCGATTTACCATAAACTTGAAAAACGTCGGGCTGACTGACTTTTTTCAAGATTACCCAAATGCAATCCGTTTCAATCTTGTCCATTTATGTCCATCCATGCTTTTCTTTCCTTTTGCTGTTTTTTTTTGTTTTTTGTTTTTTTGTTGCTCAACTGTTTTAAGTGGTTTTGCAATATTTCATACTACTTTTTCGATGTTATGAAATTACGTAATTTTGCGTGACATAGCTCGTTGGAGCTGAAGCACGTATTCCTTGAACTCGCCTTGGAGGGACCATGTCGTTTATTTTGGTATATTTTGGGGCCTAAACCCTTTGATAATCAAGAGTGTTTGAACTCGAAAATAGTTGTGCGTTAATCATCATCACCATCATTAGTTGTAATTATTGCCGTTTCATCCTTTTTTGTAGGATTTTGCGTGTCACGAAATTACTTTAACTGCGTGACATCCTCGAAAGAAGGAGGCTGTGTGGGTTTGGGAATGGTGAATCCAGGTCAAAACGATTATTTTTCTATGCACAATTTTAAATATATTTTTCTTCAACCGTTTATTCCGCACTGGTATATTAAAAGTACTCCATGTGCAATCATTAAAAGTTAGCTCAGTATATGAATTTGAATTTAGAACAAGGAATTATCTGCCATCTCGTTGAAGACTCTGTGGTGATTCCGATTCCTTTGTTTTGATTTCAAGTTTGCACATTGCATGGAAGTTTAATAAATAAATAAAATGTTTCACTCGACTTACTCTTGTTCCATCAGCTTCGAACGCTCATTTGACCGCTGTTTCGGGAAAGGAGCATTCGCCAACGAAGACCTGACTCGAGAGAGCGGCGGAAATCAAGCCTAATCGTGAGTTCGACCCCCGGCCAGACTAACACTCAGGGTCTTTTTACAACTGAGGAGAAAAGTCTGCCCTTTGTAATTACATCCGAAATGATTAGACTCTCAAGCCTTCTGGGAAAAGGACTATAAACAGTTGGTCACGTCTCACAACCCTTGTTCGTAAACTCTGAGGGACGTTAAAGATCCCACACACTATCCTTGCTTTTCATCCACGTGATGAGACGGCCATCTTGGTGTACAAGACAATAGAAAATGGTTCCACACGTTTTTGTATAACAATAGGACATTTGCATGATGACGCCATATGACTACAAGTACCAGAATCCTTCAGGTTTCGCTTGTCTCAAGTTTTTACCCCACTGGGAATACAAAATTTAAATATGAAAAGAAAAACAAACTGAATTGTGGTAGTTGTAGTCAAATGACGCCATCGTGAAAATTGCCTATAGAGTCGAATTCCCAAAAGACATTTTACAGCATTGTTCTGTACACCGACATTCCCGCTGTGACGTCAGATGAAAACCCCCAATTCGACAAGAGCAGGTTTGTGTTCTGGCCTGAATGTGTCCCCAATCAGTGCCGTAAGGCGCTACATGCCTAGACACGCAGATAAAGATTGTGATCGATTGATTGATTGATTCTTCGCCTCGCTGTCGGTTCTCGGTATTTCCGACGTCCTGGCTGATTGATAAGGAATTCTACACCAAAGAGCAAGAGGCCGTGTTGGCCTTAACTGGAATTTTGGAGCCACTGTCAGCTATCCATTTGATTGTTATTGCAACTACACTCTTTTCTACCGGTTAAGGCAAGTCTGTTCCACATAAATGGCCCTAACGTCATTAGTTATGTTTAAATTCTTGTTTGGGGTAAATGTGAACGTCTTGGAGGGAAGCCATAATTTGTATCGAATCCTTCAAAACAGCCCCATAGCTCCTTGGCTTCTGGGCTGGAACAAGGGAGAGGTCCTGAGAACGAGGTTGGATCCAGACTTTCCCTTGCGACCTCGTGATCGTTTGCGCATTCCAAAATAATGGAGGAAAGGTTTTCGGAGAATATGGAAAGAAAACTGCTGTTCAAAGGGGGCTCGACTTGGTTCTGTGTTCGGTAAGATTTCGGATCAAAGTCGAAAGTTTGTGGCGCTTCAAGACAAGGCTTACTTTTGAAGGGATTGACATCGGTGAACACACACACGTTTTTGTTTACTTCGTGGTCATCCTTTACGTGTTAAGCTCAAACCAGTACTAATTCTTACTAATTGCAGTTGAACCGAAATCAATAGCCCATTTCCGAGTTGCTGTATGCCTCAGCTTCAAAGCGAGTGCTGGTGCAAAACCATTCAAATGGAAATGAGTTGCGTATTGTTATGCAAATCAAACTCATTTCCCTTTCAATAGTTGAGCACCAAAACTCACTTCGAAACAGAGACAAACAGCAACTCGGAAATGGCCCATTCACTGGCGGAAGAGTATGGGATATAAGCACCGCTGCCTTTTTTGTTTTTGGCACAGGAACACCAAGGTAGCCGCCATGAGGTACCATAAAAAACGAAGGCTCAACAAATGCTGATTTTTCATTAAATCAAAAAGGGATTTAGAAGAAAGGATGTGAAGGTTTTGAAGAGAGTGGTGACAAAACATTTAATTACAAACACTGACATGTTCTCTCCTACACCATATCGTATATTTTATTCTTTGACGCAATGCTAAATAATGAATTGAATATGACAATGAACATTTTTCTATGACTGTCATTCTGTAACTTGTATGATTTATTCTTCACATGCATCTATGGTTGCCATAACATAAACGCGTGCGATAATTGTTCGCGCGATTGAATGCGTAACTTACAGGTCCTGATGTGGCTTTCTACTCTAACATAATAGGTTACTGCAAGAGTCCAAGAGTAAGAATCTGGTATCAGGTTTGTCCCCATCAGCGTCAAAAAAGTGTTTGTTTTTAACCAAGTTTCGAGGGAAAATAAAAAAATAGACCAAATGTTGTACCCAATTCAAATCTACTGGGCCAATTTGGGTAAATCTTACTTTTGGGTGATGGACCCTTGCAGCCCGGCGCTGATCTTTGATCGGTTTGAAATTGTGAGGAGAATGTACGTACTGGTCACTGCGAGTCAGAGGATGATCCAAGCATTGTTGCTCCCGTGATCTAAACTTTCATTCCCCTAACTAGTTCCATAGACTTGTTTATTTGCTAGTCATGAGAACTTGGTGGTATATCAAAGCAATATCCCTTAACTGATAGTAATCTTCATTACCAATACTTGTTGTAACGGAATGTGTTTGAAATTGTAAGGAGAATGTACATGCTGATCACTACTGAGAATCAAAGGGTTAAAACGAGGATGATCTTCACCACGTGATTTTATCATTCTTTCTTAAAGTCGTCAAAGGTGTATTGCACCCCACGTGCGTTTGGTAAAGGTAAAGGTAGACGTTATTTAACGTCGGAAGTTCCTTTACTCTCTAGAGAGTACTCTCCCAGGAAGCCGACGGTGCGTTCATTTTACCCCCCTCTTTCCATCAGTGCTCCGTTTTAAGGGTATTTAATCAAGCTACACTGAAAGGAAAGAAGTCGAAACAAGGGTGTGAGATCCGGCGATCGAACTCGGGATCTTATGCACCAAGGCCGCGCACTAACCGACTGTGCCACCCTTGCTCCTGTTTCGTAAGAGTTTTACGAAGATTTTGGCTTTCAACTTTGCAATTATTTCCCCTTTTTTTTTCGCTTGAAAACAATTTTAATAAAGACCATGCAGCTATAGGGAAGACATCGTTGACGTCACCTATTGTCATTAATGTGCCAACCAGAGCCTCAATGGCTGTCGAAACAAAGGATCTTTTGTTCCTGTGGTTGACAAATTTGAACAATAAAAGCAGTGTTTGTAAACAGATACCTTCCCTATAGATGGTTTTCAATCACGTGATGAGACGGCCATGTTGGTGCACAAAACAATAGCAAATTATGGCTCATGTTTTGCATTATAATAGAGTCAAATGCCCAATTGACTTTTTTCTCTATTGTTCTGTGCACCAACATGGCTGCTGTGACGTCAGGTGAAAGGTCCACGTTACGTCGTCGCCGCCATTTTGGAGGTCGAAAACAAAAGATCTCTCATTTACACCTTTTATTCGTTCACTAGCAATTGTGTAGTACATCTTTTTTATCTGTGTCGCTAGACATTGGTTACAAATTACATCTTCATAGTACGTTGATCGTAGTTTCACTACTTGGGCTTTTCATACCCGCATTTTGAGGGTAACACGCCTCAATCCCGATCAACTGAAGATGCTCTTCCGTGGCTGGCCAATTACTACTTTAAAAAAATTGGGAGATAGGTACGAGTTTAACGGAGTAGGAATGTTTCCGTAAACGCTATGTAAATGTTAACATTTACCTTGGATGACAGACGGAGGAAGGCGGCGTGGTCCATTGGGTAGGGAGTTGGGTTTACATGCTGTTGCCCTGGGTTCAAATTCCGTTCTAACTTCTGGTTTGGATTTTTTTCCGGTTGTCCCGGATTCAAATCCCGTTCTGACCTCTGGTTTGGATTTATTTCCGGTTGTCCCGGATACATCTCTACCACGCTTTGAAAATAGCCAACTGGTTGGCTCCTTCTAGTTGGGGTTCTTAATCATGTTTCTTTCAAATTATTATAAGGTGGGTGCCTGTGAACTAGCTTCATAGCTAAGTGCACTTCCACTATGAACAAAGCATTTACTTTTTTTTACGCGTAGAAATCGAAATAACAATATGCTCTCCACGGACTCCAAGTAAAAATAACTAGGAAAATGCTAATATGCAAAGTTATTGAATGCGCGCCGTAATCTACTTGCGAACACCATGGTCTTTATTTTTCGAAGAAGGCAGTACCTTTGCAATTGCGATTGTTTCATTCACATTTAAGTTTCCACAGACTGAGAGGTGCATCTTTTGTCGCCCGCAAGAAAGAAATTTTGGATCATGTTATTATCCATAGCGAAGGACGATTAATCTGACGCTACTTAAGAGTACATTTGGTTTAATTTTCGTGATATGACAAGAGGTACAGAAAGTTAATAAGAAAGGAAATACTTAATGTACCAACCAGGTGTTTATTGTCTGCCAAAACAAGAAGTTGTTTCGTTTCACTGGCTGCCACAGTCTAATGACAGAAAGAATGTTTCTAAACAGATATTTTCCTTAAGGGAAAGTTGACTACGTGCGTATGAGCAAATGAAAGATGTCAACAACACATGTTTGTGTGTAACTAGCTTTACGAGTATCTTACAAAATTATCCAACTTGTGGTAAACGTGTAGAACCCATAGACCTTATTCCAAAATGGCCGTCATTTAAATATTCTTTTGTTTTTATTCAAATTAGCCCTTGATGCCTCGTTCTTGAGCTGAAAATTCAAAAGAATATTTTTCCTTGAACGAGGCATCAAGGTCTAATTTGAATAAAACCAGAAACCCGTGTAACGCGCGTTAACAGCTTCCGAATATTCAGTGCGAACTGATTGGTTGAATGTTTCAGTGCTAAGTACCATATTTGGAAAACCCTCGCTCTTCTTGTTCCAAATATGGTACTTAGCAAAGTGAATGAATATTCAGAAGCTTGTTTCCCCGCACACAAGGGGCCGTTACACGTTTCAACCCTTATCGGTTTCTGATAAAACAAAAGATATCTAAATGGCGGCCATTTTGGAATAAGGTGTATACATAAAAAGCGACTAGCTGAGTTAACAAAATGGTACAAGGACATATCACTTCTTATATTGCTTCGTAAAACGTCTCGATCTCACTTGGGTCAAAGGATTGTTGACCCGCCAGGAATGTGTTGTAGGAGGAAGTTCCGGTCGGGAAGTGGTAGCTGTATAAGTTGGTGTACGAACCTGTGTGGCCTATAGCATTGTTTGCAACGTGCAGGTCGTGGCCACCTCCAAACGTAGGGCCATAGTTGTATTGATTATATACGGAAAGGGCATCGTTTGGGTCTTGTTGGGTCAGGCGCTGTGGAGTATTGATCTGGTTTGCCAATGAGAAAAGAAAGGCATTTGGATCGGTTTTGTAACTTGTTGAATCATCTGAATGGGAAAAAAGAACGCGAAACTCAGTGAAGGTATCATATGCGTGAAAAAAGATATTTCTTCAAGGTGAGAGCAGTATGAGAAGTATCTTTTCAACTGGTCAAGGAAAGTCTCCATGATTGGTTATACGCCAAGAGTTATGAAATTTCTCCCTGGAACAATTGGCTCATTTAAATGAACCAATCGTATCGCAAAGCAAATGCATGCATGTAGGTGGCAGAAAAAACGGGAAAACGCTAGCGAGCAAGTCTCAATTGGTTTTACTTTCACCACTTTGTGTTAGAATTTGGCGCGAGTTTTTAGCCAATCATTGAACTTAGCGATGCAGAACCACAGAGAAAGACTACATTACTTTCGGAACCAGTTTACAAAACCAGTCTACAGGTGACAAATCTATAAGATGATGGATTAATTTCAAAATAAAACTTAACTTCAGAGATTATAAACGAGCTTTTGTGAGGTTTCTTTGTTTCCATAGCCTCGAAGTGGGGGGTTTTGTCTGTGGTAAATCTGCGTACTCACTGCACCAAGGCAATTAGCCATTTATGGGCGTGCATTTTGCATGATTTTTATAAATGTTCCAAAATTAATAACAAACTCTTTTTAAATTAACCAGCCCCACCCACATAACGGAATAGAGTATTTAGGAATTCTTTAACTGCTAGCTTACACAGTTACACTACTGAAAAGAGGTGTACCAAAATCAGTAGCCTGGGATTCTCTTTAAAGGATTGGGGTAGTACCCCTTGGGGGACTCAGAGGGTAGGAACCCTTGGGGGGTTCAGACACCGCGCTATCCAAGTTGAAAGACTTCCATGAATTTTCCAGCTTTTCAGGTATCATAATTGTCCTTCTTCGTCATCTTTTTCGCACGATTGGTTAAACGCTAAAAGCAACAACGAAAAGCTCTAGCTTCCTTCGCACTCTTATATAACAAAATCAATCGCAGTGGACTGGTTACTTCACAATCTTACAGTAAGAGGTGTTTCAACTTTGACGGAATTTAATCCTCTTGAAGGGGAGCTATGACAATCTACAGATCTCAGCGGACCTCATCTTCAGTGTCAAATGATGTGTGGTAAGTCCATGCTGTAGTCGAAATGAGCAGATTGGTTGGATTTGGACTTCATTTACCCACCCAAGGATTATATTCAAAAAAGGTATGGCATTCCTGGGTCTTACAGAAGCAGCACTTATTAAAAAGATCATAAAACTTTTAATTTGTGAGACATGTTTCCATGTGTCTCATATCTCCGTCGGTTGTAAAAACATTTGAAGAAACTGTCTGAATTTCAATGAGTTTGACTAAACTCTTTTCTTTTAAAAGAACCTTTTATTCTCGGTTTTCACATGACGTCACGGCCGCCATGTTGGAGCCCCTAAACAAAGAAACGGCGGTCATGTTGGAGCCCCCACCAAATCCTCCGGGAATTTATTTTATTATTATGCAAACGTTTTCTTTTGTTTTCGTTGCAAAACATGGCTGTTGATCACGTGAGTGAAAACCAACAATAAGAACGTTGAAGCTGGGATTATCAAAATTTTAAAAAACGTGTTAAGATCATTCCTCAGGCTGGAAGTCGATTAAGAACGTTGGTTATTTTGCCAGGAACCCATGACCCGGAGCCTACAACTCCACTGTGTTCGTGTAACGGCCTTTTCACAGACCGATTTATTTTTAGATTAAATTTCCTGCGAATGAGACTCCCACAGGAGCCCGATGACCAATTACAAGAAATTAAGCTGACGTCATAGGGTCACCGAACTGGAACTGCCTTTGTTTTTTTACCTAATTCGCGGGAAGGGCTAGTCTAAAAATAAACCTACTTGTGAAAACGCCGTTTCACAGACGCTGTATGGAAGTTGCACGCTCCAGATGGGCTCCTGATTTTGCTCATTTGTATCGTCAGAGCACGTGGCATCAGAGCAAGTCGCGCAAGTATGTGACAAGCAATTTGATACCATCCATATCACAGCAAGCAAGCACTTCGGTCACGTCCGCATTGATTTATTGAAATACTATACCATGTAAATTGAAAACATCGTAAGAAACCTTTCAGCCTCAAATCGCAAAAATATACAAGAACGTTCCAAAATTAGAGAGGCCACACCGTACTTTTGTGGGAGGCGCGGTGGCCTCATGGTTAGTGCGCTCGACTCCGGATCGAGTGGTCCGGGTCCGGGTTAGGGGCCTGGCCGGGGACATTGTGTTGTGTTCTTGGGCAAGACACTTTACTCTCACGGTGCCTCTCTCCACCCGGGTGTATAAATGGGTACTGGCGTAACGCGATGGACTAGCATCCCATCCAGGGGGGAGGATATATACTCCTAGTCGCTTCATGCTACGGAAACCGGAGATAAGCGCCGGCCTGAGGGCCTCCTGGCTCGTAAGCAGTGACCTTACACCGTACTTTTAGTTGTTTTCAAATGAAATTAGGTACGAAATCATAGTGTATTATGCATGCTTCCCTGGGTTGTCATAAATTCAGAGAGTTCTTTTTTTCCAAATCATTATATGTACCTGACGAAGATGCGAGACATAGCGAAACGTGTTTTACAAATTGAAAGGTTTCCTAATCTTCTTTCTTCTTTTTCTTTATCTGACAATTTCCACTCCAACAAAAAGATAACCCAGGAAATGATGTTTTTAAGCAAAATTTTCAAAGCGTCTGTAACTGAAATGAATGAATTTTAAAATCGCTTATTTTTGTTTTCAATTTTCCTGGTCGCCGCCATCTTGAATAATTGTTACGTGTTACTGTTGCCCTATTGTCCTAAGCCTTGTTTTCACCAGCGACGCAAGCACAGGCGCAAGCATAAACGCACGCTTCTTTCATCGTGACAACGGGCCTTACGGAAGCATAAGCACACGCACAAGGATCAAGATTTTTCCTTTTCCTTGTGCGTGCGCTTATGCTTGCGTTCTTTTGCACAACGCAAGCTGTGATGTTCGTGCAGTGAAAAAGACCCATTCCAGATTCCACTCGCAGTGCCACCTTGTAAGAGAGAACATTGAACTGGTGAATCTTTGTCTCTTCGTTGTGTTTGTGCTTGCGTTATGGTTCGTTTTTACTTGACACGAATCTCCTTTGCTTGCGTCGCTAATGAAAACCAGGCTTAGCAAAAACTCTATTGTCTAAAAGAGCAATAAGGCAACCGTAACATGTCACAGATATTCGAGATGACGGCACCTGTGAAATTTAAAGTGATAAAAAAATCGATTTTGAAATTTATTTTCTTCAGTTAAAAGAACTTTTTTTTTTTTTTTTAAATATAAGAACAAATTTGATTCCCAACATTATTTCCTCCGGTTTAAAGTTATTTTTTTTGTGGGAGTAGAGGTTCCGTTTACCAATTGCGATTGATTTTCGAAGTGCTATGAGCTACTCACCCCATGATACGCTGGCATAGCCCCCGAATATATTCTGGTTCACCTTGATTATGGTAACAGTTGGCCCTTTTCCATCACACAGAGAGTGAAAGGTCAAAGCAGCCCAGCCGTCCTTTGAACCACGCCAGCAGAGTTTCCAGGAACTTTTGCTTTGTGATACTAGCTTCAGCCATTCGTGTAGTTGGACCAGGTAAGTTTGATTGCTTCCAATAATGACAGACTTTTCTAAGCCCTTTGCAATCTTCTCTGTTGAACGAACAAACCATTCCATTTAGATCACAACTCCCAAGATCCGTGGTACAGCGTATCGCTTCGACTCGCGGATCGCTTATATATATAATAATGACACAACAGATGAAATTCAGTCAAAATGTTTACATTACGCTGATGATACTTCGCTTTTTGAAGTCGTTGATTCACCAGATAACACTGCGTTGATGTTGAATAAAGACCTTTAATCCATACAAAAGTGGGCTACGAAATGGCTTGTTACAATCAATCCTAGTAAAACTGAATGTATGACGTTTTCATCCAAACGGGTAAGACCGCTACATCCCGACCTATTTTACAATGGAAATAACATTTCTGAAGTTTCTAACCATACTCACTTAAGCATAACGCTGTCTTCTAATCTGACATGGAGAGCTCACACATTTAGTGTTTATCAAAAAGCTAGTTAAATATTAAATATGTTGAAAGGAATTAGGTATAAAGTAGGCACTCAGAAAATTGTATAAGTCGGTTATCAGATCTGTTATGGAGTATGCTGATGTGCTTTGGGACGGCGGTACTGAAGAGGAAAGCGAACTCCTTGAATCGGTTCAGTATGAAGCCGGGAAAGTCGTGACAGGTGCTATGAGGGGAACTAGTAAGATTCGCCATATGGTAGAGCTGGGGTGGCAGGAGATGAAAGTCAGACGCGATATTCATAAGCCGATTTGTTATTTTAAGATAGTAAATAATTTGAGTCCGTCTTATCTTAAGGATCTGCTGCCCGGCTACAGTCTGTGAGAGAACTCATTTTACCCTTCGATCTTCTCAAAATTTTACTCTTTTCCCTGTGTACACAGAGCGCTTTAAAAGGTCTTTCTTCCCTTCCACAACTAAACCGTGGAACGACATTGATTTAGAAATTCGTGAATCTGATTCAATTAGCTCTTTTAAGAGAGCGTTAGTTAATTACTTTAATTATTTTAAAGTATTTTTCGCCTTTTGATTATTCTCTTGACAGATACTCTTTTGTAATTCATACTAGACTGAGGCTGGGCGCTCGTGGTCTAAATTTTATTATCTTTTTAAGATCGCTGTTAACTCTTCACCTATTTGTCGCTGCGGCTTTGACAATGAGACTATATACAACTCATTTCTTTTTACAATGTCCTAATCATGCTGCCCTAAGATCTGATTTGCTCACTGCTGCTGCTCGTATAGCTTTTGGTCAATGGTTTAAATATTCTGACCAGCAAAAAGTTGAACGTTTTCTGTTTGGCTCTTCTGACATGTCAAATAATGAAAACGTTGAAATTTTCTCTCATGTCTAGCACTTTATAAGCAGGCGTTTTCTTTTTCTTTTTGTGGTCATTATAATTAACCTGATTAACTTAAAACTTTCTTTTTTGACTTCGTGCCCTTGTTTGATTTTTTATGTGGTAATTAGAATTTTGGTGTAAACCCCCCATGATGAGCTCATTTAGCTCTTGGGGCAAACATGTATATAAATATGTTTAAATAAAAAAATATAATAAATAAACAAATAAAAAAAATGGATACCATTGGGAAGGACCATTCTTCTCTTAGCACACTTCGCCCGTATTGCACAGGACGAGAACGAGAAGGATGATAAACGCGAAAGACTAAGGATGGTGGCAGAAGGTTATAATTGAGCCTGTGGACGGGCACTTTGTGCAGAGGCTTTTAAAAAGAGAAATAACATTGTTAACTCTTCGTTACTAGAATGCTTGATTTAACTATCGGTCACATGATCTTAAAACAGGTTACTATTTCGTGAGCCGTAAAGAGGAGGTAGCCCCCACCCTGGTTAAGTGATGGACTTGATTTCCTAATGGTTAGAACTTCGTTAACGTCAAATTTACTCTTGCATTCCTCTCTACCAATATAACCGCTTTGACTTTTCTTCAAAACATCAAGTGATTTAAGGGCACGCAAGGCGTGTAAAACAAAACTGTCAGCATCAGTCGCAATAGTACCTTCATTAGACTGGACTTTACCTGAGCAGTTTCTTCCGTCTCCTTCATAGCCTTTTTTGCAAGTGCAATTGTAAGATCCTGCGGTATTCGCACAGGTGGCATTCACGTGGCACTCGTTTTCAGATGAACACTCGTCAATGTCTGGAACCAAAATGAACACAACAAAGGGAAATCGATGAATGCAGTCCAAACAATGCAACATGGCAACGACCACGAGGTCGAGATGTGCCAAAACTCCACGTGACTCATGGGCACGCAAGTCGTGAAAAACAAAACCTTCATTAGACTGGACTTTACCTGGGCAGTTTCTTCCGTCTCCTTGATATCCTTTTTTGCACGTGCAATTGTAAGATCCTATGGTATTCATACATCTGGCATTAACGTCACAGTTGTTTTCAGATGAACACTCGTCAATGTCTGAAATCAAATAAACATAGCAAAGCGAACTCGAGGACTGCACTTTACAACTTTTATTTCAAACAAAACAACATGACAACGACCAGGAGGTCGACGAGTTAAATGATCACCTGACTAGTGGGCATGCAAGGCGTGCAAAACAAAACTGTCAGTGACGGTAGTTGGTTATTCGAACTCTTTCAGTGAGAATGAAGTTTTCATAGTTCCTGTCTCGAGCTTGGAACAAAATCTGTCTACAACCGATCTCGCACAGGAGCTCGTCAACGGGAGCCTTTATCTCCACTTTATTCCTTAAGTCAACCCTTTCCAGAGTAAATTTATTTTTAGGAACAGCTAGGTTTCCTGCATTTTCATTGGCTTGCTGGACACAGGTTATCAGTTCATATACCTGCTGTACCTAATATGGTCAAGAAACGCTTCAGCAGTAAAGCGAGATGAAAACATTTTTGCAGCTCTGAGGAAAAAGGGTCTACAAAAGCCTTTTTGGACCGGCATTGACCGAGGCAGAATTTGATGCTTTAGTCGGCAATACTACCCCCGGGAACACCAAAGAAGAGTCGTTGATCCTGGAGTTTTTAATAAAACAATTATTCTACTCGGGCTTGCTGGATATGAAATGATTGTAACCAACTCGGCGCTATGCGCCTCGTTGGTTATCTATCACTTCATAGCCAGCAAGCCCGTATAGAATAATTGCTAAATATACATTTCTTTCCCGTATCCTCAGTAACCGTATGCCGAAGCCATCGTTCTTTTGACTAAAAAAGGAAACGGAAGACGCTAAATCGTCTGTAATTCCTTGAGTCGACCCTTTCCTGAGTAATTTATTTTTAGGAACATTTTTTCCCGCGAAAAGTATTATATTTCCCTTGACGCTGAGATAGCTCTGTTTGATTGGCTTTTACAACTCTGGGGTTGCTGAATCTCCCGAGGGAGGAGTTCTGTGAATAAATCTACTCGGGAAAGGGTTGACTCCTTGGCCAATTATAGGAGATTTATGAAGGCTTTATAAAGAGCGTTTATAAAGGCTCCCCTTGGTGAGCTCATGTCTGGCATCATTAAAGTGGTACTACGACCAAAAAAAAGTTTTGTTTTTCCTTTGGATTTCAAAACTATGTTAACTAAACACTAACTCACCCAAGTTTTAAGTTCTGATTTTAAAAAGACACCTGTTTATTTTAGCTGGAATTTTCTTATTTATTGGTCCGCCATTACTAACTTTAAAATCTTGAGAGAGCTGGGTCGAGGAGAAAATGACGTCAAACACGCACTAGTTTAAGAATGCAATGCGTGTGTACGCGGCCTAATTAATATGCAGCACGGGAGTTTCGGGCTTTCAGACTTTCAACCCGTGTTTTGCATATATAATAAATTGCGTTTACACGCTGAAATTTTAAGCTAGTGAGTAAATGACGTCATTTTCTCTAGATCCAACCCTCTGAGGTCCAATCGGCCAGTTTTGAACGTGAGTAATGGCGGACCATGAAATCCAAAACTTACACTCAAAATAAAAAGCCTTTGGATAAAACTCAAAGCTCAAAATTTTGCCAGTTAGGTGTTAAGCGAACACGCTTTCAAAATCTGAAGAAAAAAGGAAATGATTTTTTGATTATAGTACCACTTTAACTGAATTGCCTTGAAAAATCCTATCTGGATCCTATTTTTGAAAGAAGCCCTCAGTTGTGTGCACCTGATAGATTCATGTTCAACTAATATCTCTCCGTTTTGGGCCAGGTCGTCCCACATCTTTATGTTTTGGACAAGAATATGTGAACGATTGAAATAAGATAATTTATCTTTTTTGCCTTGGAGGATAGATATCAGGTTATTCAACTTTAAAATGGCGCGTTCGATTCTTTGGCATTGGTCAAATTATTCGCTTAGCTACTTGGCTAAAACCAACTAACAGGATATGGGATGCCGATCTTACCGTTTTCGCAGTCTCGTCCGGTGAATCCCGCTTTGCAGATACACTTGTAGCTGTTGTCTTCGTACAATGGCAGACACGTTCCATTGTTCTTACAAGGCCAAACGCTACATGTTGACTATAAAGAATTAATCCAGGCTTACTTGATATAATAATAGACTTGCGTGGAATTTAGGCTTAATCTCGATTGCTATGAGTTTGTCTAAAGTCTTAGCTAGAGGCATGGCCACACGATTACTTCATACGTCCTTGTTGATCTTGAATATACACAGCATGAAATGCTGTGTATTCAAGATCTTAAACCAGCATTGAATGTACAGTCGGATTCTCTTCGTGCTAAAGTATTCCTGTAATGAGCATGGCACTCTTTTATGCAAATTTTCTTCAACTTAGCCTTTTCACAAACCGCATTTTATCTATCATTATGTAACCTTGATAATGGCGCAAGATGCACCGAAACGTCGGTTTCTATCACTTATATCTCTTGTCTCATGTCCTTGTTAACGCAGTGAAACCTTCATCGTTCATTTCAACAACCAATTTGATAAGCGATACTGATTAAAAAGGTGTTAAAGGTAACAAAGTGACATTGACGGTGAATAACAGCTTAGCCTTTCAATATTTAATTTATTCCTTTCGGTTTTGCACGGTAAGCTGGGGTTGTTATATCTCGGCGACAAAGAACGTCAGCGACAACTGGTGACGGTGATGGTGTGCGACGCTCTTCGTAGCACTATTCTCATGTACGCAATGCGTCCCTATCTTTTTAACTTTCATGTTTATTGCATCTTATTTACGTCATAAGACTTTGAATTTCTGTGGCTTGTCAATATTATCGCAATAAAAAAATATTAAATAACAAAAGAATTAAAAAGGAGAGTGAACACAAGAACTCACGGTATGCCATAAAAGTCCAGGACGCTTTCGACTTACCGCGATGCTGAAGTGGTGAAAGAATTCGTTGGACATGAATTTGTCCGAGTTGTTGTACTTGTCCGATGGGAGAACTTCACAAAGCAGTTTACCGTTGATGTCCGGGTAAGCTGCCAGGTTGTATGAAAAACATGTCGGAGTTTCCAAACAGGCAAACGAGCACTGGGGCATCCAGTCAACGTGACTATACCCAAGAATGGTGATATTCAAGTAGGAGAATTTGTCTTCTTTAAAGTTCACAAAACTGACATCATTGTTAGGTTCACCGCGACTGATAGCTTTGTCGGCTGTTTTCTCTGAAATAGATGAATTGCAGCTGAACACAAACAAAGGAAAGGTATCGAACACACCACGGCGAACACGAGCTCCTTGACAACATCGGAGTGTTTACAGTTGAGGCCTTGTCTTAGAGATGTCATAAAAAAATGTTCGTGTTTCGTCAGATTGTGCTATGACAATAAAATTGACAGCGTCTTGTAGTTTTTAAACCAACGAAGTATTCTTCTGGTTTCAGAACGTTGTTTTTTCTTTGTTAGGTTCTCAAAGCAAAAACAGTTAGCATACATGCCAACTCTCTCGCATTATCCGGGAGTCTCCCGGATACCGAACGAATCTCCTGGTCTCCCGTACGGGTCATCAAATCTCCCGGATAAAAACAACTCTAAACATTTTAAAGACTTTGCTCTATTGGAGGCTCATATTGTATCCCCAAGTTAAAAAAAATTGATTTTTTCAAACTCGTTTCATTGTTTTAATGCATTTCTTCATTTCTGAACAAAACAAAATTCTGTTTGTTATCACAGCCATATAAATTCGCGTACGAAAAATCACGATTCGCTCGCCGGCCAAAACATTTTCTCCTGGGATTATCGTGAGGTCGACTTGTGGTAAGTCTATATAAACGATTGATTGATCAGATCTTTCCGTTTAACCAATAAAAATTCTCGACATAAGTGCTCTGTTTTCCCGCAAATTTCCTGTTCAAAACAGATTATTCTTGTATTCTGAAGGACTGCTGGGGCGGAAGGGGTAGGTGAGTGCGTTTTTGGGGGGGAAGGGGGAAGGGGTGAGTTAATCGTAAGGGAGGGGGGACCGGATGGAAAATATCTCCAGATTTTAGATCTCCAGAGGTTGGTATCCCTGAGTTAGTCTTATTCTAAAGCTTAAAGTTTAAGCTACAAGGGATTTTTAATTTTCTGAAATTTTCTAAGGAATCGATAAATTTTCACCTAAGCGGTGTCAGCGTTTTTCAGTTTGTTGACGTGTTTTGATTTTATACCACACTTTGTTTAAATTCCCAGTCAAAAACACTGTCGTAAACTTGATGGAAGGTAACAAATGCAAAAAGCGAGATATAAAATTTTTCCGAGACCCTTTAGCTAAACATATCAAATAACGTTCAAACAAAAGAATACTTTTCTCGATTTAAAACTACATTCAAGGACCAATAAAGTGATGTTAACTTCATTCTTATAGCATAAATACTGACGATATAAGAACGTTTTTAGAAAACGGACACTTCGAACCTATGAGGGGCCCTCAGTTAAAGTTGTTGAATTCAGATTGAGATAAAAGTGAGTGGAAAAAACAACGTATACCTGTAGCAACTGCATATGAGGGGACAATTATTAGTATAGTCAGAGAAGCTTTCAGAAATGTCGTACAGCCAAAGGGTTTCATCCTTTCTGCTTACTTTACGGTGCAGAACTGTTCAGTCGACCGTCAGTTTAGTGCAAAACAGTGAGTTTCACCATTGCTTATCCAGACGTGAAACGGCTTAATAATAAATGGTTTGTGGTTTCTAAGGGTGTTTCTACTAATTGTGGATAAAAGCGTTAATTAACCACATAAATATTTCATCTTAGCCCTGAGCACATCTTTCTTGAAATTCAAGCAACTTACAGGTACTTTACTATATTACATTTTTCGATACAAGATTATCACTTATCCAGTATCAGATCTTTCTTTCCAAAGTTTCGCACTGATTCTTTTATGGAAAATGTAGATCGTTGTAAAACAGAAAACGGGTGACTTGTGCTAAATTTGAATATAAAGAAAGAATAAAGAAAGACTAACTAAGTTCCTGCCAATTAACAGAGGAATTTCCGAATGGGAAACCATGGAAAATAAACACACATGCTAGGACTCAATAAAAGCACCAATTAACCACATAAATATTTCATCGTAGCCCTGAGGACATCCCTCTTGAAATTCAAGCGACTTACATGTACTTTACTAAATAATTTTTATTATACTTTTCTATACAAGATTATCACTTACCTAATATGAGATCTTTCTTTCCAAACTTTCGCACTGATTCTTGTATGGAAAGTGTAGATCAGAAAACGCGCACCTTGTGCTAAATTTAAATATAAAGAAAGGATAAAGGAAGACTATCTAAGTTCCTACCAATTAACAAAGGAATTTCCGAATGGGAAACGATGGAAAATAAGCACACATGCCAGGACCCAATAAAAACCAAAAACCGTCCGCTTTATTATTCTGCCATACCTACTAAAGTTGCTTAAACCCCTCCTCATTTATGTAGGACATTTTCAAGATCCGCAAACACCTTCAGCTTCAACGTTGTCAAAGTTTGCAAGAAATCTGTCGGCAGTTACAATGAACGCATTAGACACATCGGAGATATTTGCGTGTCAAAAGATTCAAGAACATTATTCAGCCTAAGGAAACACTTTGTGTAAGAGTTTTGACCCAAAAAAGCTCATCATGTTCTTTAACCCGTGAAACGTCATATAATATGGGTCAATATTAAATTCCTGTCTTAGTTTGCAGCCTTGAAATGGCAAAAAATTGATGGAATGATAGAATTCGGATTAATAATAAGTAATAAAGAACCGGTCTTTGTTGACGTTTGTAACAGATGGTATGCTCCCTGTTCCCTGGTTGAGAAACGAAATTGCATGGAATCCTCTAAAACAAATAAAGAACAAGACTCAAGCAGAATCAAAATCGTAGTATTTTTCTCTTTACAGTGTAGCGTAAAAAACTTTAAGATTAAAGAGTCAAGCGAAAAAGGACGACTTGAAAGTACTTTTCACGTGACAGAAAAGGAAGAGTTTCGAGTAAGATGACATATTGCAGATTTTTTTCCTTCTAAGAATTAAGGGGCTATCTAGGTAGAGTATTTCTCTTTTTTCGGAAGCCTGAACATAAATGACTTACAACGCTTCCTTTTGCTCTAAAACATGCCGTGAAACACAAGAGAATAATGCCAAGTCTTGAGGGAAGAGTTGATCATTATTGACTTTGGCTAAGAAGATTTGAAAAGAAGAAAACAAAATTATCTGAAAGTGTGAAATACTTTCCATCCTTGCTAGCCGTAACAACAGAAGACAAAATAGTAACAGTGCCGTTACATGACTGATTGGAGTCAGACAAACTACAAACTTTAATCTGTCACCGTTTTTGAGGGCTGTTGAGCGTTCTTCAGAAAGGGAAAAATAAAGTAACGATTTGTTTTCTTCGGAATTAGAAAGGAATTTTGATGTTTTTAAAGCTGAAATATATGGCGCCCATCTGTTGCTATGGTGAAGTCACAATAATGCGTGCATCTCGTACAAATAAGTTGTGTTTCGCGTGATACCCCAATATTACCATGATACGAGGAACAGCTGTACAGCTTTTCTCTCAAATTAAAATTGTCATGCAAAACTGCTTTGAGACACTTGGAGACGTTCTGTGATTATCCGCCAAAAACAAGTCATCGACCAATGTGATGACGAAGATCGTTGTCCGGCAATAAGAGTACAAATGACGCTGAACCTCATTCGATTTGTTAAATGCTAAACTCTTTTCTCTCCAATGGAAAACAAAAAGTAAGGGAAGAAAACGAAAAAAAACAAAACAATGAATAACGAATATTAGACCACAATCGGTGGCAAACGTCTTGGGACACTCACAGCCTTTGACATTGGTTTTCTTATTGAGTTTGAATAATGACGTATCGCAGCGACAAAATTAGTGAAAGCAGAGTTGTCGCATCGTGTGTAAACTTCCGGCAACAAGTCGCTGCGACAAAATATAAATGAACCAATGAGAGAACGTCATGTGATCAGCCATATTGAATTAGAAAACTAGTTCACATTCCCCCTCATACGAGATCATTGTGTGTGCACCAAACAGGCGTCGTGTCGCAGCGACTTGTTTTGCAAGTAGCACACATGGAGCAACTTGTCGCAGAGACATGTCGCTGCGACTTGTCACCTAGTGTGTCCCGGTCTTAACATCTTTCTCGTT
>OX421453.1:36525782-36535782 GCA_949126865.1 Montipora capitata | reverse complement strand
AGAACGTTCAGCCTCCGAGCTCCAAAATTAGACGTTCTTATAAACAAAAGCCGGAGAGTAATTGTGAATGATGGCACCCATTTACCAAATGTTCATGAATATCTAATCTTGGCAGCGAGACATTTTTTTTTTTCGCAAACCGGTTCTTGCTGTAGAACTTTCTTTTTCCATGTTGGAAAATATTATTGTCATGCACCAAGAGGGGATCATCTTCTCTTGCCTGCACCAATGTTTTGTTTTTTGTTTTTTAATGAAAAGTGAAGGTTCGCTTGATCGCCGGCATTTTTTCGAGGTGGATTGGGAAAATTAGGCCCATTTTCCTGCCATTTATCATTCATGACGGTTACATGAATGTCCTTTGACGAGCGGGTGGCCATCGGCCGATGTGACAAGATGTCGATTTTTTTCGCCGAAAAAGGTCTACAGTAACACTGGGGATATTGTTAAGGATGAAGAACCTCATTTTGAACATTTTGGTGGAATTTCGAGTCTTGGGATCGACGAAAAATGTAAGAAAATCTCTTTAGTAGAATCGAGTATTGTGTTGCGTAGCTGTAATCCGATGAAATCTGATCACTGAACAACGGCGATTCGTCTCGCTTCCGGTGCTTGTTTTCGCTCGTTTTTCCTTCTATTTCTTATATATTTGATGTTTAGATGCTCATTTGTTCCTTACCCCGGGTGCAAGAGGTACTATTTTTTTTCCCTCGAGGACCTAACCCTTACCCTAACCACTTGTCTCATAAAACAAAAGTTCATCACATTACACCCTCGTACAGAGTGAAAAAAAAAAAAGGTCGAGCCTGTGGTGTCGTGCTTTCATCAGTTCAGTTCTCGGTGTTTGGAACCCCTGATGAAACACTCGCACTCATTTTTGACGTATTACTTGAACTCTTTGGAACAAAAACGAAAGATAGCTGTGATGATCCTCGCACTTTACTTTGGATACCACTGATTCTTGTGTAGAAAAATTAATGTAGATCATTAGGGAGCTTAAGCACGCACATTTTTGAGACGCGAACGGCAACTGGAAGAGCCGGAACATTTTGCATGCCAGGACAGTGGTGTCTCCCAGATTTTTATACTAATCATCTCTAATGGAGAAAAGATACTTGGCGATGTAAATATGGTTGTGTGAAGACAAGTTTAAAGGGAAAACAGCTCACGTCTGGTTGCCATTCGCATTCCAAAAATGTGCATGCGTAAGCTCCCTATATTGTAAAACAAAACACATGTCTTGCGCTAATTTTAACATAAAGAAAGAATAAAGAAAGCCTAACTAAGCTCCTACCAATTAAAAGAGGAATTTCTGAATGAGAAACTGGGAAAATAAACTCAGTGAAAGCCAAAAGCCGTCTGCTATATTGTTCTGCCATATCTGCTAGAGCTGCTTAAACCTGGCACCATTTATGTAGAACATTTAAATAAGATCTGTGAAATATCTTCAGCTTCAATGTTGTCCAAGTTTTCAATCTGTCGGCTTGAAACATCTGAGACTTTAAGTCACGTTAAGTTGTCTTAAGTAGCCTTAAGTCACCTTAATTAATTCCACAAACACAACACACCTTAAAATTAGATAGTTCAGAATGAGTTAACGAAGTAGTGGCAGATCAAGGGAGGTATCTTAATGTTGTCTCCATTGTGGGGCAGGGGGTTCCCTCCGGATACCCATTTGAAAGGTGTTGATCAACCTGATGAACTCTTGCCGTAACACATAGGAGAGGCCAGAACACACATGGGGACATGTAGCAAAGAAGAGTGTTTGATGGAAACATGTAAGTCCTGATTAAATACATGTATTTGTGACGAGTCTTTTTTGGTAATTTTGCCTACCAACATGTAGTTCTGAAGAAGACACCACAAGTAAGATACAAGTCTCCACACATTTATTTTTTGGCAAGATATTATGTCATTTACAAAAACAGGTATTAAAACATGAAAGCCCATAAAATAGTTCAAGTCTTAAGCTATTGTAAGTTCCTCATCTTTGCGAGGAACAGTGGTATGTTGCTTTAAATAACAAGTATAACGGATGAAATAACCACAGGGTTCGAACACTCGGTTTTTCTGACATCCTGGCTGGTTGATAACGAACTCTGCACAAAAGGAGACCGTGTTTGGCCTTCACTGGGATTTCGCAGCCACTACTCCCTACCAATTTGATTGTTATTGCAACTACGCACTGTTCTAAAGGCCCCATTTGTTCAAACCATGGGGAGCGCTATCTGGCGGATAAATCACTATCCAGTGGATAAGTAATAGCGTAACCAATTGCTTTATCCAATGGATAGTGATTTATCCCGGTGGAGAGCGCTATCCGTCTTTTGAACAACTGGGGCCTGGTTAAGGCAATTCTGTTCCATATAAATGGCGCGTAATGTCATTATTTATGTTTAAATTCTTGTTTGGGGTAAATATGGACACCTTGAAGGAACGCCATATTTGTATCGAATTCTTCAAAACAGCCCCATAGTGCAATTCGAGGCAAATGCGATCCAGAGACCAAATTTGTTTCCAGGACCTCCCCTTGGCGTCTGCGCTGAAACAAGGGAGAGGTCCTGGAAACAAGGTTAGATCTAGATTTCCTCTTGTGATCTCATAATCGTTTTCGCATTCCATGATAATGGAGGAAAGGTTTTCGGAGAACGAAAAAACTCTACTCTTTGCTTTGAAAGGGGGCTCGACTTGGTTCAGTGTTCGGTAAGATTTCGGATCAAAGATTGAAGACTTAGACAAAGGTTTCTTTGGGAAGGGATTGGCATTGGCGAACATACGCATGTTTTTGTTTACTTCGTGGTCATCTTTGACATGTTAGAGTGATTTTACTTGACCCGTGAAATATATAGTGGAATATTACACGCTATATGTGCGTAAAAGCCCCTATCACATGGTGTATACAAGATGGAGGATGAAAAAACTGACACAAAAACAGAGCACACAATAATGACACAACTGAAGAGATAAATTGTACGATAGTTATTGTAATACTTTTCTTCGTTTATTAAGTGAAATTCTTCATTTTACAGTTTTCTTTACTGCACTACCGTTTTAGATCTAAATAGTCTGAGTAACATAAAAACAATAGGTCTAATTAGGAGGTAGTGTTACACAATAACTATTATTCCCTGTTTCACGGGTAAAGTAAAATCGCTCTAAGCCCAAACCAGAAATAGTCGCAGTTGAACCGAAATCAATACGTACACCGAAGGAAGAGTATGGGACACCAACATCCCTACCGTTTTTGTTTTCGGCACAGGGATACCAAGGTTGCCGCCATGAGGTACCAGAAAAGACGAAGGCTCAACGAATGTTGATTTTCCGTTGTATCAAAAAGGGAGTTAGAAGAAAGGATGTGAATATTTTGAAGTGAGTGGTGACAAAACATTTGATTACAAGCAAACAATTGCTAAGACTGACAATTGGTCACCTCGCAGCTCTTACAAGGTCTCACCTGATTGGAGACCACCCTAACCCTTAACAAAAGAACAAATAACAGAAACAATGGACCCTAGGCCTAAAACCTAACCCTTTTGTTTTAGGCCTAGGGTCCATTGTTTCTGTTATTTGTTCTTTTGTTAAGGGTTAGGGTGGTCTCCAATCAGGTGAGACCTTGTAAGAGCTGCGAGGCTACCGACAATTTCGCATGCATACACCATATCGTATATCTTATTCTTTGGCGCATTGATGAACAGTGAGTTACGTTCTAATTCGCTACGCTCAGCCGAACGTAAATTATTTTCCCCTTTAAAAAATGTAACTAAATACAACAACTCGATGGTTGGATGCTCAGGCAGTCCAACCAAAGGACCGAGAACTTCACAAAGTAAAAAATAAACAGTGGTCTTACCGGGAAAAAGCTGGAAATCACTAAAAGATTTATATTATATTCGAAGTGTTACCGCTGTTACTCTTCGCTTCTTTTCGCTTTTTCTCAGCGGCTGCTTTGGCTTTGCGAATCTTCTTCTCATCTTCAGATTCTGAGGCGAGATCATCACTCTCGTACTCTTGGACAACAGGCCAACCATCTCTGTTCTTGTCAGGATTTCTGATCAACTTCCGACGCTTTTTAATGATCAGCTTTCCTTCTGAACTAACTTGTGAATGTCAGCCGGACTACTAGTACTGTCATCGATTCGTGTTAATATCTTGTCCAACTGCAGATTCACCTCGAACTGCTTTCGGTTGCCTTTATATTTAATGTCCGCGGCTTCTTTATCAGACTTAGCTCTCCGTTGAACTGTTTCCCTTTCTCTTCCAACTGTGAGGTCAGGTAACCTTTGAAAAGCGAAAAAACCTCATCGACCAACTATGACTTCGAAGAAGAGTTCTGAGATACAACGTCGGCTTGGGCGAAAGAAGGCGCCGAACCACTCTCTAACACGAGGCTCGAAGCAGTCTTCTCAGCCATCGAAATGAACTAAACGCCAGGATGGAGATCGTGAGCGAGAGGAATCTAGCAGCTCTTCTAAGCCTTAAATACTAAACACAAACTAATCATGAAATCCCTGGAGACACGCCCTTGCGGCGTGCTCCAACCAAACACGAAAAACAACTGCTAGCGAACTGCATAAATTTCATACCAGCGGATAATACATTTTCCAACAGATTACAATAAACGTATTTCTATGACTGTCATTCTGTATTCTGCGCATTTATGGCTGCAATGACATAAACGTGTGCGTTAATTATTCGCGCGATTGAGTGCGTAACTTACAGGTACTGAGGTGTCTTTCTGCTCTAACATAATAGGTTACTACAAAAGTCCAAGAGTAAGAATCTGATATCAGATTTGTTCCGATCAGGGTGAGAAAAGTGTCTATTTTTAAACCAAGTTTCGATGGAAAATAAACAATAGACCAAATGTTGTACCCAATTCAAATCTACTGGGCCAATTTGGGTAAATCTTACTCTTGGCTGATGGACTCTTGGTTACTACTAAAGTAGTTTTTTTGAATGGAGCCGCTGATATTTGATCAGTTTGATAGTAGTGGTAGTGGTCGTGGTCGTGGTCGTGGTCGTTTTGTTTATTGAAACCTCTAGCAGACTTAATCTGAATTACAGGTCTGGTCAGATATAACTATACGAATAAATGGATACTTATAAATGCTGAATACGATAAATATACATAAATAATACAAACTACACTAATAAACACATTACGTCGAGTCACTAGCGTATTTATTTGTGACAAAGTCACCAAACCTATTTGTGGCAGTTGTCTTAGTTCTTACTCTATCTCTCGATCTGAGTGAGTACTGGGCAGAGGCGTTTGGAGATTCTAATCTGCTAGCAACTAGCTTGTAAACCGGGTTATCCGGATTAAGCTGCACAATGAATTCGTGACAAGCCGCTGATCTACGATCTTGAAGGGTTGATATACCGGCTAAATTTAAGGCCTCGCTATAGGTGGAACCAGGAAAGATAATTGCGAGCGTGAGGAGAATGTACATACTGGTCACTACGAGTCAAAGGATTATCCAAGTATTCTTGCTCCCGTGATTCTAAACGTTCATTGCCCTAACTAGTTCCATAGACTTCTTTATTTTCTAGTCGTGAGAATTTGGTGTTATATCAAAACAACATCCCTTAACTGATAGTAATCTTCATTCTGGATACTCGTTGTAACGGAATGTGTTTGAAATTGTGAGGAGAATGTACATGCTGATCACTACTGGGAATCAAAGGGTTAAAACGAGGATGAACCTCACCACGTGATTCTAGCATTCTTGCTTACGGTCGGCAAAAGATGCATCGCACCCCACGTGCGTTTCGCAAGAGTTTTAGCTTCCAAAATTCCTCCTGTGTCTTTCAAAGTACGAAGATTTAGGCTTTCAACTTTGCAGCCATTTCCACTTCTTTTGCCTGAAAACAAATCTAATAAAGGCCATGGAGCTATAGGGAAGATGTCGTTGACGTCACCTACTGTCATTAATGTGCCAACGAGAGCCTTCGTGGTCGAAAACAAAAGATCTCTTATTTTCTCCTTTTTTTTCGTCCACCAGCAATGGTACATTACATCCTTTTTATCTGTGTCGCTAGACATTAGTTGCAAATTACCTATTCTTAGTAAGTTGATCGTTGTTTCACTACTGGGCTTTTCATACCCGCATTTTGAGGGTAACACACCTCAATCGCAATCAACCGAAGGTGCTCTTCCGTGGCTGGCTAGTTATTACTCTAAAACGTTTGGGAGATAGGTACGAGGGTAACGGAGTAGGAATGTTTCGGTAAACGTTATGTAAATGTGGATAACAGACGCGCAGAAATCCCAAGAACAATATGCTCTCGCACGGACTCCAAGTAAAAGAACTAAGGAAATGCTAATTATATGCAAAGTTATTGAATGCGCGCGCCGTAATCCAATTGTGAACACCATGGTGTTTATTTTTCGAAGAGGCCAATACCTTTGCGATTGTTTCATTCACTATGAGTTGCCTCAGACTGAGAGGCCAATCTTTTATCGCCCGCAAGCGAGAAATTTTGGATCATGTGATCAGTTCAGAGTACATCTTGGCTTCATGTTCGTGATATGACAGATAAACTCAAAGCTTATGAAAAGGAAATATATACTGTACCAACTAGGTGTTTATTGCCTGCAGAAAGAGAGAGTTGTTTCGTTTCAGTGGCTGCCACATTCTAATTACAAAAGGAATGTTTCTAAACAGATATTTCCCTTAGGGATACTTAACTACGTGCGTATGAGCAAATGAAAGTTGTCAATGACATTTGTTCGTGTAAAACCAGCTTTAAGAGTATATTTTACAAAATGACGCAACTATTGGTAAACGTCTAGAACCCAAACACAAAAGCGACAGGTTGAGACAACAAAATTCTACGAGGACTTTTCACTTCTTATATTGCTTCGTAAAACGTTTCGATCTCACTTGGGTCAAAGTGTTGTTGACCCGCCAGGAATGTGTTGTAGGAGGAAGTGCCGGTCGGCTTGTGGTAGCTGTTTATATTGGTGTACGAACCTGTGTGGCCTGTAGCATTGTTTGCAACGTGCAGGTCATGCCCCAATCCAAACGTAGGGCAATAGAAGTCTGCACTGTACAAGGAATAAGGATTGTTTGGGTCTTTTTGGTTCAGGCGCTGTGGAGTGTTGATCTGGTTTGCCAATGAGAAAAGAAAGGCATTTCGATCGTTTTTCCAATATAAATTATCTGAATGGAAAAAAAGAAAAGAAAGCAAAACTCAGTGAAGGTATCATATGGGTGACAAAAGATATTTCTTGAATGTAAGAGCAGTATAAGAAGTATATTTTCAACTGGTCAAAGAAAGTCTCCACTGATTGGTTATAAATCAACGCCAAGCTATGAAATTTGCCCCAAGAACAATTGGCTCATTGGAATGAGCCAATCTTACCACAAAGCAAATGCATGCATGCAGGTGGTAGAAAAAGCGGGAAAACGCTAGCGAGCAAGTCTCACTTGATTTGCTTTCACTACCGTTTGAGTTAGAATTTGGCGCTAGGTTAAACGTAAAATAAAATATGGGTGGGGATGAATTGTTCCCATGCGGGTCACCCTTTGCCCCATAGACTCACCGTACTAGGTTTTTGTGCCTTCTGATCGCCGGCGGTTACCATAGACACCAGGGGGTGAATGCTATATAGGTAAGGACCTCTTACGTGTGAGATTGTAACCCTCTGGAGAAGATTGTGGCCTTGGGGATTCTAACCCCTTGGCGAGGATTGTAACCTCGCATTCCCAACTTGTTGTCATGGCCTTGGGGATTGCAATCCCTTGGAGAGGATCGCGACCTTTCTATGCCGGGCAAATTACGGTAGCTAACCTGCTCTTTCATGACCTGCTAATTGAGTGCTTCATCTCCTACCCCATTACCCCACAAACTGTTGTGTGTTACACTTGTTTTCATGGCTTTGGAACATTAACAGCCATTTATGGGCATGCATTTTGAGTGATTTTTAGAAATTTGCAAAGTTATTAAGAAACTCCTGAAATTAACCAGCCCCATCCGCATCGGAGGGTCTCAATGGAGGGAAAGGGGGGGGGGGGGGGGAGAGGGGGCATTTGACGGCTAAAATAGGCCGTTTTGACGGTTGACGGTTAAATTATAGGACATTTGAAGGTTAATTTTTCGGAATGACGTTTACATATATAACACGAAATTAAAGGGCGAATTTGGCTGAAAATCTTAATAAAACGATACAATTTTGCCCATATTTGAAAAATCCATTTTGTGCTACAATTCGTGCATTTAAAAGGAGGGTTTTGGTCTTCTAGTATGTGTCTAATTAGCTCCATTCAATCCTCTTCTTTGGAAAAGATACATTGACGACATCTTTTCTCTGTGGAGCATAACCAGAGCCCATTTCCCGGAGTCTTTATCTTCTATATTAACCCACTGAATCAACCCTTTGCCGTATCTTTTTATTTTAAAAAGCACCTCAAAGGGAGGCTTTAGTGGGTGTTTTCACAATAGCCAATCATAAGAGACCTATGGGCAGCCATTTATTACGTCACATACGTATGTTCTCGGTCACATACGTCACAATATAGTAGTCCTAAAAATAGAATGATACGGGAAAGGGTTGATATAAGGGTACAATACGTATGGAAGGTCCGGGTAGTGGACTTCTGGCATAACCAAAGAAGAAACAAACAATTTCATTGAGCTAGCAAATAGCAATCATCCGACAATAAAATTTACGGCTGAGATTAAGATCTTAGATACATTTACAATAAAGTTTCGATATAACGCGCACTCTGAATGGTTAAAACAGCGTGCCTTATAAGAGTATAGATGCACGGCTGACGCCACTCGTAGGACTCGAAAATTTTAGCCGAATACTTGATGAAATTAAATAAATCTTTATTATATAGTGTAAAACAAAATTCGACTGTAGTTCATTCATACAACACAACGAAGGGTTCAAACGCAGCAGCAGTTTGTTTACCACGCCAGACTAGCCACAGTGGCGGATCCAGGGGAGGGGCCGCCCCCCCCCCCTTCCCCCTTATTTTTGGACTAAAGCCACCAAAACTTTGAAAGGGCAAAAACAAAATGTTTGAGAGCGGGCCCCCACCGTACCCCCAGGTCTGGATCCTCCACTCAGCCACACATTGTTTTCCAATTGTTCACGTATTCATGAGCGAAAATGCAGCCGGAATTTACTGAACAATTTGCTTTTCGATCCCAATTTTAGACTTTGCACTCGTCTGTTAGCTTGCTTTGAACTTGCCTTTGATGGTTTCACCTTTTGACAGCTTTGGTCACGTTTAACCAAATGAATAAAATGCTTTGAACCATTCTAACAAGAGTTGTGATTGGTCTGTTTCAGCGTTTTTTATGAGAGTACAGATGAACGGCTCACGCCACTCGTAGAAGGGCTTTACAACAGAACAGATCACAGGCGAGGCTTTTTTATTTGTTAAGTGTATACAAGGAAAGTTCTTTTTTTTTTCAAACCAGTGTAAATTTATTTTTGTTTAGAACACTACTCATCTTAACATACTTGGATATCTTTCTGTAGTTAATTTTATGGAGTATGTTTAAAATAAACTAGAGGAAACATTTTAAGATTGTTATCATGGATGGTTGTCTCTGATGCTATCGAAGACAATGATTATTATTTATTGCATGTGAACAATAATTTTTGGACTTATTTTCTTCTCGACATCTTACGGGCCCAATACTGTGAGCGCTTTACCTTTGCTGAAGCTTCTTGATATTGTCACAGTGGAAAATGTCTTGTGTTCCTTTTTTTTGAAACTTACTTACCAATGGCACAAAGTAGTGTTCATGCCTATAATACTAGATACGCAGTTAAAAAAAGTCTATACAAGTCACGGGTACGCACAAATATAGGCAAACAGTCCATATCTTATGTAGCTACTGATCAATGGCAAAAAATTCCAGAAAATGTTAAAAACGTACCCTCTTCAAGACTTAAAACAAAATTAAAGCACTTCTTGTTGTTAAACCAGCACTAATCGTTTACTTATAATTTAAAGATTATAGTCATCTTTGCTACTAT
>OX421453.1:36510782-36523282 GCA_949126865.1 Montipora capitata | reverse complement strand
AGGGATTTTTGGTTCACCCGCTTGAACGCTCCTGGTGCCCTACATTGTGGCTTCAATTTAACTATTTACGTTGTGGCTTCAATTTAACTTTGTTTATATGTACCTAACGAAAATGCGAGACACATGGAAGCGTGTCTTAAAAATTAAAAGGGTTTTTCTTTTAAATATAACCTCCACTCCAACAAAAAGATACCGGTAACCCGCGAAATGATGTTGTTAATCAAAATTTTCAAAGCCTTTGTGAGTGAAATGAATGAATTTTAGAATCGTTTATAATATATCTTTTTTCTATCGCCGCCATCTTGAATAATTGTGACGTATTTCGGTTGCCCTATCGTCACTTAAGCCTCGTTTTAACCAGTTACGCAAGTACAAGCGCAAGCATAAACGCAAGCACAATAAACACTCAATGACTGGTCCTGAGGGAAGCAGTTCATTTCGTTTCCCGAGAATCTCAGTGTTTCCCTCGGCTGCGCCTCGGGGAAACATTGAGATTCTCGGGAAACAAAATGAACTGTTTCCCGAGGGCACAGTCATTAAATGATTTGTTGCCGGTGTAGCACAAAAAGAAAAACGTGCAACGGCAACAGCAACGGCGGTCGTCGGTCAACATTCGCGGGTAACAGTGCACTGATACCCTCTGACGTCATATATTTTGCACTGTTGCCCACCAAGAGACTTTTGGCGGGAAACAGTTTTATTGTCAGATGTCATGTGACCTCGAGGTGACTACTGAGAGCGCGCGCTTCTGGGGGAAAAACTCAGCCATATAACAAGAGCGCTTATGTCACGGTGACAACGGGCCTGACGCAAGCATAAGCACAAGAGCAAGGATCAAAAATTTTCCTTTTCCTTGTGCTTTGCGCTTCTGCTTGCGTTCGTTTGCACAACGCAAGCTGTGATGTTCGTGCAGTGAAAAAGACCCATTCCAGATTCCACTCGCAGTGCCACCTTGTAAGAGAGAACATTGGACTGGTGAATCTTTGTCTCTTCGTTGTGTTTGTGCTTGCGTTATGGTTCGTTTTTACTTGACACGAATCTCCTTTGCTTGCGTCGCTAATGAAAACCAGGCTTAGCAAAAACTCTATTGTCTAAAAGAACAATAAGGCAACCGTAACATGTCACAGATATTCGAGATGACGGCACCTGTGAAATTTAAAGGGATAAAAAAAATCGATTTTGAAATTTACTTTCTTCAGTTAAAAGAACTTTTCTTTTTTTTTTTAAATATAAGAACAAATTTGATTCCCAACATTATTTCCTCCGGTTGGAAGTTATTTTCTAGTGGGAGTGGAGGTTCCGTTTACAAATTGCGATTTATTTTCAAAGTGCTATGAAATACTCACCCCATGATACGCTGGCATAAGCCCCGAATATATTCTGGTTCACCTTGATTATGGTAACAGTTGGCCCTTTTCCATCACACAGATAGTGAAAGGTCGAAGATGCCCAGCCGTCTCTTGAACCACGCCAGCAGAGTATCCAGGAACTATTGCTTTGTGATACTGGCTTCAGCCATTTGCTCAGCTGGAACAGGTACGTTAGATTGCTTCCAATAATGACCGACTTTTCAATCTTTTCTGTTAAACGAACAAACCATTCCATTTAGATCACAACCCCCAACATCCGTGGTACAGCGGATCGTTTTCAACTGATACCATTGGGAGGAAAATTTCACCCGTTTACGAGAGGTTGTGAAGGTTTCCAGCTCTCGTTCTTACCATTCTTCTCATAGGATAATTCACCCGTATTGCACAAGGGGAACGAGAAGGCATAAACGCAAAAGGCTAAGGATGGTGGCAGAAGGTTATAATTCAGCCTGTGGATGGGGCATTTGTGCAGACAAGCAAAAACAGTGGTCTTAAACCACGTGACCATTTCCGTGCGCCGCAAACAGGAAGTAGTTTTAGGCCCCCATCCCTTTTAAGTGCTGGACTTGATTTCCTGATAAAAGAAGCTCCGTTAACCCCTAACATGTGTTTACGTTCCTCTCTAGCAATAAAACCGCTTTGATTTCTTTCTTTTTTTTTCTATTCCCCCCAAAATCACGTGACTATTGGGCACGCAAAGGGTGCAAAACAAAACTGTCAGCGTCAGTCGCGATAGCACCTTCATTAACCTGGACTTTACCTGTGCAGTTTCTTCCGTCTCCTACATATCCTTTTTTGCAAGTGCAGCTGTAAGATCCTATGGTATTCGTACATGTGGCATTCACGTGGCACTCGTTTTCAGACGAACACTCGTCAATGTCTGGAACAAGTGAAACATCGGACAAACCAATAGTTGGTCATTCGAACTCTTTCACTGAGAATTCAGTTTTCATAGTTCCTGTTTCGATCTTGCAACAAAATCTGTCTACTACCGATCTCGCACAGGAGCTCATCAACGGAAGCCTCTATCTCCCCAAATTCCTTACGTAAATTTATTTTTAGGAACAGGTTTTTCCCTCGAAAAGTATCATATTTTCATCAGATAGCTCTGTTTGATTGGCTTTTACAACAGTGGGCGTGCTGAATCTCCCAAGGGAGGCGTTTTATAAAGAAATTTACTCGGGAAAGGGTTGACTCCTTGGCCAAGTATGGGAGATTTATTGAGGCTTTATAAAGAGCCTTTATAAAGCCTTGTGTTTGTTTTGTTTGAAAAATCCTATCTCGATGCTGTTTTTTGAAGAAGCCCTCAGTTGTGTGCACCTGATAGATACATGTTCAGGTCGTCCCACATCTTTATGTTTTAGACAAGATTGTGTGAACGATTGAAATAATATAATTTCTCTTTTTTCTGCTTGGAGGCCAAATATCAGGCTGCTCAACTTTAAAATGGCGCGTTCGATTCTTTGGCATCGATCAAACTATTCGCTTTGCTACTTGGCTAAAACCAATTAACAGGAGATGGGATGGGCTCTTACCGTTTTCGCAGTCTTGTCCGGTGAATCCCACTTTGCAGAAACACTTGTAGCTGTTCTCTTCGTACAGTGGCAGACACGTTCCATTGTTCTTACAAGGCCAACCACTACATGTTGACTATAAAGAATTAATCCAGATTAATTTGATATAATAATAGACTTGCGTGGAACGTTAGGCCAAATCCCGATTGCTATGAGTTTGTGTAAAGTCTTAGCCAAAGGCATGGCCACGCGATCGAAACATACATCCTTTTTAACGCAGTGAAATCTTCAACTTCCATTTCAACAACTAATTTGATAAGTGATACTGATTAAAAAGGTGGTAAAGATAATAAAGTGACATTGACGGTCAATAACGGCTTGGCCTTTCAATATTTAATTTATTTCTTTCGGTTTTGAACGATAAACTGAGGTTGTTATGTCTGGGCGACAAAGAACGTCAGCGACAACTAGCGACGGTGATGGTGTGCGACGTTCTTCGTAGCACTATTCGCATGTACGCAATGCGTACCTATTTTTTGATATTTTCATGCACATCACATCTTATTTGCCATAAAACTTTGAATTTCTGTGGTTTGCAATAAAAAATAAATGAATAAATAACAGAAGAATTAAAAAGGAGAAAGAACACAAAAACACACTGTACGCCATAAACGTCCAAGACTTACGACTTACCGCGATGCTGAAGTGGTGAAAGGATTCGTTGGACATGAATTTGTCCGAGTTGTTGTACTTGTCCGAAGGGAGGAGTTCACAAAGCAGTTTACCGTTGATGTTCGGGTATGCAGCCAGGTTGTATGAAAAACATGTCACAGTTTCCAAGCAGGCAAAGGAGCACTGGGGCATCCAGTCAACGTGACTATACCCAAAAATGGTGATATTCAAGTAGGAGAATTTGTCCTCTTTAAAGTTTACGAAACTTACACCAATGTTAGGTTCACCGCGACTGATAGCTTTGTCGGCTTTTTTCTCTGAAATAGATGAATTGCAGCTGAACACAAACAAGGGAAAGATATCGAGCACGCCACGGCAAACACGAGCTCCTTGACAACATCGGAGTGTTTACGGTTACGGCCTTGTCTTCGAGGTGTCATTTAAAAAAAAAATGTTCTTATTTCGTCAGGTTATGCTATGACAATGAAATTGACATCGTCTTGTAGTTTTCAAACCAAGGAAGTAATTTTTTGGTCTCAGAACGCTGTTTTTCCTTTGTTAGGATCTCAAAGCAAAAGCAGTTAGTCTTATTTTAAAGGTTTAAGCTACAAGGGATTTTTAATTTTCTAAAATTTTCTAAGGAATTGATTTTGAGATAAATTTTCATGTAAACGGTGTCAGCGCTTTTCAGTTTGTTGACGTGTTTTGATTTTATACCATACTTTAAATTCCCAGTCAAAAACATTGTCGTAAACTTTGATGGAAGGTAACAAATGCAAAAAGCGAGATATAAAATGTTGCCGACACGCTTTAGCTTAACATATCAAATAACGTTCAAACAAAAGAGTACTTTTCTCGGTTTGAAACTACATTCAAGGACCAATATAGTGATGTTAATTTCATCCTTATAGCATGAACACTGACGATATACGAACGTTTTTAGAAAACTGACACCTCGAACCTATGACGGGCCCTCAGTTAAATTTGTTGAGTTCAGGTGAAGATAAAATTGAGAGAAAAAAACAACGTATCATACCTGTAGCAACTGCATATGAGTGGACAATTGTTAGCATAAGCAGAGAAGCTTTCAGAAATGTCGTACAGCCAAAGGGTTTCATCCTTTCTGCTTACTTTACGGTGCAGCACTGTTCGACCGTCAGTTTAGTGCAAACCTGTGAAGTTCACCAAATGCTTATCCAGACGTTAAACGACTTAATAATAAATGGTTCGTAGTTTTTAAGGGTGTTTCTACCTAATTGTGGATAAAAGCACCAATTAACCACATGAATATTTCATGTTAACCCTGAGGACATCCCTCTTGAAATTCAAGCGACTTACTTGTACTTCACTATATAATTTTTATTATACTTTTTTAAATAAAGTTATCACGTACCTAATATGAGATCTTTCTTTCCAACGTTTTGCACTGATTCTTGTATGGAAAGTGTATATATCAGAAAACACGCGCCTTGTGCTAAATTTAAATATATAGAAAAAATTAAAGAAAGACTATTCTATTTGGAAGCTTTTAGTGGAATTTAGACACTTGTGCTTAGTTTTAGACGTCTGAGAGGTTTTCAGGCCAATCCTGGCGTCAGTCGCGTCCCAACTACTTTTGCAAAAGATTGTAGCTTGTTTCGCGATATCCTTAAGTGATAATGAATTAACTAATTATTTGCAACACCAGGGAAAACATTGGTGAAGTTGTTCAATTCGCGTGGTAATTAAGAAGATCGTTAAAGTTAGCGGATGTTTAAGGACTCTGTAAGGGGCCCTTTTTAGTTTGGTCCTTCAAACCCTCCAGTGATGTAAAAGTTAATTTTCCTAACTGGTGCCATAGATTTCCTTGTTTGCTAGGCATGAAAGTTTGGTATTAGGTCAAGACAATATGCCTTAGCTATAATAATCTTCATTCTCTGTACTTGTTTACCGGAAAATGTTTGAAATTATGAGGAGAATTTACATACTGATCACTCCAGGAAGTCGAAGGGTTAAAAACGAAAAAAAAAAACAATTAATTTTTTTACTTAAGGCTGTGCTGTCAACCGGGGGAACTTAAGCAAGATGTACTAACGCCGACGACATAAACTAGAACGTTGTTCTCTGGGTTTAACATCTTTCTCCTCGATCTTTGCAAATCTTCAAGGAAATTTGGGGAAACGCTACGTTCTATGGAACGCGTTTAAACACGAGACAAAGGGCTTTTTCTTTTCGCAAACCGGGTCTTGCTATATAACACCTTGTTTATTTTAAGTAATTGTGAATGACGGCACCCATTTGCCAAATTTTCAGGAATAGTTAATTGACAGAACGGAGATTAACCAAAATTTTAAGAACGTAGAGACCTTTCCACGGTTTTTGACGCCACCTTGGCTGGGGGGCAAACTCGGCTAAAATTACAGTAAATGTATGGGATTTTGGCCAACTTTGAACCGCTGTAGCGCCGCTCAAAGGAGACGGGTTTCCAACTTTTGCCACTACTTTAAATAGTTTTATTGATATCATTCATTCAACGTAAAATAAGGCCATTTAGGAAAGTACGACGTCCGTAAATTCGAATTATAAATCTTTTCTTGTGGCTTCTAGTTTCACGGCAAATTGAATTTGGAGCATTATTTTAGAAGGCTTTGTATGAAATCTTAAAAATTCGTTTATGGTCGTTGTAGCCTGACTCAGTATAAATGTCTTTAAAAAGACACTTTGACTGTGGAAATCCGCTTCTTTCTAGCGGCGTTATTCACCGGTTCCGAGTTGGCCAAACTCTCAAACATTTGCTGTAATTTTTGCTGTGTTTGGACCCCAGCCAAGATGGCGTCATTAACCGTGGAAAGGTCTATTAAGAACACTCCTCATTCTGAGAGTCGATGAAGAACGTTTTTATTTTGCTAATTTGTATTTTAAATGAAAGCATAAAATACAGGAAAATGAATGTAAATTAACCCAAATACCTTAAGGCATATTTTATACATGATGCACATGTCAGTCTTTATTAATGAGCCGTTCTTATTTATAATCGTTTCAAAATAACTTTAACACCATCAAAGTCATCAGGTGAAACAAAGTGTAATGTAAATTTTACAAAAATCTTAAGAAGGTTTTCAGCCTCACATTGCAAAAATATTCGAGAACAATCAGCCTCAGCTCCAAAATTAGACGTTCTTATAAAAAAATGACTTTTTATTGAAAAGTGAATGGCAGATATATCCAGAAAAAAATTTTGTTTTATAAGTTATAAATGCATCTGTAAATTAGTATTATCAACTGGTGGATTAGTATAGTATTGCTATTATCAACTGGTGGATCAACTTGTGTATTATCAATATATACAGTTTACTTTTCTTTTAAATAAAAATAGCACAAAACTAGCAATTAAATAACACTTTCCGACTGGAAGAGTGTAAACTAAGGACACACTTCAGCCGAACAAAAGATTGTTTGAACTATTTAAGGTCGGACTTGTAGCTCGCTAAACTGTCTCCTGCCATCTTAATTTTTGAACTGAAGTCAGTGAAACGTTACCTTCAAGTTCCAGTTTTTTCGGAAATTCAAGAACAGTGTGAATGCCTTTTCAACAAACAGTAACTCAAGAAGTCTAAAAAGGATGTTCATTAAGTGTAAGACGATCGCTAATGGGCGATGCACGTCACAAAGATCAGAAAATTATATTCTGTTTTCGGGACACATTTCTAATGCGAGATGCGTGTCATTAAAAAATATCAGATTTCCGAACACTTTTTTCTTGGAATTAGAATAATCATTATCCAGTAGCATAATTCTTTATCATTACAAATTATCTTAATTCCTGTTGTTATCATTGTAACTTTTTTCATTATTGTTATTCACAGGCTACACCTATTATCCAAATAATAATTATTAATGAATGAAATGATATATTAAATGAATATTGAACTGCGGATATGAAATCTAGTAAAGCTATGATCCTCGCAGTTATGAACGCAATTTTAGCAATAGCTTAGAGAAGCCTGAGAATTTCAGAACCTCAACGGGGTTTGAACCCGTGACCTCGCGATACCGGTGCGACGTTCTAACCAACTAAGCTATAAAGCCAGTGACGTTAGGAGCTCATCTGTACCATTTCGTTTATTGATTCATTCATCACGGGAACACTAGAACCCACAAATGACCAGCGCCCAACGTCAGTGGCTTCATAGATTAGTTGGTTAGAGCGTCCCACCGGTATCGCGAGGTCACGGGTTCAAACCCAGTTGAAGTCCTGAAATTTCAGGCTTCTTTACGCAATTGCAAAAATTGCGTTCATAACTGCGAGGATCATAGCTTCACTTGATTTCATATCCGCAGTTCATATGTGACCCATTTCATATATCATTTTCATCGTTGATTCATTCATCACGGGAACATTAGAACCCACAAATGACCAACTCCCAACTTCAGTGGCTTCATGGATTAGTTGGTTAGAGCGTCGCACCGGTATCGCGAGGTCACGGGTTCAAACCCCGTTGAAGTGCTGAATTTTTCAGGCTTCTCTACGCAATTGCTAAAATTGCATTCATAAGTGCGTGGATCATAGCTTTACTTGATAATAATTTTGTCCGTTAAACTAAGCTTGCGCAGTAAACTTCAAAATTTTCCTAAATTATTTCCTAAGCTCTTGTTTTTTTGGTCATAGCGTAAGACAAGCGACTGTTAATTGGTCTGCCGTTAATTTTTCGATCGTGATAACTGACAAATAATTCTGTAGGAGCAATAATGAATTGCGTAAGTCTTCGCAGCTGGGACTGCTTAAGCACTTTTATCAAGAAATGCAGGTACAATTTGATGCACGTCATGGGTTCCTGATGCACGTCCAATCACTGCCTTAGGGATCTCCTGAGATAGGTAGACGCATGCGCAATTCATAGCTCATTTCTCTCCTTCAATTAATAGCTTGTATGCTCTTAGCCAATAACTACCCATTGTTGGGTCATAAACACCCATTTTCTCGTGCGTGCCTAGCTCTGACAGATCGAAAAATTATCGGGTGATAAAAGCCATTCCTGCAATATTAAAACCTACCAAGTAATTTTCGCGCGATTGTATTGACTACTTTACTGTACGTCACGTGGTGTAAAATCACAGAATGGATATCACGCAATAACAACGAACAAATTCGTTTTGTAGAGTCTAGTAATAGTTACACCAAAACAGAGTAAGAGAGCCCCTTTAAATTAACTCATTCTTTTCATCTTGATCAGAGATGGGAATAGCTGAAAAAATTCGAAAAGAACGACGCCTTAACCAACAGCATCACAAGCGTTTAGTTGTCGACTTTTCCGCCATTTTTATTTATGTTGGAAAGCTAAAAAGGTCGGATTGAAACTACACGAGCAAGAACAAGAAAACAAAAGAAGTGAGACGGAAAACCGATGAGCACAGGGCGAATCAACCAATTTTAGTTCCTTGGTTTATTTACTTTCTGATGTACTCGGCCGCCCACGTAGTGCAAAAATGATCATTTGGCCCGGGTGATCGGAAGTCTTAAAAAAATCACAAACTTTGAAATTTGGTTCTCTATTGCTTCAGCAGTAAAAGAGGCATGTGCGAATTGGCTTTCTCTTTCCCTGTTAGCAGAGGTCTCTTTTCTTTTTGCGTTCGCTGGGCTGACAAGCACGAGAAAACTCATCCTCGTCACCAGAGCATCAGATCTTATGACTGCGCATGACCCGAGGCTCTGGGGAACTCTATGTAGGAAAGCATGCGCCGTAGGGTTCTTATAGCAAAAAAGTGTTTCAGTTTGTTTCAGGGTTCCCCAGAGCTCTTCTCTCCCACAGTCATGTGCAAAAGAGAAGACCTCTGGGGTCGAGATTGGGGAAATGTACGGTGGCCCACAAGGGACATGCGCCATGGGTCGATACTCGCTTTGATCCAACCGCTGTCCACGAGCTTAGACGGCAGTGTTCAAAACGCATGCCCCATGATATGTTTGCTGACTGTGACTTGGGCCCGCTGTGTGTTGCGCTTTCCTTTACGATAATTTCGCTGTTGTTAAATGAGCACGTTTAACATGTGAAGTATTACGTGACGATTCGGTCGCAAAGCAACCTCCACGCATGCTCAACACAGTGAGTTTCGACCCACGGCAGAAGTCTCCTTTACATGTTGAACGATGCTAGACTTACGTCAAGAATATCTGATATATTTACATCAAGATTCTTTAGCAATAGGTACATCAAGTTTCCACATGCATAAATATACATCATGATTCGTGATATTTTACATCGAGTTTTAAACACATCAAGATGCGTGATAAAATACACAGTATGACTGGTAACGTCCGTGTCTTATATATCTACATCATTCGTGATATATATACATCAAGATTTGTGATATTTCCATCAAGATTCGTGCACTTCTTACATGAATACAAGAATACCGCTGGATTTAAAGAGTGAGGAGTGGGCAGCACTAAAGGCCGGAATCGAGAATTCGGAACCCGGAAACCGGATTCCGGAAACCAGAATTATCCACAAATCGCCAGAACTACAACAACTTACCCATTCCTTGTACGCTCTGCTATAATTCCCACACTCAAGTATTTAACTCTGAGGAAATTTAAACCGTAAAAAGGATCTGACCTTGTTATTCTGGATATAAAGACTTGAACGTGGTGATGACATCATCAAGCTAAGGTAGTCCACATTACATTAAAGGGAACTTAAAACTTGTTAATTCATTTTCCTTGCTTTTTCACCTGCCTTGGTACAAAAATGCCTCTTTTAAAGGAACAAGGCGCCAGGGAGGATGTGTTGCGTAAGTGATGGAGCGACTGAAGCTGTCGATTATAGGTTGAGAAAGAACCTACAGTGAATATGAAAAATTTACATTGTTTATCGAAGATAAGTTCTTTCGAGACGTCTCACTGGCATCGAATAGGCGATTTTTAACATAGCGTTTACCCCGCTCGAACTTTCAAACAATGAGAGTTGCTACAAATAGATAAATGCTCTTCTCCTTGGTAGTAGCCAAAACGCGGGGCCGGGGTCGGGGTCGGGGTGTCTTTTTTTTCCAATTTTTTTTGTTTCAATTTTTGACGTTATTCTCCTGTAATGTTATATTCGAATGTTTGGCATCTTTCTTTCATTTATACGGAATCTACGAAAGAGACATCTTTGTTTTTCGAAATTAAGGTAATTCCTTAGTATTGCATTGCGCATCCCTACTGCGCACGATTTTCGCGTCATTAGCACGCGCACATGAGCACGTGCGCATACAAAACGTAAGAGATTTCGCTCAAACTAAACCCGATAGCGAAATAAATGCTCCTTTTCTCTCAAACGACCCCCGATTTTTTTTTCAGGTATTTGCTAAGAACAGTCTAATAAAGAACATATCTGAAGAAGAAAAAAAGTTTGATAGTAGAACATGAATTTTTTTTGGAAAACAGTTCCGTACCGGGGTGTATTTTACCCAAGGTGAGGACTTCAAGCTAACCACGGAACTGTCCCAAAAAGTGCAATATTCCCACAACCAAGGAATCAAAGTCGGCGTAAATGAAGCATTACAGCTTATGTAAATAAAAGAAGCTTTATTTTCAAAATAAAATTTTGTGTCTTTGAAGTAACCAAGGCTTAATTCTGTATGAAGGTGATTCGAATTTTTAACGCGAAAACAGTAAAAATACCCCATTTTAAAAGTCTGCTGACGCGTAAACAAGCACGGTGACCCCACTTTTTTATTGCATTTTTTAAATGTTCATATCATGACTGTTAATTATGCCAAGTTTCCAAAAAAGTTTGATAGTAGAACAATTTCAAGGGAATTACCTTAAGAGAATTTCAGACTGAAATTGGAATTTTTGTGGGGAATATACACTAACTCCTTGAGACACTGAAGATCCGCTGAGCTCCACATTTTAAAAGCACATTTTAATGTTTACTTCGTAAAAACCTCCGCAATACAATTAAAACGAAACAGAACATAGCCACAGTTCCACGATAGTCGTCACACAACGTTATCATTTGCTTGTTTTCGCAAAATTGTTTCAATGTTGTTGACTAGCAAGTTCCCGTGCGACTCTGGCTTTACTACAAACCGTTTCTAGTAAAGACAGACAACAACATGACAGCAACACGAGCAACGAGCAAATTTAAACGTTGCGTGACTGCGTGACGATCACATTTTTCTTATTTTTCTCAAGAAGTAAACAATGCAATGCTGTTTTGAAGTGTGGAGATCAGCGAGTCTTCAGTGTTTTTGGCAGTTGGCGTATATTTCATAAACTCCAATTTCAGCATTTCCGGAAATGATCTTAATTTCGAAAAACAAACTCCGATTTTCGAAAAGACTAAGTCAGGCGTATCGCAAAAACCAACAGGAGAATAACGATAAAAATTGAAACCAAAAACAATGGGAAAAAGAAAAGGCACCCCGACCCCGACCCCGAGCCCGGCCCCGTCCCCGGCCCCAGCCCTGGCCCCGGCCCCGGCCCCGCGTTTTGGCTACTACCCTTCTCCTTTGCTCTTGCCTTCTTGACAGTGTGAAAAGCGGCTTTTATCTACTAGGAATGGTCAAAATGAATTCTTTATACGCAGGTTTGTTGTGACCCGATTTGAAATTTCTCCAACATTTCTTTTCCCTTAAAAATTTACTGGAACTCTGAGACATGGACCCAATGAAATTTCAGATCAAGAAACGCCCGAGTTTGTTCAAAGACGCTGATCAAGATACTTGAATTTAAATGAAAATTTATGCTAATAAACCCTTGGAAAAAATCATATACATTAATACAGTGTAAACTACCTGCACACAATGCATTTCCCGCTGGGAGAAAAAACACTCACTTTTCGCTTGATCGCCGGCATTTTTTCGCGGTGGATTGGGAAAATTAGGCCCATTTTCCTGCCAAATATCATTCATGACGGTTACATGAATGTCCTTTGACGAGCTGGTGGCCATCGGCCGATGTGACAAAATGTCGATTTTTTTT
>OX421453.1:36500782-36505782 GCA_949126865.1 Montipora capitata | reverse complement strand
GCTTTCGGTTGCCTTTATACTTAATGTCCGCGGCTTCTTTATCAGACTTAGCACTCCGTTGAACTGTTTCCCTTTCTCTTCCAACTGTGAGGTCAGGTAGCCTTTGAAAAGCGAAAAAACCTCATCGACTAACTATGACGTCGAAGAAGAGTTCTGAGATACAACGTCGGCTTGGGCGAAAGAAGGCGCCGAACCACTCTCTAACACGAGGCTCGAAGCAGTCTTCTCAGCCATCGAAATGAACTAAACGCCAGGATGGAGATCGTGAGCGAGAGGAATCTAGCAGCTCTTCTAAGCCTTAAATACTAAACACAAACTAATCATGAAATCCCTGGAGACACGCCCTAGCGGCGTGCTCCAACCAAACACGAAAAACAACTGCTAGCGAACTGCATAAATTTCATACGAGCGGATAATACATTTTCCAACAGATTACAATAAACGTATTTCTATGACTGTCATTCTGTAACTTGCATGATTAATTCTGCGCATTTATGGTTGCAATGACATAAACGTGTGCGTTAATTATTCGCGCGATTGAGTGCGTAACTTACAGGTACTGAGGTGTCTTTCTGCTCTAACATAATAGGTTACTACAAAAGTCCAAGAGTAAGAATCTGATATCAGATTTGTTCCGATCAGGGCGAGAAAAGTGTCTATTTTTAAACCAAGTTTCGATGGAAAATAAACAACAGACCAAATGTTGTACCCAATTCAAATCTACTGGGCCAATTTGGGTAAATCTTACTCTTGGCTGATGGACTCTTGGTTACTACTAAAGTAGTTTTTTTGAATGGAGCCGCTGATATTTGATCAGTTTGATAGTAGTAGTAGTGGTAGTGGTAGTGGTAGTGGTAGTGGTAGTGGTAGTGGTAGTGGTGGTAGTGGTAGTGGTAGTGGTAGTGGTCGTGGTGGTAGTCGTTTTGTTTATTGAAACCTCTAGCAGACTTAATCTGAATTACAGGTCTGGTCAGATATAACTATACGAATAAATGGATACTTATAAATGCTGAATACGATAAATATACATAAATAATACAAACTACACTAATAAACACATTACGTCGAGTCAGTAGCGTATTTATTTGTGACAAAGTCACCAAACCTGTTTGTGGCAGTTGTCTTAGTTCTTACTCTATCTCTCGATCTGAGTGAGTACTGGGCAGAGGCGTTTGGAGATTCTAATCTGCTAGCAACTAGCTTGTAAACCGGGTTATCCGGATTAAGCTGCACAATGAATTCGTGACAAGCCGCTGATCTACGATCTTGAAGGGTTGATATACCGGCTAAATTTAAGGCCTCGCTATAGGTGGAGCCAGGAAAGATATTTGCGAGCGTGAGGAGAATGTACATACTGGTCACTACGAGTCAAAGGATTATCCAAGTATTCTTGCTCCCGTGATTCTAAACGTTCATTGCCCTAACTAGTTCCATAGACTTCTTTATTTTCTAGTCGTGAGAATTTGGTGTTATATCAAAACAACATCCCTTAACTGATAGTAATCTTCATTCTGGATACTCGTTGTAACGGAATGTGTTTGAAATTGTGAGGAGAATGTACATGCTGATCACTACTGGGAATCAAAGGGTTAAAACGAGGATGAACCTCACCACGTGATTCTAGCATTCTTGCTTACGGTCGGCAAAAGATGCATCGCACCCCACGTGCGTTTCGCAAGAGTTTTAGCTTCCAAAAGTCCTCCTGTATCTTTCAAAGTACGAAGATTTAGGCTTTCAACTTTGCAGCCATTTCCACTTCTTTTGCCTGAAAACAAATCTAATAAAGGCCATGGAGCTATAGGGAAGATGTCGTTGACGTCACCTACTGTCATTAATGTGCCAACGAGAGCCTTCCTGGTCGAAAACAAAAGATCTCTTATTTTCTCCTTTTTTTTCGTCCACCAGCAATGGTACACTACATCCTTTTTATCTGTGTCGCTAGACATTAGTTGCAAATTACCTATTCTTAGTAAGTTGATCGTTGTTTCACTACTTGGGCTTTTCATACCCGCATTTTGAGGGTAACACACCTCAATCCCAATCAACCGAAGGTGCTGTTCAGTGGCTGGCCAGTTATTACTCTAAAACGTTTGGGAGATAGGTACGAGGGTAGCGGAGTAGGAATGTTTTCGTAAACGTTATGTAAATGTTAACGTTTTCCTTGGATAACAGACGCGCAGAAATCCCAAGAACAATATGCTCTCGCACGGACTCCAAGTAAAAGAACTAAGGAAAGGCTAATTATATGCAAAGTTATTGAATGCACGCGCCGTAATCCAATTGTGAACACCATGGTGTTTATTTTTCAAAGAGGCCAATGCCTTTGCGATTGTTTCATTCACTATAAGTTGCCTCAGACTGAGAGGCCAATCTTTTATCGCCCGCAAGCGAGAAATTTTGGATGATGTGATCAGTCATAGCAAAGGACAGTTAATCTGACGTTTTTCACCTTATTCCGAAATGGCCGCCATTTTCGCGTTCTTTTGTTTCTTTGAAAATCAGTCCTTTTGGCCTTGAACGAGGCCAAAAGGGCCAACTTGAATTTGCAATCAAACAAAAGAATACTAAAATGGAGGCCATTTTGGAACAAGGTGTAGTTCAGAGTACATCTTGGTTTCACGTTCGTGATATGACAGATAAACTCAAAGCTTATGAAAAGGAAATATTTACTGTACCAACTAGGTGTTTATTGCCTGCACAAAGAAAGAGTTGTTTCGTTTTAGTGGCTGCCACATTCTAATTACAAAAGAAATGTTTCTAAACAGATATTTCCCTTAGGGATACTTAAGTACGTGCGTATGAGCAAATGAAAGTTGTCAATGACATTTGTTCGTGTGAAACCAGCTTTACGAGTATATTTCACAAAATGACCCAACTTGTGGTAAACGTCTGGAACCCAAACACAAAAGCGACAGGTTGAGACAAGGAAATTCTACGAGGACTTTTCACTTCTTATATTGCTTCGTAAAACGTTTCGATCTCACTTGGGTCAAAGTGTTGTTGACCCGCCAGGAATGTGTTGTAGGAGGAAGTGCCGGTCGGCTTGTGGTAGCTGTTTATATTGGTGTACGAACCTGTGTGGCCTGTAGCATTGTTTGCAACGTGCAGGTCATGCCCCAATCCAAACGTAGGGCAATAGAAGTCTGCACTGTATAAGGAATAAGGATTGTTTGGGTCTTTTTGGTTCAGGCGCTGTGGAGTGTTGATCTGGTTTGCCAATGAGAAAAGAAAGGCATTTCGATCGTTTTTCCAATATAAATTATCTGAATGGAAAAAAAGAAAAGAAAGCAAAACTCAGTGAAGGTATCATATGGGTGACAAAAGATATTTCTTGAATGTAAGAGCAGTATAAGAAGTATATTTTCAACTGGTCAAAGAAAGTCTCCACTGATTGGTTATAAATCAACGCCAAGCTATGACATTTGCCCCAAGAACAATTGGCTCATTGGAATGAGCCAATCTTACCACAAAGCAAATGCATGCATGCAGGTGGTAGAAAAAGCGGGAAAACGCTAGCGAGCAAGTCTCACTTGATTTGCTTTCACTACCGTTTGTGTTAGAATTTGGCGCTAGGTTAAACGTAAAATAAAATATGGGTGGGGATGAATTGTTCCCATGCGGGTCACCCTTTGCCCCATAGACTCACCGTACTAGGGTTATGTGCCTTCTGATCGCCGACGGTTACCATTGAAACCAGGGGGTGCAACCCTAGATGTCATGGCCTTGGGGATTGCAATCCCTTGGAGAGGATCGCGACCTTTCTATGCCGGGCAAATTACGGTAGTTAACCTGCCTTTTCATGACCTGCTAATTGAGTGCTTCATCTCCTACCCCATTACCCCACAAACTGTTGTCTGTTACACTTGGTTTCATGGGTTGGGAACATTAACAGCCATTCATGGGCATGCATTTTGAGTGATTTTTAGAAATTTGCAAAGTTATTAAGAAACTCCTGAAATTAACCAGCCCCATCCGCATCGGAGGGTCTCAATGGAGGGAAGGGTTTTCACAATAGCCAATCATAAGAGACCTATGGGCAGCCATTTATTACGTCACATACGTATGTTTTTGGTCACATACGCCACAAAATAGTAGTCCTAAAAATAGAATGATACGGGAAAGGGTTGTTGTAAGGATACAATACGTATGGAAGGTCCGGGTAATGGACTTCTGTCATAACCAAAGAAGAAACAAACAATTTCACAGAGCTAGCAAATAGCTATCATCCGACAATAAAATTTACGGCTGAGATTCAGATCTTAGATACATTTACAATAAAGTTTCAATATAACGCGCACTCTGAATGGTTAAAACAGCGTGCCTTATAAGGGTACAGATGCACGGCTGACGCCATTCGTAGGACCCGGAAATTTTAGCCGAATACTTGATGAAATTAAATAAGTCTTTATTATTTTATTATACAGTGTAAAACAAAATTCGACTGTAGTTCATTCATACAGCGCAACGAAGGGTCCAAACGCAGCAGTAGTTTGTTTACCACTCCAGACCAGCCACAGTGGCGGATCCAGGGGAGGGGCCGCCCCCCCCTCCCTTCCCCCTTATTTTTGGACTAAAGCCACCAAAACTGTAAAAGGGTAAAAACAAAATGTTTGAGAGCGGGTCCCCACCGTACCCCCAGGTCTGGATTCGCCACTCAGCCACACATTGTTTTCCAATTGTTCACGTTTTCATGATCGAAAATGCAGCCGGATTTTACTTAACACTTTGCTTTTCGATCCCAATTTTAGACTTTGCACTCGTCTGTTAGCTTGCTTTGAACTTGCTTTTGATGGTTTCACCTTTTGACAGCTTTGGTCGCGTTTAATCAAATGAACAAAATGCTTTGAACCATTCTAACAAGAATTGTGATTGGTCTGTTTTAGCGTGTTTTATGAGAGTACAGATGAACGGCCCACGCCACTCGTAGAAGGGCTTTACAACAGAACAGATCACAGGCGAGGCTTTTTTATTTGTTAAAGGGGCTAGGTCACGCTATTTTA
>OX421453.1:36470782-36498282 GCA_949126865.1 Montipora capitata | reverse complement strand
ACATACGTCAAAATGTAGTAGTTCTAAAAATAGATACGGGACAGGGTTGACTCACGGGTACAATAGAGATGGAAGCTCCGGGTAATGGGCTCCTGGTGGGGTAGGATAGAGGTACTGGAGAGGATAGGGGACGTGTAGGTGAGTAGAAGGGAGGAAAAGATGTCTAGTTCTTTTTAAGACCACGTGAAAAACCAAGCCCCTGTTTTTTTAACTACACCCCTTCCCTCCCCTCCCCCCCCCCCAAAAAAAAATGCCTTCTTTAGACAGTTGATTTAAAAAAAAAACTGTTTAAAAAACTTATACTGGTTTGAAAAATATTCAAACCAAAAACAAAATTCAACCACAACATAGACACAATTCTTGGTGTGGGCACGCTCTTTAAACCTACAGAAACTTTCTAGTTCAAAACGTATGTATCAATCGCAACTTACTTGTAAGCAGTTTCCATATTGACCATCCTGATCATAGCTGGCCGTTGTTGAACACCAAGGTGTGTTACCATTGTCCTTAGTAGTGCAATTCTTGTAAACCTTTCCATTGTAGATGAATGGAAAATGGCAGCATATACCTCCTGTTGTCTTAACACCGCAATTTTCAGGTTCTGAGGTGGGAACAGAAGTACTTTTTTTTATTGCAATTGTAAGAACAAAGCTTATAGAGATATAAATTATTGAGATATACTGATGACATCTGTACTGTAAACTTTAAAAAAAGGATTTTTTCTTTCTCGTTACGCGTTACATTACACGCTACATTAATCCAATCGAATGCACTTGCTTACGTTAATCGCGTGCATTGGCCATCTTTTAATTTTGCCATAAGTTCAACCCCTCCTTTTTATACGAGACAGACAAAATTTGCTGAATTTCTGCAACGAAGGTCAACAGAAAACTTCAGCAGCTGAAACGGCCAGAAATAGTAACAACACACCATAAATAGGACAAGGAGGAAAGATGAGAAATTCTGGTGTATTTTTATTTCTATTTTTATGCCCTAAATAACGATCGCTAAATTCCCGATACAAGCCCTTATAAAATTTATGTAACGCAACAACGATACTTTGTGAGCGGCTTGGGGTACCTATGGAGATATTGGCCTCAAAACTTCACGTTAGCTCCCCAAGCTTCGCTTTTTGGCCAAATATTTATCTCTAAGCCACTGACATTATCAGCCGACATACCAGTCGCCTGAAGGGTTTTATTTACAAAATGGCTACCACTGTTATCGGGTTATGTGGTTGTCTACAAGGCCTTCTACTTTTTGTCTAATGAGCGTGATTGCAGCACCTTCGTTACCGCTGGGCGTATTAATCGCCTGCTCCACCAATGTATTTGGGACGTACGAGACATGTCATAAAAATAACCCTTGGATTACGTACTCACTTCCTCAAAGATTTGTTGAGCCTTCTCTTGCAAAAAAATTCTTTCTTGTTTAACGGAAAAACTACTTTCAAACGCATGGAATCAGTATGGGTACAAAAATGGTAGCATGTTTTGCCAATTCTTTCATAGCTGCGGTTGAAGTTGAAACAGAAATCATCAAACTAAGTTTATTCAAGCCCCTTCTTTGCAAAAGATACATCGACGACATCTTTTCTCTATGTAGCACAACCAAAGAAGAAATAAACAATTTCACAGAGCTAGCAAATAGCTATCATCCAACAATAAAAATTCACGGCTGAGATTCAGATCTTAGATACATGTGCATACACTCTATTCTTGGTGTACGGGCGCACTTTATACCGAGGGACAAAAACTTTCCAGTTCACGCACTTTACTTCCTGTCATCCTCTGGGCATCAGGCAAGGCCGGGTTTCTCAGAAAAAAAAAATACTCACAACCAAAATTTGAAGAAAACATCGCACAATTCAAACACAATTTACGCCACAGGGGTTATCCAGATAACGTTGTGAACATGCCCTAATCTGAAGTCAATTTTAGCAAAAGAATGTCGCCTCTAAAAGAAAGGAAAAAGCGCGCAAAAAGATTTTGCTGTAATTCAGTTGTACAGAATATCACCCATCATGAAATCACTTATCTCAACAGAGATTTTAACCAAAAGCTGGCTTCTTATACAAAACCAGCCCTTGCTGAGAAAAATCTTCAAAAATCCTCCCCTTATTTCGTATAGAAAAGGGAGATCTTTGAAAAATGTACTCGTTAGAGCAAAACTCTGAGGATCTTTCAAGACAAATGGGAGTGGTGTTTGGCGACGTCATGCGAAGTGACCCGTGATGACGGACGTTTTATGAAACCAGAAGTGTTTACAGACGGAAGTCAGTTCTGTCGCTAACCGGTTTCATCCGAGACTAGAAGTTAAAGAAATTGCACATAAATTTATTTCTTTGATAAATTTAGGGGGTGACTCTTAACTACCAAAACGTTGCTATGGACCCCTTCAAATAGTCATTTCTCGAATTCCTTTAACTATACAGTATGGTTCGACTCACAACCATATTTGAGTTTTTGCCCGTTGACGGTTAAATTATTGGCCATTTGACGTTAGACGGTTAACCCCATTGAGACCCTGTAACACGTGTTTCAGCTTCAACGGAATTTAATCCTCTGGATAGGAAGCTATGACAATCTGAGCAGACTTCATCTCAAGGTCAAATTATGTGTGGTACGTCCATGCTCTAGTCGAAGTGAGTTGATTGGTTTAATCTGGACTTCGTTCACCCGCCCCAAGGATTAAGAGGCTAGCTGTCTCCGTAAAAGTCCGGTCGATCTGGTTTGAAAAATAGATTTCGCTCATTTCTTGTGTGTTGCAAGACTTTCATATGCCGCTAAAACCACAATCCGCTTGATCGAATCTTTTAATGTTTTGGAGTTTTGAGGGATTTTTGGTTCACCCGCTCGAACGCTCCTGGTGCCTTACATCTTGGCTTCAATTTGACTCAACTTTGAAGATCAATTTATCAAGAACTAACGAAGCCTGTAAAAAAACAAAAAACGGTGACCAGTTACTTCAAGCCTTTTGAATGCTCAAATGTGACTTTCATTAACATTGAGATTGAATGAAGCTAGCAGAGAGACTTTAAAGGCATACAGCATGACCAGACACGCGAATTGCGCTCAACTTCCAACTTTATTTATGAAAAAGTTAGGCCGCGGTCTTTTTCAATCAATCATCAGGCTGTATGATAGGGGTGCCTTCTAAGTCTTGCTGGTAGCTTCATTTATTCTCAATGTTAATGAAAGTCACCTTTGTGCATTCAAAAGACATGAAGTAACTGGCCATTGTTTTTTGTGCAGTCTTCGTTATTTCTTGATAAAGCGATCTTCAAAGTTGGATCAAATGGATGCCTCGATATAGGGAGCCAGGAGAGTTCGTGCGGGTGAACCAAACTCGATCCCTCAAAACTCCAATAATTTAAAAGATCCGATCAAGCGGATTGTGGTTTTAGTATAAGCACACGAAAGTCTTGCAACACACAAGAAATGAGCGAAATCTATTTTTCAAACCAGATCGACCGGACCGCTTTTACGGAGACAGCTTAAAGTCTAAAAGGTATGGCATTCCTGGGTTCTATGGAAGCAGCAATTTTTTAAATGATCAAGAAACTTTTAATTTGTGAGACATGTTTCGATGTGTCTCACATCTCCGTCAGTTGTCAAAAGATTCGAAAAAATGTCTGAATTTCAATGTAACTACATGTACCAAGAGGCGACACCGTACTTTTCTTTGTTTTCAAATAAATTTAGGCATGAAATCATAGTGCATTTTGCATGCTTTTCTTGGTTGTTAAAAATTAAGACAGTTTTTTTTTCTAAATCATTATATGTACCTAACGAAAATGCGAGACACATGGAAGCGTGTCTTAAAAATTAAAAGGTTACGTGTTCTTTTTTGTCGTTTAAAGACAACCTCCACTCCAACAAAAAATACTAGTAACCCGCGAGATGATGTTTTTAATCAAAAATTTCAAAGCCTTTGTGACTGAAATAAATGAATTTTAGAATCGCTTATAATATTTCTGTTTTCTGTCGCCCCCATCTTGAATAATTGTGACGTATTACGGTTACCCTATCGTCACTTAAGCCTCGTTTTCACCAGCTACGCAAGTACAAGGGCAATCATAAACGCAAGCACAATAAACACTCAATGACTGGTCCTGAGGCAAGCAGTTCATTTCGTTTCCCGAGAATCTCAATGTTTCCCCGAAGCGCAGCCGAGGGAAACATTGAGATTCTCAATGACGTCATATATCTTGCACTGTTGCCCACTAAAAGACTTTTGGCGGGAAACAGTTTTATTGTTAGATGTCATGTGACCTCGAAGTAACCACTGAGAGCGCGCGCTTCTGGGGAAAAAAACCCAGCCATATAACAAGAGCGCTTATTTCACCGTGACAACGGGCCTGACGCAAGCATAAGCACGCGCACAAGGATCAGTTTTTTTCCTTTTCCTTGTGCGTGCGCTTATGCTTGCGTTCGCCTGCACAACGCAAGCTGTGATGTTTGTCCACTGAAAAAGACCCGTTCCACATTCCACTCGCACCGTCGCGTTGTAAGAGAGAACATAGAACTAGCGAATCTTTGCGAGTCTCTGCGTTGTGCTTGTGCTTTCCATATGCTTCGTTTTTTGGTTGACACAAATCTCTTGTGCTTGCTACTAAAAACCAGGCTTAAGCACAAACTCTTTTGTCTAAGAACAATAAGGCAACCGTAACACGTCACAGATATTCGAGATGACGGCACCTGTGAAATTTAAAGAGATAAAAAAGTCGATTCTAAAATTTACTTTTTTCAGTTAAAAAACGTTTTTCTTTTTCTTTTTTTTTGATTCCCAACATTATCTTCTTCGGTTTAAATTTTTTTTAGTGGGAGTAGAGGTTCCAAAGTGCTATGAACTACTCACCCCATGATACGCTGGCATAGCCCCCAAATATATTCTGGTTCACCTTGATTATGGTAACAGTTGGCCCTTTTCCATGACACAAAGAGTGAAAGGTCGTAGAAGCCCAGCCGTCCCTTGAACCACGCCAGCAGAGTTTCCAGGAACTATTGTTTTGTGATACTGGCCTCAGCCATCTGCTCAGCTGGACCAGGCACGTTTCATTACTTCCAATAATGACAGACTTTTCTAAGCCCTCTGCAATCTTTTCTGTAAAGCGAAAAAATCATTCCATTTAGATTACAACCCCAAGATCCGTGGTACAGCGCATCGCTTCGAACGGATACCATTGGGAAGTAGAATGTCACCCGTATAAGAGAGCTTGTGGAGGTTTCCATCTCTCGTTCGTACCATTCTTCTCACAGGATACTTCGCCCGTATTTCACAAGGAGGAAAACGAGAAGGCATAAACGCGGAAGACTAGGGTTTCTTTGGTCGCAGAAAGTTCTAATTCACCCTATGGACAGGGTCTATGCGCAAACAAGCAAAAACAGAGGCTTTTAAAAGGAGAAATAACACCTTGTAACTATTCCTCACTGGAGTGTTTGATTCAACTATCGGTCACGTGATCTTAAAACACGTGACCATTTTCGTGAGCCGTAAACAGGTGGTAGCCCCCATCACTGTTAAGTGATAGACTTGGTTTCCTGATGGATAGAACTTCATTAACCTCGAATAATTTACCCCTGCGTTCCTCTCTACCAATATAACCGCTTTGACTTTTCTTTTTTATCAGTTCCCAAAACATCAAGTGACTTATGGGCACGCAAACCGATATTACTTTCATTGGACCTTTTAGAATTTACCTGAGCAGTTCTTTCCGTCTCCTTTATATCCATTCTTGCAAGTGCAATTGTAAGATCCTATGGTATTCGTACAGGTGGCATTATCGTTACACTCGTTTTCAGACGAACACTCGTCGATGTCTGAAACAAGTTAAATATTGGAAAAAACAATAGTTGGTTTAGCGTTATTGGAACTGTTTCCGCTTTGAGAATGTTGATGGTTCCTATCTCGATCTTGCCACAACTGAGCAGCTCTGGGGATAATGATAAATATGCCGCATTCGAGCTCGATCCCCTAGCCTGCTTCTTCCTTTGTAGGAGTTAAAAGGAGTACTTATTGGATGCCTGGGCTATTTCTTCCTTTTTTTCAGCTTTTTTTATGTTCGGCATTACTCCTGGGAAAAACCAGTTTCAGTGCCTTCAATAGCACCCAACTCAGTGCCCTCTGTATTTGTGTAGCAAACATGCATGTACCACAGGCAACACAGTTTACCCTCAACGAGCGTCTAGTTCTTATTAATGTTTGTGCCAAGCACGAGGCCGACGTGTGCCAAAACTTCACGTGACTAATGGGCACGCAAAGTGTACAAAACAAAGTTGTCAGCATCAGTCGCGATAATTTCAACCTTAGACTTTTTGGACTTTACCTGAGCAATTTCTTCCGTCTCCTTCATATCCATTCTTGCAAGTGCAATTGTAAGATCCTATGGTATTCGTACAGGTGGTATTATCGTCACAATCGTTTTCAGACGAACACTCGTCAATGTCTGAAACAAGTTAAATATCGGAAAATTTAACAATTGGTTTACCGTTAGTCGAACTCTTTTCATTGTGAGAATGTTGATGGTTCCTATCTCGATGGTGAAATAAAATCTGTCTTCTAGCGACCTCGAATCATTAACTTAATTGCCTTGAAAAATCCTACTTTGATCCCATCTCTGAAAGAAGCCCTCAGTTGTCTGAAAGTTGTTGTAGATTAATACACCTGGCCCAGGTTGCTCAAAGCATGGTTAGCGCTAACCAGCGTTAAATACCATGGAGATAAATCGGCCCTTGATAGATACATGTTCAAAGAATATCCCTTGGTTTTGGACCTGGTCGTCCCAAATATTTAATAATTTTATGTTTTGGACAAGAATATGTGAGCGATAGAAATGAGATGAATTATTTTCCTTTTTTTGGCTTAGAGGCTAGATATCAGGCTATTCATCTTTAAGATGGCACGTTCGATTCTTTGGCATCAGTCAAATTATTCGCGGAGATACTTGGCTAAAACCAACTAACAGAATATTTCGCAAGGCTCAACTTGTTAGATGGAATCTTACCGTTTTCGCAGTCTCGTCCGGTGAATCCGGCTTTGCAGATACACTTGTAGCTGTTCTCATCGTACAGTGGCAGACATGTTCCATGGTTCTTACAAGGCCAAGCGCTACATGGTGACTGTAAAGAATTGAACCAGATTATTTGATATAGATTTGGGCGGAATGTAAAGCTAAATCTCGATTGCTATAAGTTTGTCTAAAGCTTTAGTCATGGGCACGGCCATGCGATGACTCCATACGTCCGTGTTAACGCAGTGAAACCTTCCAATTTAAGAATTAATTTAACAAGTGGTATTAAAAAGGTGGGCAAGGTAATAAAGGTGATATTAGGGAGCTTAAGCACGCGCGTTTTTGAGACGCAGACGGCAACCGGAAGAGAACATTTCGTGCGCTAGGACAGTGGTGTCTCCCAGATTTTTATACGAATTATCTCTAATGGAGAAAAGATACTTAGCACTGTAAATGTGGTTGTCTGAAGACAAGTTCAAAGGGAAAACAGCTCACTTCCGGTTGCCGTCCGCGTCTCAAAAACGCGCATGCTTAAGCTCCCTATTGACGGCTTGACCTTTCATTATTTAATTTCTTTCTTTCGGTTTTGTACAATAAACTGAGGTCAATAATACAATAAACAGAGGTCTCGGCGAGAGACGACGTCAGCGACAACCAGCGACGGTGGTGGTGGTGTAAGATGTTCTTCATAGTACTATTCGCATGTTCGCAATGCGTTCCTATTTTATAATATCCTGAGGCGTTTATCATTTGCATGGAAAATCCGGTTGGAACGTTCGTAATGGAATAGGATCTTACTGGTGTGGCGTTTCGCCAGGCCCGAGTTTCTATTGGCTGGAAGAAATGAAAATGGCGGCCGCACGTGCAGTGTGGAAACGCGGGATAAGGGGCCGAGGTGGACCGGGTCGAGTGAGAGTTTACAAATTCGCTTTTTTCACCAATCCCATAATACAGTTCATGTTGGGGGGTTATTTACATTAAAACAGTGGATAGCCAGTTCACTGAAGCAAAATTTTAGTTCTAAGAGTAAATTAATCTTGTTTTTATGTAAAGACCTCCCCCCCTCCCCCCCCCCCCCAAAAAAGACGTATTGTATTATGGACTGGTGAAAATAGTCAATGGTATAGGAATTTTCCGGGCATTTCGGTTGGAACGGAAAAATAGGAATACGTCTGAGGATTTCTATCTTTTTTGGAAACTTTCCGGTGGAATGAACTGTACCATTGGAATTCCAACCGGATTTTTCGGTTTTTGTCGACAAATGGTAAACGTTCCAGGTTCGAGATACTTCAGAGAAGCGTTTCCATGCATATCGTACCTTATATACACCATAAAGCTTTGAATTTCTATGGTTTGTCGATATCATCGCGATACAAGATAAATGAATAAAAGGAGAATAAAAAAGAGAAAAAACAAAAACGCACACTTTACGCCATAAAAGTCCAAGACATTCAACATACCGCGATGCTGAAGTGGTGAACGGATTTGTTGGACATGAATTTGTCCGAGTTGTTGTACTTGTCCGAAGGGAGAAGTTCACAAAGCAGTTTACCGTTGATGTCCGGGTAAGCAGCCAGGTTGTATGAAAAACATGTCGGAGTTTCCAAGCAGGCAAGCGAGCACTGGGGCGTCCGATCAACTTCAATTTTCCCAAGAATTGTGATATTCAAGTAGGAGAATTTGTCTTCGTTAAAGTTTGCGTAACTGACACCAGTGTGAGGCTCACCGCGACTGATAGCTTTGCCGGCTTTTTTCTCTAAGATAGATGGTTTGCAACCAATCTCTAGAGACAAAGATAACATTGGTGTAATATATATAATTGCTGATGGTTGAACCAAATGAGCTAATGAGAGATCTTTTGTTTTCGTCCACCAACATTGCAGCGATGATGTAACGTGAAAAGGAATGAATAGCGGCGGAACACAAGCATAACTTTACAAAGGGAAAGGTGTTGAGAACGCGAACACGAGCTCCTTGACAACATCGGAGTGTTTACAGTTAAAGGGGCACTGTCATGAGCTGCGCATGCTCGAGTTTGTTTGCTCTCGAGCCCACGGAAAATTCTAGCTGCCATCATGGATTCACGCGTGAGTCACGTATATTCGCCGGTGTTTCTCCTTTGTCCACCATGGCCTTCTCCAGTGGACACCATTTTGAATTTGTCGATTCAACTTGAAAAAAGTTAACCTAACACTTTCAAGTTTTCACAAGACGCTAGCGCATGCGCTTCTCGTGACAGTTTCCGTTTAAGGTTTCGTCATAGGTTCGAGGTGTCAGTAAAATGTTCTTATTTCGTCAGTATACGTGGCATGAGAATGAAATTGACACCATCTTAATGATGACCTCGAACCTATGACGGGACCTTAAATTTGTTGAGTTCAGGTTGAGGTAAAATTGCCGTTTAAAAAAACGTTTCATACCTGTAGCAACTGCATATAAGAGGACGATCATTAGTATAAGCAGAGAAGCTTTCACAAATGTCGTAAAGCCAAAGGATTTCATTCTTTTCCCTTACTTTTCGGTGCAAGACTGTTCGACCGTCAGTTTAGTGCAACCCAGTAAGGTTCACCATTGCTCATCCAGACGTAAAATGATTTAACAATAAATGGTTCGTGTTTTTAAGGGTGCGAGTTCCTGTCAAGCGGAGTTTGTGTTGATGACGAGTCGTTGTTAACGTTGTTTTTAATTGTCGATAAAAGCATTTATTAACTACATGAATATTTCATCTTAGCTTGAGAACATCTCTCTTGAAATTCACCGCGAACGTACATTACTACTTTACTACATTATACTTCACCATAGAAGATTATTACTATTTACCCTAGTAATTCTTGTATTAGAAAATGTATCGTGGTAAAACAAAACGCGTGCCTTGTGCTAATTTAAATTCAAAGAAAGAATAAAGACGTGAAATGACTTCCTGTCAAGCGGATTTAGTGATATCTGACTGTGGTGAAGATGAATAGCTGGTAACGATGTCTTAAATTGTGCATAGAAGCATTCATTAACTTCGTGAATATTTCATCTTAGCCGTGAGGGCATCCCTATTGAAATTCACAGCGAACTACTTCACTATATTATATTTTTCCATAGAAGATTATTATTACTTACCTAGGTGATCTTTCTTTCTAGAGTTTCGCTTTTTTGGCATTGAATACCACTGATTCTCGTTGTAGAACAAAACGCGCGCTTTTTACAAAGACAAAATAAGTTCCTGCCAATATTAACAGAGGAAGCCCTGTGAAAAACGATATAAAGTTAAGCACGTACACATGCTAGGACACAACAAAAGCCAATTCCCGTCCGCTTTAATAATTATTGCCATATCTACTAGAGCTGCTAAGCCCCTCGTTATGTAGGACATTTTTAAGGTCTGTGAAATAACTTTAGCTTGAACGTTGTCAAAGTCTTCAACTCTCTATGTTGCAAGAAATATGTGGGCAGTTTGTGCTTGACACATCGGCGATAAGCGTCAAAAGATTCAAGAACATTATTTAGCCTAAGAAACTGGAGACTTTCGAGTTTGATCCAAAGCTCATCGTATGGATCAATATTAAATTCCTGTCTTAGCTTGTTGCCTTGAAATGGCAATAAGATGATGGAATGATTTTCTTCGGATTAACAAGGGAAGTGTTTTTGTTGACGTTCGTAACACATGGTATGCTCCCTGTTCCCTGGTTCACGAACGCAGGCCTCTAAGACAAATTAAGAGCAAGACTAGGGCAGAGTTGAGGGCTTAATATTTTTCTTTTTATAGTGTGGCGTTAAAGAGAGATTATAGAGTCAAGCAAAAAAAAAGAAAAGAAAGTTGAAAAAAAGAGGGGTATCACGTACGACAGTTTTCCTCTGAAACAATCAAGGGGCTACGTTAGTAGAGTATTTCTGTTTTTTTTCTCAGTTCTGAACATAAACGACTTATAACGTTTTCTTTTTCCCGATGATGAAGATGATGATGATAATGATGATAATACTAACAACTTTGTTTAACCACGGAATCCTCGTCGCTAAAAAGTGGTCCTGTAAAATGCCGTGCGCATTAACACTAACAAAGCTGGGCTTTGCTAAGAAATCTTATATTAAACACTAAAAGATCAAGTAAGAAATTTCCCAGTATAAACTAGCGGAATAAGAACCTTTTATCATCGTTTTGGCTAAGAAGATTTGAAAAAGGAAAACAATTCTTTGAAAGTGTGAAATACTGTCCATCCTTGCTAGCTGTAACAGCAATTATTAAAAGTGCCGTCACATGGAATGGAGTAACAAACTGCATTATTACCTTTAATCTTTCACTGTTTTCAATTGAGTGATGTTAAGCATACGTCAGAGAGGAAAAAAGAAAGCATTTGTTTTCTTTGAAATTAGAAAAGAAATTAGACATGTTTGTAAAGTCAAAATATATGTCGCCTATGCAATAATGCGTGCATCTTGTTAAAAATTATTAATTCACCCGTAAATTATTAATACTGCCTTTACAGAGTCAATTTTTGGAAATTATAAATAATCATTGCTAGTAAAGAAAGGACAGAATCCGACCGGAAGAAGGAAAAATAGGCGCACACTCCAGCCGAATGCTGTAAAGATTCCTTGTTCAGTGGACGTTCTGCTGACTTGTACACCGCCAATCTGTCTCTTTCTATTTCTTTGTCTTGGTTTTTGAACTTAACTCACTGAATCGAAAAAAAAATGCCTTTTCAGGTTTGCTGACTGAAACTTCACGAATACTGATGAGAATAGCTTTTCGGTAAACACTGCAGTAAAAGCAGACATTAACGTCACGAACTCAAAGATAATCGCTAATGCGAAGTGCACGCCACAAAAAAAAAAAAGGTAATATCATTCTGTTTTCGAAACATTTGTTTTCATTAATAGAGTGACTTTCATATGACCTTGAAAAATAAACGTGAAAACAGAACTTAAACAAAAAATGCAAAACATTTAATTGGCTTAATCAACAAAAACAAAGGAGCGCGAATTTTCATTGGCTTAGCGAACGCGATTGCAAACAATGTAATCTCTCCATGGAACTTTCTAGAAAGCGATCGGCATTTCGCTTTGACGTAATTTGAAATGCAATAATGTGATTGGGAAATCGAACTGTTTACTGCCCATATGAGCAGTTTCCTTGGCTGCAATAAGGAGAAACTTTGTTTTAATCTTGCCAAACATTGGTCCGTGAAACAAAGTTGCTCTAATCTTAATCCATTTGTGTAATATTTTTCACTACCTTTACTTGACATGCCCAGCTAAGAACAGAATCACAAGGCACGATTTTTTGAGGGCTGCAGTTTCTACTATTCCAATACCCTAAGAAAGTCTAATTTTGGGGCTGAAGCTAAAACTTCTTACTTTTTTTGCGATTTCATGAGCCTGGAAACGTTCTTAATATGTCCCTTAAGTGTGGTATACTAACTTCGACTATAATCTGAGTTCTTCAGATCTAGAGCGAGTATATTGTATTTCTTTCTTTCTGTATTGGCAAGAAAAGGTATTCCAATCATTCCAAGAATGGAATACGTTCTAAAACAACATAATTACTAAATTCTCCATACATGATCTTGTGTTATTTGTGCGAATGCTGTAGCGGACTTGGTAGCTCACGGGGTCCATGTATTTATGTAATCTTGTGATATGTGTGGGAATGCTGTAACGGACGTGGCAGCTGTGTGCCCGTATCGGCAGGTTATCCTTTCTTATTACTCTTTTTGTTTTAATTTTGGGAGGAAGCTATCCTTCGAAAATTTAATGAAACAGAATTTCTTCCTGTTTTCCTTCAAACGACAAATGCCAAACTTTTTTCTTAGTAAGGGAACAAAACGAGGAAAGAAACAAAGAATGATCTCTCACTAATTGAGCGCGAGTGCCGTAGTGGGGAACATTGACCCGAGGAAATGACGCAAGAGGTCCGCACAAAAACCACCGGGGGCCAGTATTCTGCAAAATTTTTCTTGTCACCGTTGAGGCACATCGAAAAACAGTTAGGCAAACGGAGTTAAAAAATTCTTGTTCACTTGCATTTTAGAGAGAAATAAACAAACAAATCAATCAAATATTTCTTTATTTTATTTCTTTTTTCCAATAAGAGTACAGATGATTGTTATTTAATTCCAGTCGGGATTAAAAATTTTCATTCCTGAACAAAGGAAAAAAAACCGATTAAACCACTTTTTAAAAGTACGCATCCACTTGAAATGACGCATCCGCAAAATTAACGGTTTAGTGTCCAAGAAAATAATTTGTGGGGTAACTTCCACCAAGTTTGACTGCGCTATTACTGGTATACTGTTTTGTCGTTCTCGTTCTCTTTCTCTCTCCTTTCGTTTCTGCTCTTCTGTCATAGGTCGTCTAGGCATATGCCAAAAATTGAAATACAAAGCAAAAAGCAGCTCTAAACAAATTAAAAATAAACACCCAGCTTTAAACAATGATTTATATCCCTCCGATGCTTCACTTGAATATCCGCGTAGCCACCAGTATGGTCCTAACCACAGCTACATACGTCAAGCCTGGATTGAAACCGGGTAAAAATGCAGGAAAAAATTATTTTCCAAACCGTTTTCCACCTGAACACGAAAAGCGTAGACTGTTAAGAGCTTTAGTTTACGTAGTATGGCCGTGTAGCCGCGTCGAGCCACAGAAAGCGCGCGAAAAATTAAGCCTCACTTATGTTTAGGTGTCCTGATTACAAGACGTTAACCTGGCTTGAGCCTGCGATCCAATCGAAAACCAGTACTTGCTCAGTGGTCAACTTAAAAAAAAAAAAGTAGTTGACCTCGATGAGCTCTAAACTTGGGCCCTGGATATAGTCTCGTGATACTAACCCTAATACCTTATCTTGACAGGTGTCAATTGACCATAACATGGGTTGTCTAATATCAAAGATGTACTCTGTAAACGGCCGCCATGTTGTGCTTATTGATTATTATTATTATTACAACCAAAAATTGCCCGAACCGTCCCGTCCCAGAGGCTGTCTTGCCTCCCCAATTCCACCCCGACAATCTGTACGAGCGGACGGGGGTACGCTGACGTCATAACCCAAATTTCTCATATCGATAGATTTCCTAAAAAATCTTATCCACGGTGCTCCACTGGAGCGCTTCACGCCCCTGAGCTCCGCTATGATGAAAGTTCCTTCAAATAAAGGGTGCAGAGATGGCGCAGTGGTGAGAGCACTCGCCTCCCACCAATGCGGCCCAGGTTCGATTCCCAGACTCGGTGTCATATGTGGGTTGAGTTTGTTGGTTCTCTACTCTGCACCGAGAGGTTTTCTCCGGGTACTCCGGTTTCCCCTCTCCCCAAACAACCAGCATTTGACTTGAGTTGTGTTAATTGTTAATTTCAATTTACAGTGTCCCCAATTAGTGCTTCAGCGCTAGAACGACTAGACACTTAAATAAAGTTCCTTTCCTTTCCTTTACGTTAACCCCCCAGTGGTCTAAAGGTTTATTTCCCAAACTGGCACCGTAGATTTCCTTGTTTCCTAGTCATGACAATTTGGTATTATATCAAGACAATATGCCCTAGCTATAATAATCTTCATTCTCAGAACTTGTTTAGTGGACAGTGTTTTAAATTATGAGGAGAATTTACATACTGATCACTCCTAAAAGTTGAAGGGTTAAAAACAAAAACAAAAATCTTTTTTTCCCCCACAGCTTTATTGGGTACTCCTCTTGTAATATACAATGTAAATTATAATATAACACAAGAAAAGAGAAAAAAAAGGAAAAGAAAAGAAGAAAAACCCAAAAGGTGTAGGTGCAACGGGGGTCTTCCTATAAAACACCTTGTTTATTTTCTAAAACGTGCCTTAAATAATTGTGAATGATGGCACCCATTTACCAAATGTTTATGACTATTAAATTGACAGTGAGACACTCCTTTTTTTTTCGCAAACCGGGTCTTACTATATACTTTTCTTGTTACTTTCCAAAATGTTTTTGGGTGCACTCCTATTTTTTATAAGAAAGTTGAGGCAGAGATTAACCAAAATTTTAAGAACGTATTAAGAACATTCCTCAGGCTGTGAGTCGATTAAGAACGTTTTTACTATCCTCATTTGTATTTTAAATGAAAGCATAAAATACAGGAAAATAAATGTAAATTAATCCAAATACTTAAGGGCATATTTTGTATAACATAACAAAGGTTTTCTTACTGCATGATACACAACTCGGTTTGTACTAATGAGCAGTTCTTATTTATAAATCGTTCCAAAATAACTTCAACACCATCAAAGTCATCAGGTGAAACACAGTCTTAGTGTAAATTTAAGAACATCTTAAGAACGTTTTCAGTCTCACATCGCAAAAATAGATAAGAACGTGCAGCCTCAGCTCCAAGATTTGACATTCTTATAAAAAAAAAGAGTGTGATTGTGAATTATGGCACCCATTTACCAAATGTTCATGTGTATTTAGTATTGGCAGCGAGACATTCCTTTTTTTCGTAAACCACGTCTTGCTGTAAAACTGTTTTTTTACCATTTTGGAAATTATTACTGTCATGCACCCAAACAGGTTGATCCTCTCTTGCATGCAACTCAAAGCAGAGACACCGATGCGTTTTTTTTTTCCTGAATGAAAATTGAATTGCAGACATGTCCAGAAAAAACCTTTGTTTAATAGCGGAGCTGAGGCGTACGAAGCGCGCCAGCGGAGCACCATGGGTAAGATTTTGTGAAGGATACATATGACTATACAGGATGCTAAAACAGTCAGCGACGAAATAGAAAAGGGGGCAACGAAAAATAAATAAAATAAATAAATAATTATACCTAAATTAAATTATTCACAATGTTTACATTGCATTACAATATTGTCTTATGATTGGCAAAGCATTCGTTTGGAAGGTAGTAACAGACTCAGCATTAACAGCAGAATTTAGAAGGTCATTCCAAGGGGAGATAACAAGTGGGAAAAATGAAAACTTATATGCATTGGTGCGAGCATTCTTAATGTGGAAATTTGCTGACGATACTACTGTCTCTGAAGTGATACCTGAGTTCAAGAACAGTTCACTCCAGGACACTCACAGTCGACCATATCAATACCTTGGGCCCATTTTCTCGAAAATCCCGAAAACTTTTCGGTCCCGAAAAGCCATTTGTGAAACTGGCAGCCACTTGTTTTGGAAAACCAATCCTTTGACATGTTTTCAAGGTCCCAGACTCTCTATAGGCGGCGGCTCTTAAACACAGGCCACAAGTGGGTGTACAGGTCTCATTGATTTTTTCTGCAAATTTTACCATTGAAAGATGATGAGTTAGTGATGTCAGAAATGGGGGATCACCGACTTCGTTTTGGAGAGAAGTTGCCCGGAAGAACAACCTAAATCTGAAAAAATCCGGCTTCTTTAGCGAGTAAGGCCACAGTGTCTGTAAGCCCAAAAATATTGCAATTACATCTTTGAAGTGAAATGTTCTCTACCAAAGTTTGTTTAAGTGGACCCATCAAGTGAATTTCGTTAACTGTTGAGGTTCCTTAAAGAACAAGTTCGCATTTAGCGACCATAGTTTCATGCGCCTTGCAGCCACAAGATGGCAGGATTCGATGTCCCGAGGACAGAAATCTTAAATTTTTTTAACTTCCCACATTGATTTTTTGTTCGTTTTTGGACAATGTGGAGATAATTGTAAATAAAATCTGTTTCTGAAAAGAAAAGTAAGGGTCACCGAACATCCAGATCGTTAAATCCAAGCAAAGCTATAGCAATGGCCATCTGCCCTATCATTGTGCAGTACTTAGTACTTAGTACTTAGCGCGCGCGCTCGATGCATGACGTGGCATGGGAATTTGCGTGCGCTGTAAAGATGCGCAGTAGCAATGGGCGCGAACGTCCTTAAGCTAACGGACACAAACGTTTTCTAGCAGTCTTTGCAGTGATTGATGAACTGCATGATGTTCGGTTATTTCAGACCTTTTCAATCGGTTAAAGAAGTGACGATGACTTGTTCATGATTTATGACAGATTATTAAGTTTCTCTATTGAATGAAACTGTCTTTGTTTGGCACTAGGAGGTTTAATATGTAAGGACAACGCCAAATTCAACAAAAACGTCACTCCAAAATATAACTTAGCGTTAGCTATCGCAAGCATTTTGCGATTATATTCCGTCTTGTTTACCTTGTACAATTCGGGCGAACTATCCTGTAACTGGATGGGTACTAACTGTTTTAAAGTAAAAATAGAAAATGAATGGTTCATTGTTATATGCTCACGTTGTCGTCAAAAGCTAAAATTTGGTGATTTCACGTTGTTTTGTTGAGTACGACAAAGCATGCACGGAAATTCGTGCTGCACGTGTTGCACGAGTATTTTTCCTTTTTTGATCAATAATATTCTAACTTGCTTTGTGGCGTTGTCGTTGCCGTGGTCGTTGTCTTTGATTAAATTCCTAATTGTTACAGTGATCCAGCACCTGGAAGGCGATACCAAACAGATTTTCAACTGCTGCACTGTCCCCAAGAAGAAGTCGAAGCTAAATTTGGAAGTGGTATGTAGCTTTTTAATCGTGTTTACTACACTCTTCATATTGGCCACTTTCCCACAAAGCACTGAGCCCTGACATTATTCAGATTATTGTACGTTTCCAGAGTCGTAAAACAACCATGTATTATTTAAATAGTCCCTCACACTCCACAAAACAAAGGAAAAGACCTTTCCTTACTTAATTACCACACCTTGACCGTAAAACAAAATTGACGACGGAAAGTTGCCTTTTGTGAAAACACTTACATAATTAGCCTACTTTTACATTTTTCCTTAATTGGCTCGAGGACGTAATCCATCATGTACTCCTACCTACAAATTGCGCCGACTTCAGAGGTGCGATATTTTGTTTTCATCTATGATTATCGACAACTCTAAATGTTTCACTGACCCGGAACGCCGGGAAAGTTGCGCCTTCGCTCGTTGGTTTTTTTAAAATTGTTTTGGAGGGTGTATATAAGCAAAGAGCTGTTGGCAATGAATGCTATTACAAGTTGTAGGAAACGTCTCTTAGTGACCAAAGTAGTTACTGTATTCTGTTGTTACTATTTTCTCTGAATTTCTACTTTCGACTTTCTCTTTAAAACTCTTCAGTGAAGACAAACAGAAGATACCAACTGAATCAAACTGTGCTAATGTGGTCGATAACAGCACTGCCAGGATATTCAATAGCCATTGTTGCACAGAAACGACTAGAATAGAATATGGGCATGCTTATCTGAAGAACGAATAGAACAAAGCAGCCAAATTTTTCCATCATGACTTGACCTCAGCCTGTCAGTTTTACTTCAGTAATTGGCATTTTTTTGCCACTTATTTGGAATGATAAATTTACTCCCTTTTCCTACACGTTTTATACTCAGTATAAAACCCTTGATGTTTTTTGGAAAATTGGATTATAGTGCAGTTGGTTTTGTAAACCAGGCCCCAGTTGTTCGGAGGGTGGATAGCGCTATCCACTGGATAAGTCAATTGGTTTTCCTAGTGTTTATCCGCTTGATAGCGATTTATCCGGTGGATAGCGTTATCCACCTTTTGAACATCATGATAAGAAAGCATATGTGGTATTTTCCGTCATGCTGAAAAAGTCTCCTCTGCATGCAAATTCCCTAGGAGAAAGGTGTAGTGATGTTGAGTTTTGTCTTTCCATCATATTCAACTGAATGATAAGCTGGCTAGCAAGGAACCCTTATTGCTCGGAATATCTGAAAAGTATCCGAGTTATAATCTGGGCAGTATTTAGTACTCTGTGAAGTAAATGGGCAATAGAATTAGAAGGCAATGATTTCATTGGATAAAAACTATGCACTATACCCCTTGGAGCAATACATTGACCTCCGTCTGTGACGAAACAACTGCAACGATAACAAATAAATACAGGCGTCAAGGAGAAGATTTCTTGTATAGCGGGAGGCTTCAAACAGCCTCGAGTATTACAAAATTCGATGAAAATCCGAATTTATAACATGCAGGGGGGTAACCAAAGCGATGGGTGCTGTGTTGACTGTGTTGAAGCTTCAATGTGACACAATTTATTTCGTTTGCTGATTCAGAAACTCAAAGCTCATGTTCTAAGTGATGGCAAAGGACGCAAATACTTGTTCATTCCACAGCCTCTTATTAGCCATCAGAGCAGCAATCTCACTTGCTTCGAATGCCCCAGTATCCCTCTTAAGAGTGTCAATATAGGTAGGTCTCGGTCTTCCTCTCCCGCGATGACCATGTGTGGGCTCCCAAATTAGGACTAATTTCTGGGTGCTTAGCTCTGGATGACGATACAATGCAGCTACAAAGTGAAAATGCTGGATTCAGCCTTCTAGAAATGTTATGGATAAGATATTTACTCTAATCAGTTGCCTGTGGACAACATGATGAAATCGCCAGTACAAAACTTGCAGCAGTGATATGAAGAAAATAGCCGAAATTTCTTAGTTTCTTTCAGCTGTTCTTTGTACGAGCATCATCCGCTGATGTCATTTTTTTCTTTTAATTAATTGATAGTTTCACGATCTTCATGTGAACTTTGCTACCTAGAGCTGGAGGTCACCAGCCGCAACACTTTCAAGTACCCACATTAAGGGTTTTTCACAAGCTTTCTGTGTTGCTACACTAGTGTTTCACCCTCCCTTGCTTCACTGCTTTCACTTGAAACCAGTTTATCTGTTGTCACGCTATATACTAGATCCCGTAAAACCTTAAGGTGATTCCCTAGAAATAGAAGTTGTCAGATTTCCGATGAAACTTTGTAACATGTCATGTCAACATGTCAACTCGACAGCTGACGAATACTGCTATTTGAGCTACTTTGACAATTGCTGCTCACACCCCCAATGTTGGACAAATTTAGCTTGATTTTATAAATGTAATCCAACGTATCGCGCAGAGCGTGGTGTTATTCTTTGGTTAATTCAAGTACGTACCTGAAAAATGTTATAAAATGCATTTGTGAGTACTTGAAGACACCGTTCTTAGCAAATATGTGATCAGAAATAAAAAATGGGGGTCACCGTACTAGTTCATGAGAAAATAGTCATTCCTTGCTGGATTAGGCTTAGCGTCAATGAAAACCCGCTTTTATATCAATGTGCCCGCGCTCCTAGCCTGCGTGCACCAATGGTACAAGAGATTATGCGCAGTAGGGTTGCGCAATGCAAACCATGTAATCACCTTAAATAGACATAACGCTGCATCCTGTAGATCCACGTCATTTCTGATCCAACAGCGTGTTCCAGAACGAAATAACCTACCCCTATAGTTTGTATATATTTGTAAACGTTAAACAATGTTCACCAGTCCATTATCCGTTGTTATAAATGGGCCATCCACACTTCAACTGACTGCAGAAAAGTTTTTTAAATTACTTGTTTTGTTCCGTACTTGGCAAACTTGAATGTCACTTAAATTAAAAGCTACCTCTTCTGAAATGTAGTACACTATTTCTGCGCCACATGGTATTCCGAGCAAACGCATAAGGAAGCATCTTGTTGGCTTTTGAACTCTCCCAGAAACTGACCATACGGTTCACCAAATCTCGCAGCTAGACGTAAACTTTGATTGGTTCCATGCAAAAAACTTGGAATTTAACTCCATATTTTCCAAGAATGCAAACCATTAAGCCTTAACAAAAAAAAACCCCGGTTTTCTGGCTTCACTGTACGTATTGTAGGTATTTGTGGAAAACCAAAACGCGATTTCCTCTATGTACCAAAATATATTAAATAACACTCCGATTGGATATAAAGGTCGCTGAAAGATGGATCCATGTTGTTCTTAGTGAGGACGGGGGCTCATATTGCCGGATTTTTTTAAGGGGGTGTGCTTAGAGGGAGCTCAAAGGAAAAAATCTTTAGCTTTGAGATATCCAGAGTCGAGGCTGGCATCTCTGCATAATAATATAGCGAGAAGCAAAATATGTTTCACTTACGATCTGTCAAGTATTCATGACCTTGTTGCTGAACTTAGGACATTCAACTAATGTAAATGGCAAGGGAAACCGATTTACTCAATGTATTGAAAACAGTAATATTTACCTGATGAATTTATGGTTTTAATCAATGTGCCATAACGATAGGGGGTCCCTGACACTCCATGCCGCCCTTTATCCCTCGACGTTTTGCGAATACCGCGCATCGGTGGCTCAGTTGTTTGAGCATCGGGTTGCCATGCGGGAGGTCGTGAGTTTGACTCCGGCCGGACCAACACTCAGGATCTTAAAAGAACTGAGCAGAAAGTCCTGCCTTTGTAATTACATCCGCAAATGGTTAGACTTTCAAGTCTTCTCGGATAAGAACTATAAACCGGAGGTCCCGTCTCATAACCCTTGTTGGAAATTAAATTGTATAAGACGTTCACTCACACGTTCGCTCACTCTTCGATAAGAATAGGGGACATAGTCCCCGGCGTTGTGGCAAGGGAAGCCTTATCAGGACGGAGGCATCTTTCACTTCCTAAAATACATTGTAAACTGTGTAATAAGCAGTCTGGCTAAAGTTCCCCGAAAAACATTGTAAATTAGTCCTGAAAAGCCCCGAGGGGAGAGACTAATAGCTTCTCTTCACTTCACTTCACTTCAATACGATATCACCTTAGTTTCATGTTGTTTTTGCTCGCTGCGAAATACTCTGTTTTCTAATTAGTTTCTCAATTACAACTGCCTGACCATTTGGTTGCGGATTCGAAAGTACAGCAAGAAACAGAGAGAAAGCAAACATCGTTGATGTAGAAACTCGTGAGCGTAATGGACAGCAAGCTGAACACCACAAAACGAGGGCTTGAGAGCATCTCTGGGTCCGCCCGTGAAACACAAATGTGCAAAATTAAGCGTATGAAATTTAGGGAGCCTCGGTCATTCAAGAAAAAGGGACACGAGCAACAGTTTAAACACAACGAACAGTTAAGGAGGCCATATCCGAAGCAAAAGAAGCTATGCAAGCCAACAAACAAGACACTTGTCGTGCAAAGTTACACAAAGATATCGAGTTAATAGATCAGAGACAGAAGCTTATTCTTCTATCACACTGGTCCGAGTACGGGTGGAAAACCGTAGGTGAATATATTGACAATGAGTTAGCGGAAAACAACGACGACACTAAAAAGATTGAGAAGACCAAGAAGGAAGCCCAACGAAAACCGGCAGACGCTCGCCCTCGGGCTACTAAAGCTAGAAACCGTGCCTACTGGTCTCGACTGAGCCCCTTGGACTAGACCATTTACAACGACAAGCCAATCTAACACACATCTATCCGCTGCAGGAGTTAAAGAACCGAACCTTACTCACCCACTTCACATTGCGGGCCTTTGTTGTTGTTCTGGGAATTTGGAGCGTCTACTTCCATATATGGGCAAGTATTGTTGAGTTATTTTTACGCTCGAGAGAAAATTAGAACAATTTTGTCAGGGAAATAAAAAACAGCAGAATACCTTCATTTCGAGCGCTTTTCTATGAAGCGTGGATCTACGTCTGCAGTGAATTCAAGTGGGAAATACAGTTTCTTCGCGTGGTACTTAGTTGTTTGAACTTTTAACTGGACCTTAATTGACAAGCAAGCAACCCATATTTATTTTATGCCCAAACAGTTTGCTACGGAAACAACAAGGCGAGATAGTTAAATTCGCTGCTAGCAATGTGACCTGCCCACTAGCTAACCTGGCGAGGTATATTCAGATAGCAGGTATCGCAATGCTACCTTCGAACCTCGATTACGTATTTTAAACCTATAGTTAAGACAAGCATATGATTTCGGCTTCCTCAAGATAAAACCGTAAAGTTATGCAAGATATAAGGAATCTATTATCGGCTTGCTCAAGGAATTTGCGCTAAGCAACAGCAAAATAAGTTTGCAGCGGCCAATGCTAATGTCTCCGACCGCTCTTGGAAGCGCCACGTTCGATGGAAATCCGACAATACAAAAGACCGTTATGCTGAAGATTCTCTGGAAACCCGTTTGTTTGTTTCAAGGTCTTTAGGGTTGTAGTCTGTTACATAAATTCGACTTCGTTTTCCTGTTTTCCGCTCTTTGTACTCAAGTAATCGCACGAGAGTAGTCAGCTTCCCATTTAACCAAAATGTAGTTATCTGAGTCGTTGAGTTATTTGCATGCAGGGAATAGGGAAACTTATTGTTTGCTGCGGTTCAAAGAATACACGCAAACTGTTGTTTTCACGGTTCGCCTAATATGGTAGGAGCTGCTATGGTGTTTGTGTGTTTTTCATTGCTGATGAAGTTCTTTAGGGGTTTCTGTGGTAGTGATCACGTCAGTATATGTTTAACAGAGGCATTTTGAGAGGCGGGTTATTCTATGCTGACCACTCGTGGGAGTACAAAAATGTTATCCCTCGACGTTTTAGTTGCGGTATTATCTGCGAATTCAGCTTGTTTAAATGGTTTTGACATTAATTTAACGCCTTACTCCCTCAAGATTTGTCCACGCCTAAATCTGTATGCGGGAGGGACCAGGTTTTCCCTAGAAAGAGGGGGTTTTCCTGGGTGGCAGCAGGCGCTATTTTTTTGAGATCATACAATTTCCTTTGTAGCAGTATTTCATTAAACAGAACTGGCGTCATGGCCTTAGCAGCCAGGGCATATCAAGTTTTACCGCTTGTGATCACATGCCAGCAGTCAGGTTTCTGTTTAACCAGAATATAGTTGTCTGAGTCGTTGAGTTATTCGTATGCAGGGAATAGGAGGAAACCAGCATTTTGGTGAATTTAAGATCTCGATGAATTCAACAGTTCGATGAACTTAGCGTTTTCATCAATTTAATTATGCGATGAATTCAACAGTTCGATGAATTTGGCGTTTTGATGAACTTAATTGTGTCATAAATTCAACAGTTTTGATGAATTTCAGGTTTCGATAAATTCAATAGATTATTCGATGAATGTAGCAGTTCGATGAATTCAACGTTATAATGAATTTCAGGTTTCGATAAATTTAATCGACTGGAGTATTAGATGAATTCAAGCCTTGGTGGATAGAAGTTTTGGTAAATTTGCATGGTTGAATTTTGAACTATTAAAGCGCCATACAAATAGACATCCGGGGTATTGTGTCGTGAAAACGGCACTCCCTTTGTCATCGTCTTGTGAAATCTTCTGCACTTTGCATTTAAGACTGATTTAACCCAAGAATTGTTCTTAAAAGAATATTTACATTTATTCATTAATGCGACATGGCGAGTGGTACACAGAAAAAGATTGACGAGATCGACGACATCCCAGAAATGTTTGAAGTAATGAAAGCGCTTGGCATCTCATGCAAAGGTTTAACAAATCTGGAGCAAATGAAAGAGGCAGTAAAAACTACCCTGCAACAAACATCGAAAAAGCCAACTTGGAATGCTGGAGAGGTAACCACTGGTAAATTCGTAATGCATCCGTAATTAGCAAACTAGATGCAACTTCTGGCCCTCGTAAAAATACTGACGTTTTACTTTTTTAGCGCTTGCTGTGTTATGGGGTCTGGGATCACTGAAGTTGCAGTCCCAGAAATGACAGCAAATGTTAAATACGTTTCCGGTCAAATCCGTTCTCAGGTTGAATCCGTTTTTACCTAGATTAAATTGGTGATCCTCATTTTACCTAGGTTAAATACGCACTTAGATGAATTGAAGAAACTTTCTTGGAGCCTAAATTGATTAAGCCTAAGGAAAAAAAAAAAAGGTTCATACTAGAACAAGACGCCTAATAGGACACATCCGTGGGATGCACAAACAGTTAACACAAATTGTCCAGTTACAGTGAACTACAACTTCGTGTAAACTTCGGAAAATGGGAAGATTCATACAATTTCCTTTGTGGCAGTATTTCATTAAACAGAACTGGCGTCATGGCCTTAGCAGCCAGGGCATATCAAGTTTTACCGCTTGTGATCACATGCCAGCAGTCAGGTTTCTGTTTAACCAGAATATAGTTGTCTGAGTCGTTGAGTTATTCGTATGCAGGGAATAGGAGGAAACCAGCATTTTGGTGAATTTAAGATCTCGATGAATTCAACAGTTCGATGAACTTAGCGTTTTCATCAATTTAATTATGCGATGAATTCAACAGTTCGATGAATTTGGCGTTTTGATGAACTTAATTGTGTCATAAATTCAACAGTTTTGATGAATTTCAGGTTTCGATAAATTCAATAGATTATTCGATGAATGTAGCAGTTCGATGAATTCAACGTTATAATGAATTTCAGGTTTCGATAAATTTAATCGACTGGAGTATTAGATGAATTCAAGCCTTGGTGGATAGAAGTTTTGGTAAATTTGCATGGTTGAATTTTGAACTATTAAAAATACTGATACTCGTAAAATACTGATACTCGTAAAAATACTGATTCATAATGTGACATGTACGACGGAAATCAGTTGCTAACAACGAGACGACATCATGGCACTGAGTCTGCCTTTTCAGTAACAAGAGCAAAAAGCATCTGTTTTTGGAAAGCGTAGAACGCTTGCAATACCTGAAATGGGGAATCGGCTTAAGTGCAGAATACCCCGCCACTCGAACTATATTCCACGTAGCCGGCTACGCGGTACGCGGTACCCAGAAATAGGAATGCACAATACTGTAGAATACCCCGCCACTTGGACTAATTTCCAAATGAACTAAATTTCAAAATGGCGCAGCGATGTTATATGTGCTGGCTGCGCGGTACGCGGTACGCCGTGACATTTCTCGTTCTTAAAGCGTCAAAGCCTAAGTAATTCCACAGACAAGAGACTGTGGAACTGTGGACTCGGAAGAACGTTATATAAACAAATGATTTCAAAATGGCGCAGCAATGTTATTTGTGCTGGCTACAAGGTACGCGGCACGCTGTGATAGCACTCGTTTACTGATTAAGTCTAAGGGCTCGTTTCAGTATTAGGCCTATAAGCACTCTTTTAAAATTTTAGCTTTCATTTTACCCTAAGCGTTCGTTTCAGAAATTAGGCCTAAGAACTCTTTACAAATTTAAGATTTCATTCACGGTTCGCTTAAACTTCGCTTTTTAACACGATCGTGTGATGAATATAGAACTCGTTTACCCTCCGCCGGCCTAAGCACTCGTTTCAGTGATTAGGCCTAAGCACTCTTAAAATTTTAGCTTTCATTTTACGGTTCGGTTAACTAGACTTTTTACCGAGACCTTGAGAAGAATATAGCACTCGTTTACTGATTAAGCCTAAGCACTCGTTTCAGTGATTAGGCCTAAGCACTCGTTTAAAATTTTAGCTTTCATTTTACGGTTCGGTTAACTACTCTTTTTACGGAGACCGTGTGAAGAATATAGCACTCGTTTACTGATTAAGCCTAAGCACTCGCTTGAAATTTTAGCTTTCATTTTACGGTTCAGTTAGGGTTAGGGTACACTAGAATTTTCATTTTCCACGTACCGCGTACCGCGTAGCCAGCTACTTAAGATACTTTGCCATCTTGACTTTAACTCTTTCCGCGTACCGCGTACCGCGTAGCCAGCTTGTAAAGATACTTTGCCATCTTGACTTTAATTCTTTCCGCGTACCGCGTAGCCAGCTTGTAAAGATACTTCGCCATCTTGACTTTAATTCTTTCCGCGTACCGCGTAGCCAGCTTGTAAAGATACTTCGCCATCTTGACTTTAATTCTTTCCGCGTACCGCGTAGCCAGCTTCTTAAGATACTCGATGTGGCGGGGTATTCTGCAGTTACTCCATGGATTAATTAAACGAGTTCGTTTGAACAGATTTCTTAGGCCAGCGATTACTACTGAGTGCAAATTATGCAATTTTTGAAAAGTCTTCAGACTAAGTGCGTTCATCTGTTATACACTAGGACGGCGAAAGCAAAACTTTTTATCAGGCTAAGACAGTCGGTCGAAACAAGAAGAGCCTTAACTAGGAGAAATATACTGTATATAACGTTAATACGGGACCAACGACGTGATAGTCTAATTATTTCGTGGAAATAGCGGATAACGTGTAGGTCACGCCACTATTACATGAAAACTGCAAAAGAATTTGGCTGTATCTGAATTCCAATGTCAAGATTGTTGCCGGGTCGTAGCATGCATTTTTAAAGGTTTACTCGCACCTAACGTTTTACTTTTTTAGCGCTTGCTGTGTTATGGGGTCTGGGATCACTGAAGTTGCAGTCCCAGAAATGACAGCAAATGTTAAATACGTTTCCGGTAAAATCCGTTCTCAGGTTGAATCCGTTTTTACCTAGATTAAATTGGTGATCCTCATTTTACCTAGGTTAAATACGCACTTAGATGAATTGAAGAAACTTTCTTGGAGCCTAAATTGATTAAGCCTAAGGAAAAAAAAATTAGGTTCATACTAGAACAAGACGCCTAAGAGGGCATATCCGTGGGATGCACAAACAGTTAACACAAATTGTCCAGTTACAGTGAACTACAACTTCGTGTAAACTTCGGAAAATGGGAAGATTACAAGATAAATCTGTAATTTAACTAGAAGTTATTTGTTGTAAAAACAAAAAGGGGTTATCTCTTATTAAAAACTGAACTACGGATATCA
>OX421453.1:36443390-36463082 GCA_949126865.1 Montipora capitata | reverse complement strand
GGATGATACTTTTTGGTAGCAATAACCTTTAAAATAGATCCAGTTATCAGGGCAGACGTCTGAAAAAAAAAGATGCGTCCAGAGTTGACAGATTAATCTAGGTTTTTGCATTTTTAAAAAAAAGTTTATCCACTTGTTTATCGCTCAACGAGAAGGAACGAATCGACAGTAATTGAGTGAAGTCCTTTTTCTCACTCGAAAAAAATGTCAAGAACAAAACCAACTCATGATCGCTTGATTTCGTCTGCAAAGGCTATAAAAATTTACTTCTAAAGAGAAACTGAGATGCTGTTGCATGCTCTGTTTCTTACTCTAGAACAAGCCCAACTTAACCCAGTAGGTACCTTTGACAGATAAGGGGGCTATGTCAAGAAATGTAGTCAAATTCAGCGACTGAAAAGTGACAACCAAATCAAGCGAAACATAAAAATAATTACTTAAAACAATGAAGGGAGGTTTAAATAAAGCAGCAAATACGAAAGGAGGCAGGGATGGGCAAAATTGAAGAGGATTAAAATGGATTTTGATTGGGGGTTTTAAAACTGTTTAGCCTAACAGTTTTTTAAAGTTGATCTCTGTTGTTTAGAACTTTAATTATGTATGCTCGACAGACATACTTTTGTCACGAAGCTTTGGTTTGTGCTGCTTAAAAGTAATTTCTGAGTTAACGTTAAGTTGTATAGTGAGATGGGACCCGTACATGGTAAAACGACACAAAATGAACTGCACTTCGGTGACACAGCTTGACTCTTCTAAGATCTTATTTACCTGCTAACACCGCGTACGATACTGTTAGTGGGTCAAACCGCTGTACAAATAGCTCTTTGACGCAAATTCTGAATCTTGCGTTGCTGATGAACTTAAGGGAAAAACAAGAACAATGAGCAAAAGTGACTCAAAGTGCAAAAGACAATGCGTACAACATCACAGCCTCACTTTCAAGACATTTCCATTTGCTTTGGCGTGCCCTGGATGCGAAGATATGATTACAACATCTTAATACATTACGGATTCTTTCACCCTTTCCCCAAACCCCCGCACCGGTCAATAAAACGGGGGGGGGGGGGGGGGGTATGGAACTAGAATGGCTGACTGCAATTCAAATATAACAATTTATAAAGTATAATCCGATAGTTTAATCTTAAAGTTTGCCCGCGGTTCTTTTTTGTCTTACTCTAACTAACAAAAGACTGAATACAAATATTAAGAGCCAAAATATGGTGTGCAACTACTGATGTTAACATCTTTCCGTGAGAAAGACAACAAACTTGTTGCTAGGCAACGGGGAGAGGACAACTGAAAAATCAGAGTCCAAGGTAGGATCGTACGACTCTCTTTCTTTTTCAATGAAACGTGCAGTTTGGGAGAGGCACTTGCGTTTCAAGCGCGCGGTGATGATGCCAGGTTAATGTTTAAAAGATGGCTTGTCATGGCTAAATAATAGACCCCTCTTCTGGCATGGGGTTTCGCACGTGGCCTTAAAATGCTTAGAAAATCTTGAATTTCATCCGAAGTGAATAAGGGAAATTCTCCAAGCTATTACGGGTGTGTCCCTTATTTTGAGCAATTGTAGGCAACCCAAAGTGCTTTCTTTCCTACTCTCTCTACCCAGGAAACCCACACGCATTTTAAATCTCTACCTCAATCCAGCTGACAATTCCGTTGCAATCTGGCGATGTATTGCCTCCTCCGCTAGAATGCTTGGCTGTAACTATGACTGTTGGGTAGTTATTGTATGTCCGCGTAAAATTCACGTCCTTTAATGAAATCACAAAATAAACCATCTTTGTCAACAGGCCGGGTCATGTTTACTTAAATCTCTCTCTACCTCTCATGGCGATTCAATTGCAAAAAGGAGACTTTCTGGCGAACATAAAACCATTAAATTACATCCAAATAGAATGGTCTGGAACATGGTCATTTTGAAATTTTAATTGTACTGCCGTACAACCGTAATCATGAAGTCCACTCAAGCTGCGAATTTTCCGTTCCTTCATATAGTGATTACTATTTTCCTATTTTTTGCTGCAAGAGAACGTATACTGACTTATCAGGAGGTTCTGATAACACTGCACACTGGGAAATGTGATTTTGGTCATCACAGTTCGGATTGTTAGGGAAAAAGTGGAAAATGGAAATATGATAAATGTTCCATTGACATGACAAGTGAGATTTGGACACTAATAAATGTAACCTGCAAAGAAATGGGCACATGGAAATGGGATTGGTAACCCCTTGCCCTCTTCAGGGCATTTTTTTATCATTGTTAAATTTTCACACCTTGTAAAAAGCAAAATTGTTACTCTTGGAAGGTAATATCCCATTTGGAAAGCCGACATTATTATGCTCTGAAAATAACGGTCTGTGTATGGTCTCGAACGCCAACCAATTCTGAGGAGAAGAACAAAGAAACAAAGAAACAAGTAACTCATTTACTCCCATTACCTGTCGGAATGCAAATAACTTTTGGTTTGTATTACGAGACACTCTTCCTCTTTGGATTTTTTCGCTTATCTATCACACGTATATCGCAAAATTACTGAATGTGGATTGGCTGAGGCGGAAGGCATTTTTTCTTAATCACGAGGATACTTTTTGTAATCAAGAGATCCTGATTGGTTACAGTTACTTATCCAGAGCAAGGGAAATTACAAAACAATCATCTTCCGGATTAAACTACTTTTTTGTCCACATATAAAATAAATTTTAAGCGCTATTTCTGTTGATAGCAATGATTTAATGAATTGAGCTTTAACCGAATGGGAGCGTGTTGATTGTCATTTGTGGCGGCACTGAACGGGCTTCCCTCGATAATTTTTCCCCTTTATGTGATAAACATGTAATCGCAATGTGCCCTCTTGCAATTAAAGATTAATTTCACTTGTATTTTAAAAGTTTTCCAAATTGCCCTCGTCGCTTCGTGATTTCAGGTAATGTTGTGAAAACTTTGAAAATACGTGTGAAATTAATCCTCAATTGCTCTCGGGCCCATGCGATTACCAATACAAATTTCGGAAAAGTAGTGAAGGGTCTTAAGAGTGAGTAGGCATTTCGAAACCACATTGAAAAAAGCTACAATTTTACTGATCTGAGTAAGAGTTAACTATGATATTGGAATAGCATAAAAATGGAGGATTTATAACTTCTATCATTTTTGCCGCCAGAGTTTGTTTGAGAATCAACTATCAAGCAAAATTTTTCGGTGAAAAAGGGACGACTACGTAATGATCCGTATTGTAAAGTTCGTCATCAGACCTGTCATGACTGATAGAACTTCCGGACGAGGCAAAAAAGCCACCAAGGAATTTCTTCAATCGTTGGGTGCCCTTGAACAGATTCGGCTCAAAGTCCCTTCAAAGCCAGTCTACCACCAGCTTGTGTCCTGCAACAGCTGGCTCCATTCAGCGTTACTAGGAAAGGACAGCTAGCGGTTTTCATGACTTTGAAAACAGTGAAAAACGCGAACGTTTTCGTGATACTGATAAAACAGGCCATTTCCGAGTTTGCGTCTGCCTCCTCTTCAAAGCGAGTCTAAGTGCGAAGTTTCTGTTATGGTAAATAGTTCTACTTTCCATATGAATGAAAACTAATTTACATAAGAAAAACTTCGCACTTTACTTAGACTCGCTTTGAAGAGGAGGCTGACATGAACTTGGAAAAGGCTTATTGTAACCATAAAAATCTCTAAAATGTCGTTAAGTTTGTTGCTGTTGTTATTGTTGTTGTTATTGCTTGTCTTGTGTGGAACAAGTACAAAAAGCTAAGACAGGAACATTTTTCACCATGTGCAACTAAAGAACAACATCGTTATAACCCGGGACAGCTTATCACTAAATCACAAAATTAATATGCACTGCTCACCACAGAAATATCATCGTGAACTCCTGCAAAGTTCTGCAGTTCTCGGATGCAAATCTTAAAAGAACGTGCAGATACGTCTTCTAACCAGACACTGCCTGCATCATGCTTCAGGCTTGATCTATAGTGCTCGGCTGTTACGAAGACAGTTGGTTGTGAAGAGAATTTCCCCTGATATATAATATCAAAATTAAAGGAAACATGTAAACCACACATGTGCTTATTAGACAACGCAATTTGTGAGAAACATTCTTTAAAAACATTTGCTATCCAGTGGCGGATCCAGACCAAGAGCTAAGGAAGGGGGGGGGGGGGGGGGGGGGAAGGTTGGTGTTGTTGTCTGCAAAACGTGTAACACATTTAAATGGGACTTTAATTTTAACATCCAAAAGTAATGGATGGGGCCCAGACCCTCCAGGCCCATCCCTTGGATCCGCTATTGCTATCAATAGACCAAATCGGCTACTGAACTCAGTGTTGTACCCAAATCAAATCCCCCGGGGTAAAGATTCTTTGTATATTGCATTTGCATGGTAATGTAGCATTCATATTTAAATGATATGGAAATACCTGGAACAACCGTTGTATTTCCAAAGGGTTTGACTTGGGTACAACATTGAGTTAGCGGATTTGGTGTTATTGGTTGGGTGTGATAGCATACGGAGTTGAAGAAGTGATATGGCTTATACTTCATTTCCAAAATCAAAGAGCCCAAACAATTTATCTCATTCACGGAAAGAGGCGCTGCAATTAGGCTTTTATAGAATGTGCTAGCATAATTTTTGGCTTAATTTGAGGAAACTAGCATCGTTTTTGCTGATTTGTAACAAGTAGCATCGCGCTAGCATAATCGGTACATATTTATAAACCTGAGACCATTTTTGTTCAATGTTTTAGCAGCATTTACGGTTTACTAACGGAGGGAGGGCCTTCCTAGGAGGCTGGCAGTCTGGCACGAGATGACGGGAACCGGAAGTTGCTAGATAATGTTGTTCCCAGTTTGCAAAATGGCGATGGCCACGCCGCCCGATAACTTGCAGCTCTCTGCAGACCATACCAGAACCAGTGAACATAGCCAGAAACTGTTGCCTTACGATTAAAAAAAAAAGAAAAAATACAACAGAGGACGAGCTTATGACACTGAAAAGGTTTTGCTACAAGATCATGATACAATTTTTGGACTTGTTTTGCTCATTTTTTTGAAAAAGTGGAATAATTTGGAAAAACGAGCATAATTTGGGAAAAAAATGGACACTGCTAGAAGCTTAATATGCTACTTTTACCAGCACAACCTATAAAAACCTAACTGCAATACCAACATTGTTTGCATGCTGATGCATTTAAACCGGCCGCTTTCAAAACCTGCCGTTTTACCTGGGGCAAATTTAACCTTTACCCTTAGCTTGTTGTTGAAAATAGGAAGAAAATACTTATAGGGAAACTTCGTGTTGGATGTCAAATTGAACGTACATCTAATTAGGGTCAAACCTGGACATAAGTGACGAATTTGCGCGTATACGAACAGCCTGTTTGGTGGTTGACGAAGGATTGTCTTCAGAACTTTTAGAATGATCAATCATTAGGTCGCTCCTCGTTTAGACGCAAGAAATCTGCGGATGAAAGACATCAATGTACTTGGTTTACTTAGCTTGGCAACGTGACAGTTTGACAACTAGTTCCAGTCCACCAACGAGAAAATTTTTTCTCGCCCGCAATTCCTCCTGGAGGAGCACCCTGATAAGCGACCCAATCCACAGTAGCAAAGCTATCTGATGGGTAATCATTTCTTCCTGTTCTGGTCACACATGCGGTGAATTGAGTACTGTTCACACTTTCAACCCAAGGAGTGGTGGCTTCGTGGACATAGATTGGGTCAGAGTAGTTCACATGATTTACAGTAAGCTGTATGAAGATCTTTTGATGAGGGTAAAATACGAACGGTTCAAATTCAATAGTTTCACACTGATCTTCTGCCCAGGAAGGGTGATTCTTGAACTGATGTCTACCTTTCTGCAAAGGAAAACCTATAAAATAGAAAAGAAAAATGAAAAGAAAAAGTTGTGTATTACACTGGTCCCAGGGGTATTTTGAGCCGCGAGAGAGCCGCGAGGCGGCGAAGACGAGTCGCAAAGCGACGAAGAGAGAAAAAGCTCTGGTTACCTTGGACTTGAATCTCACTTTCATGCAGACGCCAAGGTCAGGATCTGACCCTCAGGCTCTGATTGATTGATATTTGTACAAACACGCAAATCAATATGATTGGTTCGATTGGTAATACTGAGGGGAGGCGTATTGGTAAGTAAGTCTCCTTCACAACTGAGTATAGATGAGTATAACTTCCTCTTTTGACGACGTTTGCGTGTGAGCTGCATCATATTATCAGATTTGAGCAGGCATAGAGAGGCTATACGTACCACGCAGGCAAGGGAGGGGGAAGGGGGGGGGGGGTGGTCTACAACGAATAGATTAGTGTATAGATGACAACAACGATTGGCCTTCAAGACCATCTTGAGGGCCGGGTGGTGCATGCAATGCCTTGCAAACAGCTTTCTAGTTGTGGTATCGAACTTCTGTATCTCACGGATCTTCCAATCAATGAGGTTATAGCTGTAAGTCACCAGAGGCACAGCAAGGGTGTTAGTGAATGCCCTTAATCCTGTTATCTGCATTTAGTTCACTCTTAACTACAACTACTACTACTACTACTACTACTACTACTAACTGATGATGATGATGATGATGATGATGATGATGAGGACAAGATTCACAAAGAATATCACCTCCGTCGGTAATATTCTTTGTGAATCTTGTCCTCATCATCATCATCATCATCATCAGTTAGTAGTAGTAGTAGTAGTAGTAGTAGTAGTAGTAGTAGTAGTAGTAGTAGTAGTAGTAGTAGTAGTAGTAGTAGTAGTAACAACTTTTCCATGATGACTCGAGGGTTCTCGAGAAAAAGCACGAGTGTTCCTTACATCAATGGAACCCTTGAATTTCACTAGATTTTATTCTTGAAATATCCCTGAACCCTATAGTCATTTTAAGCTTTTTTTGAAGGATTTTTTTTTTGCGAGATATGTGATATACAGTCCTCCTCGCGCGTTCTCTAGCTCCTGTTCATAAACCCTGAAGACGCATATGTACCTTCACAACTTCCAGGGTGATAGTGGGTGTAGTCTAATGGGTGGGTGTAGTCTAATGTACGACAATTAGAAGCACACATCTCTTCTTGATAAGACGGGCAGATGCTTTCATAAACGCAATCGCACTGTTGGGAAGAAAACGCCACCGGTTTGCTTTCATACTTGCAACTTGAATTTATGCAAGGATCGTAATCTTAAAAACACCAAAACAACAATACCAACAAGCATTAGCATGCCATATGTAAATAAGTGTATAACCCTATACCGAAACTGGGACCAGAGTGTCGATAATCTGCTTAGTAAGGCGGGAAGGTGTATGCACATATTGAGAGTGTGCAAGGAAGTAAAGGTTACCGTTAAATTACTAACATTATCTTTTCAGTCCTCTCTTTTCACTCACGGCATTTTAATATGGGGCATTGCTACAACCTTGAAAAAAACTTGTTGGCAAAATGTGACACACCACTCATTATAAAATAGTCATTTCATAATTTGTCTGTGTGATAAACGACTGACTTCTCCATACGTTTCCTCTTTCCCTAATCCAACGTTGGTTTAGAAACAGCCAAAAGCTGGCACAGTATTTTTCACAACATTATCTACATTGGTAGGTGTGGGGAGGGGGGGAGGGAAGGAGGAGAGGGGAGAGGGGGAGAAGGGGGAAAGAGCGGGGAGGGACCAATAGACCTTGTTTTCGAGTGCATGTCCAATGATTTTCATGCCGGAATTTTTCCCAAGAGATATGTCCAAGATTGTAGCTATGATAAGTACCTCTCTCGAATTGATATATTTCAGAAAAGAGTATTTCGTGTTTGCTTTCTAAAGAAGGTATTACCAGTTGCGCACCTTTTAGAAATCTCAGATAGGAATGTATGGAATGCCTACGTGAGCTCTAACCTTGTAAGACCAGGTCGCACAGGAATAGAAGTCATCCATATATACTGCCACAGATTACAACATAGCGTTTGAAACGTTGCTTTATGAATAGATGTCGTTATAGCTATGTTTAATATATAATTTTATTATTTTATTTATGTCCCCAATTTAGCTAAGTTCTACTGTTACCTGGAACGTTTGTTTGTCAATAGGGACGTTTTAATAATATCTAAGACAAAGAAGACATCGAGTTGAGTCATACTGTATCAAAGTACTACTGTTCTCCTTTAAGAAAAAATCAAGGAAAGCACTTCGAAACGTTACAGTTGCACTTTGTACCTCCAATAACCACATAATGAACTTCCAAATTGTCTCTCTGGCCATCAATCCCAGCATAGTCTTTGATGCACACACGAACATAAGTACGGTTAATCTCCTGTATTAAAAGTAACGTTTGAAGCAAAGTGACTTAATGCAGCAAAACAAACGTTTTCAAAGGTTTATGGTCTATTGATCCTCAAAAACCAAAAAAATAATAATAATATTTAAACAAAAGTAAATTGCTGAAGTATGTCAAGGATCAATTTCTGGAATTTTATGATAATAAAGGATCTTACCTCCACCCAGGAGTTTAACGGACCCTTTACAGCACAGAGTGGATTGGAGTTGTTTTTAATGTCCTTGCAATTGACTGCTGTTGTAAGTACGTTTGGTGGTTCAAAGAATGGTCCGGTAAAGTTGATAATCTGAAAGATCAAATTTAACGACCTTTGCTTAACCCTTAATTCCCAATAGTGATTTTACTCTCTGTAACAGACAGTACAGTAAGTGGACCGCCCCACATTTGGAGCGATGGGTAGCAGCTCTCATAAGGACTCTAGTTTTCTTGCTACCTAAACCTGAGACATGTAGAAGTAGATGTGAAAACTTGGAGCTTAGAGCTTCTTGGAGCTGCTTCGCTATAATAAATAACCCTTCTTTATTCAATTAACGCTTTGGTCACTCACAGTTTTTCCCGTATAATCACCAATAACTATTGCCGCACAAAATACGTACCTTACATAATGCGTAATTGTTCTGATCTAATGGTATCTCATAATTAGAAAACAAGATCTTGGACGACTCCTTAACTTTCCAGACCGTTGGATAATGTTCGTATGCCATCCAGTTCTGAAAAGAAAAGAAAATAGGTTTTAAAAAAGCACGTGATTGTATATGTACGCTATTGCATACCACTCTGGTAGCAGAAGTCCCCGACAACAGGGTCATTATTACTTCATGCAGTTGTGTGTCTTGCATGTTCTTTTCATTAAACTAAATTGTCGCAACGGAAAAATAGTCAATAGTCTTTGCCATTGTTCCTCTTCTGAATAACATTGCAGACAGCAAATAATATTTTTCGCATTTTATAAGATTAAGTAGATTTTACCACAAACTTTTATTTATTATATAAACACCAATGAAATACCAAGTTAGCTTTCGCGCGAAAACATGATATCTCCACACATGAAAAGATCACTGTTGCTACGGTTACATATAAAAATTGCGCCTTTCGATGCCTTTCGTGAAATGATTTAGTATTTCATTGGCGTTTACATAATAAATAAAATATTACATGGCCGCTTGGAGATACGAAATTTCTCTTCTGGTGTTGAAAATTATTTCACTCGTTCGATGCGGTCGAAGAGAAATTTCGTATCTCCGCGTGGCCATGTAATATCCTCTATGTATACGAATAATTATATTACGTGACTATAGAAATAGGTTCCATGGGATAATTCATTGCACAGCTTGTTTGGAAATCTAGCGAGCCCATAAATCTTAGCTTAGAATGGCCTTGAAACCGCATTCAAATTTGTACTGTCATTTTATCTTTCTCTCTTCTAAGTTTTAATCAATGGTTGAATAACTTGGCTTTTACAGATCTTTACATACCACAATCAGATTGCTATGAGGCCCATCAAATGTTCTTGACTCTCTGAAGCAGACCATGAAGTGCGTCCTGGAAATACTTTCAATCCAAACGTTCATTGCATCCTTATTTTGATCAGGGTTTCCATGTTGAATAGTAGCTTGGACTTCAGGTTCTGTTGAAAACGCCTACAGAGACAAATAAGTGAATACGTGCGTGCAAATAGGCCATTTTGCTGCTTCGAGTTTAGTGACCAGGACTGTGAACGACAGACTCCGAGAGGCTAAAAGCTGTGCTTTGCTGCCTTTTTGAAATCAATAATAATAATAATAATAATAATAATAATAATAATAATAATAATAATAATAATAATGATGATGATGATGATGATGATAAAATGAAAATGTTTGTAACCGCTGTTTGTTTTCTTTTCCTGTTGAAATTGAAATGGCCAAAGGACAAAAGTATTTATGATGATGATGATGATGATAATAAGCTTACCATTAGGAAAGGAGAAGGAATGGCTCAAGGGACCTTTGGCCATTGGATATGGCTCGCTTCCTTGGTGTAATGTCGGTATAACATCCACCAGAGCTAAAGCATTAAGACAATAATAATAATAATAATAATAATAATAATAATAATAATAATAATAATAATAATAATAATAATAATAAGGAGCTGGACACGGGTTTGACTTTGAACTATCCGAACCCGTCATGCAGCCCGTGCCAAGCACCGGATATAGAAATTCAAGGGAAGAAAGTTAAGGGCTATTTGAGGAGGACTGTGACGGAGAAGTTACAGGGAGATATTGAGATTGAGCAGTGGCACCACTTTCGCTTCCTGTGTGCACGGTGGCAGGACAAAGATCTGAGTATGGATGAGTGTATTGCTTGGCTACGGGAGTGGCCCTCAGCACCCACCCACACGATTACTGGGGTACGGGAGCTTTACGAACAGCTCACCCCTACTAGAGTGTATGCAAAGATCAAAACAGGAACTTCACAAGGAGAGATCACGTGTAGGTTGTGCGGAGGCGCTACAGAAACTCTTGTGCATGTTCTAGCGGGATGCCCTGCTTTAGCACAGTCTAAGTTCTTGGAGCGACACAACGCTGCACTTAAGGCGTTGTTCTTTGAGGTGTGTAAAGACCTGCAGCTAGTGGACTCGGTACCACCATGGTACTCGTTAGTGGCACCCAAACCAGTGTACGAATCTCCAGAAGCTCAAGCTTACTGGAATGTACCAGTGTATGCCGAACAAAGCTACGTCAAGGCCAACAGAGTGGACGCCAGGTTTGTGGATCACAGGAGGAAACGAGTTTGGGCAGTTGAATTGAGTTGCCCCTGGTTAGACAACCGTATATAGAAGGAGAGGGAGAAGACGGAAAATTATGCTCCACTACGCTGGGAGTTAAGGAACCAGTACCCTGGCTATGTCGTGGAACAGCGCAACATAGTGATTGATGTGCTAGGCGGATGGTCTAAAGATTTAGAGAAAACAATAAAGAAACTTGTGGGCGCTAGGGGAAAGGAGGTCCTGAGAAGGATGCAGAAAGCTACTATCTCAAGTTCGCTTAACATAGTGCGGGCCTTCAAGGCCACCGTCAAATAATTTTACGAACTTTAGGAATTAGAGAGTATTAGAGAATTTTAAGGATTGTATATCTTTTTGTTGTTGTTGTTGTTGTTGTTGTTGCAATTATCTTATCTTATCTCATCTCACCTTTTTATAGAGACTTGCGTTCCGTAAGACGACATAGGCTATGTTTTGCGACCTATGTACTTTTAACATTAGAGCATCCATACGTGTGCACTAAAGATAATAATAATAATAACAATAACAATAACAATAACAATAACGCTGACGATAATGATGACGATAACGATAATGATGATAATAATAAGGGTAAGGATGGCACAGTTGGTTAGTGCGGGGCCTTCTGTGTGAGAGGTCCGGAGTTCCATCCCTAGTGACCTCACATCCTTGCTTCGACATCACTCAATTTTGTGTAGCTTCAGGTAGCTTTAAATACTCTTGAAAAGGAGCGCTTATTGAAAGGGGAGGGGAAGGGGGGGGGGCATAAAATGAGCGCACCGTCGGCTTCCTTCAGACGTTAAATAATGTGTACCTTTACCTAATAATAATAATAATAATAATAATAATAATAATAATAATAATAATAATAATAATAATAATAATTTCGTTTGCCGCTCTCAGTATAATCCCATTCCTCTGTTTCTCTCGTTTTGATACCGCTTTAGTTTGTCTCATCCGATTGTGTGCGTCATTGAGATGTGGCTTTATTAAAGACTATTGTTTTAGTTTAGCAGAATTAAAAAGAGTTCCAAAAGAAAAATAACAACTTATCGCATTAAAGAGTATTAAAGTCGAGTTAAGGGTTGAAGGTTGGTTAAATTGACAAGCCACTTAATTATTTTGCGTTATCTCTAATCCGATCTCGTCTCAGACGATTTTCTGGTGACGTCAATTTACAACTTAGGAAGTAATTCGCCTGAGTTGAGATGACCTTCCTCTTAAGCTTCTTTGTTAGTGAATGCATCGCATGGAAATGTCGCTAAATAAATTCCACCGACAGGCATCTTTATCTTAAGGGCATTTCACACTATCGAAAAATTTGGAATGAGAACTTAGTTTCAGTCTAAGCAACGGGTCACTACAAACTGCAACTTCAAGTTAAGGGATACAGCTTTAACATAGAATTTAGCTAAAAATTCATTAAACCACGCTGTTCAAATTTTACCTGAGAGAAAGTCACTCGGGTGCATTTTGTTCCGGTTGTAAAAAGGGCGAATCTCGCTTGTCCATGTTGGACACCTGACTGGTAGCCTTGAAATGCGAGCCAATCGATGGTGCTGTTTGAACCGGATCCTTGCCCCCCTGCCACAATACACGCCTTGAAACGGGTTGTAGAAATGTCTTCTACCCATACCAGAACGGAATCGTGGACTTGAGCTGAATCGTTGCCGTGATTAACTGACGTAAACACGCGGACAGGGATGTAACTGTTTGGGAAACGTTGACTGAAATACGCGTACTGGCACTTATAATTATCGTTGCCTGCCAACTGCATAAAAATTTTTCCATTCTCGGTCCCTGAAGAACAAAGGCAACACCATCATCATGAACAGGAGCTCATGACACGGGGCCGAAAATACTAATCTCTCTAAAGGGGTATAGTGTCATGAATTGTACATTAGTAAGAATCTGGAAAGCAAAGGAGACCTGTTTACCGATGGCCAACGAAAATCAATGGCGAAATTTTCTATAAAACGGCTATTTTAGCTCACAGAAATCATTCTTACGTGGTTTTGGTTGCGCGTAGCAAAGATTAAAATGAATGCCAACTTGAAAACGTCGGGCCGACGTTTTCAAGTTCTCCCTTGCATCTTACATGAACTCCGTAATGACTTAGTGTGGCTCATTTTTCTTTAAAAAATTTGATCGATTTTTATCTCACTGTGGTGATCCATAAGCAGTTTAAGAGTAAAAAAGGCGCTAAAAATTGATTTAGTGAATTTATGGTCAAAGTAAAAGGGATCATTCCCCTTCAATCTGACAACACTGCTTTTGCCCCTTAATTATTCAAGGCATACTATGTCTATTTAAGTCACATTCGTATAAATTAAACAAGGAAAAAAAGCGATAAAGTGAATTCAGTTTAAAGGTACTCGGGTTTAAAAAAAGATAATCACTTAATTAGGGGTACCAGTTGCTGGCTTCCTTATTCAAATGCATTGGAGAAACGAAATGACTTGAAATGTGATGCAAAAAATTACATTAGCGCAAATGGCGGTTCGAAACAGCTTTTTAATTGATTTCTACCAGATGGTGTTTTTAAGTGATCAGGGAGATCATTGCAAAAGAACGAAAGCAAAACAGGGGAATCAAACTGTATGGTTCAATGTAGAAACTTAGGAAGGAAGAAATAGAACCCAAACTCCGTTGACAAACAGGAGACTAAACAAGCGCATAACTGAAACAAATTTAGTCTCACTTTTGTCACCGCAGTTTGCGTACTATTTCTAATCAAGCTTCGTTGGCCAAAGACGAAAAGAATCGACGATTAGGAAGGAAGGGTATTCTGTTTGGTGTCTTGTTTATCAATTTATGCTAGCCCATGTGTGTCAATTGTTGGTTGCATTCGATCGAATATGGGAAACTGCCGAGAAAACAGCAACCTTTAAGATCGACAAAGACATAAGAAGGTGCTAAGGTACTTATAAGTTTTTGCCAATCAAGGAGATGGCTTAGCCACGGATGAGTGTTATCTTTGTGCATTAATGAAATGCCTACCATCTTCATCACGTGAGGATAACTGGCCAATCATCGAGTTGACAATAATACCCTTTCCAGTCCCACCCTTTCTAACAACAATATCAAGAAGAAGAGTCGAGGCAGATTGCATTATGAACGTGGAATTAAAAGACTCAAAATATTCTCATTGATCGACATAAAAATAATACATACAGTCTTAAGGTACAAATGAAAAAGGAACTGGCAACTCTCCAATCAACGCCCCATTTACCTCACTAGACGTTTTGACTTAAGGAAGATGTGATCCTAGCACGTATCTCCACAATGGAAGCATCGGTCACTAATAACACATGAAAAATCCAGGCAGCCTTAACGAAAAAGGCGATTTGGATACTAGTAATATCTATTTAATCAAAACACCCTACTGACCAGCAAATTAATTGGCCCTAACAGATTTCAAACACCGTTTTTCTTCCTTTTGACAGAATTATGCTTAGTTGTAAACATCAATTGGTGTTTTATTAGAAACTCAAGGCGTGTTGTTTGTGAAAAGGGGTGCGTCTGTGTGAAACCCAATGAATTTGTGTTTTGCGGAGGGAATATTTCCTTCCATTACATTTGCCAAGTGTGTTAATTCATGATTTCATATCCACGAGATCCGGTACACTTGGAAGGCAGCTGTATACCAATTTATGTCAGCCCATGCCTGCATGTCAATTGTAGGTCATATATGGGAGACTACGACAAAACAGCGACTTAGTCACTGAAATTCGCGGAATGCCCTTAAAGCAAACATTATAAAGTGTTTTCTTTGTGCCGTAATGAAATCCCTGCCATCAGTGTTCCACGTGAGGTCATATAAGGGAGACTGCGACAAAACAGCGCCTTTCAAGACAAAGACATGGACATAAGAAGGTGCTAAGGAACTTTTGGTTTGTTGCCAATCTAGGAGATGGCTTAGTCACGGAAATTCGCGGAAAAGCCTTAAAGCAAACATTATGAAGTGTTTTTAACGACATTCCTGCCATCAGTTCACCGCGTGAGGTCATATATGTGAGACCCGACAAAACAGCGACTTTTAAGAAGACAAAGACATAAGAAGGTGCTAAGGAACGTTTGGTTTGTTGCCAATCTAGGAGATGGCTTAGTCACGGTAATTCGCGGAATACCCTTAAAGCTAACATTATGAAGTGTTTTTAACGAAATTCCTGGCATCAGTCCACCACGTGAGGATAACTACAACTGTCCAAACATCGAGTTGACAATAATACCCTGCCCAAACCCCACCCTTTTTTAACAACAATAGTAAGAGAACAAGCAGATGCGGATTGCATTATGAACGTTGAATTAAAAGAAAAGCTAAATGATAGTATCTTAAGAGTCTTATACTATTTTATTAAAACACTACTGGTTAGCAAATTAGTTGACCCGAACAGCCCATCGCGCAGAATGCCTATTGTTTTAGGTACGTTTACTTGCTGTGCAGTCAAAATTATAGATCAGTAAAATTGGTGGCCAAGCGTCACTAGAGTGCTTCTCATTGGTTAAAGATTACGCGAGATTTCTCCCACAGGGAATAACTGGTTTGCTCATCAACTTGTCAGGGCGAGGATAAGAACAAAATACCTTTTTGATCATTGTTTTCCCTTCGGTTTCTCGTATGAGAGTTTGAGCGTGATAATATTGACTAATACCAATGTCGCAAAATGCCAGTTTTAGGATTTCCATAACATTCGCTTATTTACCGGAGAGACATGATTCAAAGAAGTACTCTGTCATTAGGTCCTTTGAAACACAAGCAAAAGCAAAAAATATACTTTTGTCGGATCATGTCATCTTACGGGCAAACGGCAGACTGAAATTAGCTCTTTGCAAAGAGTTAGCTACAACTCGATTCATTACTTAACAGCGGAGAGAAACAAGCGAGATTGAAATAACATTCATTGTTGGCCTGAAGTTGCGTCAAACACGCGCAATTGCGGTGCTGTGTATATCTTTAATAAAGAAGAGCAAGCAAAATGCACGAGCTTGCAGGATTTGAGCATAATTGAGCTTGGTAGTTTGTTACGTTACAGAATTATGCTTAGTTGTAACCGGCTATCGGCCGGTGTTTGCTAAGAAACGCAAGGTGTGCTGTTTGTGAAAGGGGCGTGTCTCTGTCTGAAACCCAATGAATTTGAGTTCAGTGGAGGGAATATATCCTTCCATTTCATTGGCCAAGTGCTGTTAGTTCATAATTTCATATTCATGAAATCGGGGTACACCGAGAGCGCTAACTCCGAAAAAGCACGATCCTTCTCTCAAAGCTAAGTTCACTAGGCAGCAGAAGTTGACAACGTTCAAGAACGACATTGCCCAATAATATAACAAAAAAGAGAGAAACAATTTTGAAACTAAGGAAGATATATATATTTTTTGTGTCGGGGGATTTTCCTAAAAAAACTGCCATACGTATAGTTATAGAAAACAGCGAGTTAAAGACCTTAAATTGAGCAAAAATTACGGAGTGCATGTTTTTGAGATTCCAAATGAGAAAAATCAAAGTTCTCATTTGACTACGTGCTGTTAAAATGTTTTTATTAAGCATTCGTGCAAAGCGTTTTATGGGCTACATATAAGCCTTAGATTAACACCAGCAACCTCTACTGTCAACTTTAAACATTAATTTCCTTTCCATTCATGCACGTCGCACAAAATTAGCTAAAAAGAGTTATGAACAAGCTTGAAAAATAATTTAGGCTTGGAAGGGACCTAAACTGCTAAAGTTGTTCCAAAAAGTTCAACAATCATTTTCTCGTAAAATTGTAACACGATCGCTGTTTCAATATAAATATATCTTCCACCAAAAAGAGTTGCCAGTTAAGCCGACTCAGCATATATACTTGTTGGTGCTCTATTTCACCAGGCTGGTTAAAATAAGGAAGTCATAGTTACCTTGGGCACTATGGATTATCAAGAAGCAAACGCTTAGCCAAAACGGAAAACTTCCTTGAATGCGGTGCATGGTGTTCACCTCCTCGAATGAGCACCACTTTGATATAATGCTTGTTATATGAAATGCTAATCTTTATATTTTTCCCAGGTTCACAACTTGGCGTATCCAATAACAAGTGAGAATTTAGAGTTTTCCTTTGACATTTTTTTGTATTCAGTTTTCTGCATGAGATCGGATTAACTTTGACACTATTGTCTAAAGGAAGACTACTTGAACATTTACGTGTATGCGTATCCAGAACCTCTTGGTTAGATGTTACAGTAGGACTTCGCCAAAATAATATACGTATTGTACTGACGATAATAGCCTAAACCATTTCTAATCAGTTCTTGTAACCTTGAACATATTTTCTCGTTTAACCGGTTACTTGCAGTTATAAATTCTTAAGCACGTACAAAAAGATGGATCGTGCCAATAATGTGGGTATTTATTCCGTTTTTTTTTTCACTTAATCTCATAATCTCCCAATCCCTCGAATGCCGCTACTAGAATTGGCATGTCTTTCGCAAAGTTCCATCTGGCAAGTGTAGATTATATTCCAGCAGTCTAGGTTGTACAAGACGAGACCAGATCCATTCACATAAAGCACCCAAGGTGCTTATAGCTAACTGAATCTTTCTCTCAACTTCCGGGTTTCATGTAAATGTTCTTATGAGGCTCTGTTTTGTACACGTGGATTTCCATTCATTAAACTGGTTTTCAAGCCTTGTCGATTTTGTGACGTCAAACGATTTTACTCGTTAACCGCTAGGATTGGATCGCTCGATGCTAATAAAAAATTCTATGAATTATTCTAAGATGCAAAGCACAATTTGGAAAAAGCCGAAAGATGACGAGAGACAGCTGATTGTTCAAGCCACTCAAAAAATTAAGAACTGGGAGGGAAATTTTTTTAAAAATGAATCATTTTTGCAAATAGCCTCGATACGCCATGAACTGTACCTAACTCTCCATTAGACCTAATCTAGGGCACAAAAATGTCACCTTGTTTGACATTCTTTAAAAAAATGCGCCTAAACTCACTCGCCTGCCACACTTGTAAAATGAATATCAACTCACCTTTTGCAATCTTTAAGGCAACTGTCTTCCGCCTTTTTTTTCCATGTCAGTTCTTCGTGACTGCTTTCAACTTTGCCCATCACTTGTGCTATACTTTATCTGAAACGAAAAATTCATCATAAAATTGTTCCCGAAAAGAAACAATGGGGACAGGGGTGTGGTGAAAACACTAGGCTTTGAAGTTCGTTTCCTGAACTCAAGGCCATACGTCAGAGGAGATTATTGGTCCTCTTCACTTCTTCTTAAATGCATCATTAAAATAAAATGGTTACTTTCCAAAGAACACGACAATTTGATTTTATCGAAGAAGAGGATAAAGATCAAATTCTCACCCATTTTGTCTTTTCAATATGGCAATTTCACCTGTACCAGTTTCTTTGATAATTTCAAAGAATTTCATAATTACTTGATAAGAATTTATTGCAGAAACTCCTTTGAAAAACCAAATGTTCGTATCATAAAAGTATCAAGAGATTACATTAGTACTAGATCAAAAGTCAAAAGTACATTTCGAGTTGTGTTAAAGCTAATTAAAATAATTGCCATTTTCCGGTTGACTTGCTCGTTTTTAACCCATCAGTTACCAGCCCAACAAGTATTCAAGCTTCCACACTCAAGATAATATCAACACGAGAAGAGAAAATTCGCATCTCCAAGCGGCCATGTAACGTTCTGGTTATTAAATGGACACTGATGAAATGTCAAAATTTAAAACAACTTGTTGTATTCATTTTCGAATTGGAAAATAAGTGGTAACTAACCGTTGAAAACATGCATGTTGTGTAACATGCAACGAAATGTGAAGGTTATAGATGTACGAAAAACAAATCACGATAATCTCAAACTGAACCATAAAAATGTTAATGTAGTAGAAAACAATTACATAAAAGGAGAAGAAGGGAAAGCTCGATTTTTATTGCCTAATCGTGTCAGTTACCATGACCACAACCATATCCTGACATTTGAAAGATAAAAAGAATATCTTCACCGCGTGCGGTGAAGATATCAATTTTTAGGATTTCATCAGTATCCAGATAATAAATAGCAAGTATAACTACTTCTCTATAAGTGAAAAGGGTGGGTAATAATATACCATTTCATCCTCTCCATAATAGACGTCGCATCATATTACTTTTGTCCTCCTCGTTAATTTTGTGTGCCTTAGCTTTTTATATCCTATTTTACCTTATTACGTTTATTGGTATCATCATCATCATCATCATCATCATCATCATCATCATCATCATCATCATCACCACCATCACCATCACCATCACCATCACCATCACCATCATCATCATCATCATTATGATTATTATTATTATTATTATTATTATTATTATTATTATTTGTACATTCACAGTGAAGGGGATACCCAGGAATATGAAAGTCAACTAATAAATAATAAATAATGAATATAAAGATTAATGAACCTATTTTAAATAAGTGTTATGTGGTATGGGGAAATCGATTCTTTCGAGTCTGTGATTTAAATCCTAATCCTGTTTTGTCGCAGTGTGCTGTGTACTTATTTGTCATAGTAAATAAGGAACTGTATTTATTACGCC
>OX421453.1:36405890-36438390 GCA_949126865.1 Montipora capitata | reverse complement strand
TATTGTTAATTTACACACCTCGGGCGACACCCTCATTGGCTAAATAAAGTAACTTCTAATTCCCTAAAAATATGAAAAGGCATGCCTCTTATTTAATTGCAATTTTGTTTTTGCTTGGTAGAATACTTAATTTCATATTTTGCAACTATTCTGTTGCTGTTAGCTCGCAAAATGCATCCGCAGTGGCGTTTGTCGGCATGAACCATGGTCATCTTTTCGCTAAAGCGTTCTAATTATACATTGTGTAACTCTTTCTTACAAAAGACTGAAAAGAGGTTTGAAAATCTCTGCAACTTTTTCGATATCAGTTCTAATATCGTCTTAAGAAATGATTGCGTCTATTATTTGCATTGCACATATCGCTAATTCTTCATTAATATGAACTTAGTTTTGGAGAGTATCGAGATATTGCAAATTTTTAAAGTTCCCGAACGTTCCTATGAAGTGAGATAGAAAACTTCCACTTCAATTGGGCGGAAATGGTAAGTGCCAGCAAGGAACGTCTGCGCGAAAGTACTTCCGTAAGCATGGCCTGCTGGTGGACTGTAATCGTGACCAAGGTATGAATACGAAGACGTACCAGATGACGCAAGGTTTGAAATGTAAATATCGTGTCCACCTCCAAACGTAGGACCATATGTATTGCAGTCGTAAATGGAATGCCAAGATCGACCCGTTTGTGGCAGCTTTGTAGGCGCCCATCCTGGCTTGTTGCGCAAGGAGAATAAAAAGGCAGTAGCATCGTAACGATAAGAACAACTAGAAACTTAATGAAAGAAAAGGAATCAATCAATCAGTAAAGAAACAAACAAATAAATAAATAAATAAATAAAATAAAATAAGTAATGTGTTCCAGGCAAAGGCTTGGCACCCCTACACCTACACGTGTCTGTCCTAAATAGCAATGTGAATGTAATAATAATAATAATAATAATAATAATAATAATAATAATAATAATAATAATAATAATAATAATAATGATAATAATAATATATGCGAGAGCGGCATGGAGCTCGGAACATCACCGAGTCACTCTGAACATAACTCCGAGTAACTCCGAGCAAATATGAGTAGGTCCCCGCAGTGGTGCACTCGGAGTTACTCGGAGCAACTCTGTTGTTGTCAGTTGCTCCCCTAGTAGCATACAGGGGCCTGCTCAGATTTGCTCGGATAAAAAGTACCTAACCAGTCCCATAAGAAATGTAGTTACGGGACTGTTTACAAAGTCAAAACATCCAAACTGGAAAATAGTGTAAAAGCCAATAACTCGCTTCGCCTCAGCGCTGGAGGAACAATATGCATTTTCCACGCCAGCTGCAGGATTAATCTTGTTTTCAACAACACCATTTACTCTTTTTGCTGCCGCAGTGAGTGAGCCTGAAGCGAAGGAACGAGGCACCTCTGATAGGGAGAAGAACACATTTTTCTTCGAAACGCAAGGGATTGTGGTAAAAGGCGCAAGAAATTGTGGTTATGCGCGAATAAAAGAATTAAGATGCGCGGTATGATCTTCCATTTCGCTACTATAGAGTGTTTTCACTCAAGAGATCAGTAACCTTGTTTTTCCACCGAAACAAAAGAAAACGTTTGCATGATAACAGAGCTCGATTCCCGGAGGATTAGTTTGGAGCACCACCATGGCTGCCGTCCCATTGTTTAAGAACAACAACATGGCCTCCGTGACATCACGTGAAGACAATCTGTGGATATGGATAGTTTACACTGTCACGCAACAAAAAAAATGAATTCGAAATTGCTCAATAAAAAAGGTCAAGAATTTGCAATGTTGTAGGAAACAAATCTTTTAACCACCTCTCCAATTCTCGCGTCTGTGCGGTATATCGTTTCTGAGTTATTTGTCGAAGCGTTTAATGCAACTTTACAGAGTTGTCCACCAATATGGCGGCCAGTAATCAACGAAAACACCCCGAGTTCACTTTGCGGTGAAAGCGCTAACTTCTCGCTCATGAGATAAAATACATATGTATGAATAGATCTCCTAATGTACTTGAAAAGCTCAAGCTGCTGAGATTCATAGGGATTGACATATTTTTTCAACTCAATAGCATTTCTTGCTCGAATGGTCCGTAGTGATTTGAAATTTTAGAGCCATTGCTGCTTTCTTTTTTTCAAGCCTTTTCCTAATATAAGTTTTTTAGCGTATGCTATGCTGATTGATAAACGAATCGAACTTTATGCAAATAAAATCGTACACTTGCGTCAAGAAAGGATTTATCTCTTTGGGTGGAAGAGAATAGCGCTACTATCACAGTTGAAGCGTGACCGGCTTTAAACATTGCAAAAAAGAGAGCGCTTATTTGGTTTGGAATATTTCGAACGTTTGTCCGCTAAAACATTCATTTTGTAGTGTTTTCATTGGTTTTCGATGAGCTTACTTGGAGCGAGTTTCAATTAAGTGTCGCAAAACCAAAACCAAAGTAATTACTTTGGCCAATCAAAAAAGACGCAGAGAATCCGGTAAACCAACAAAACTGAAAGTAATTACACGTAGCCGACACAAAGCGCGGGAAAATGTGCACTCGTGAGCCACGATTGGTTTTCGTTTCACTTCTGATTGGTTAAAAAAGTGGCGCGAGAACTTTGAACCAATCACTGAGTGAAGTAAATGCAAAACCAAAATAATTCGCTAATTACTGTCGACACTCGATTGAAAACCGCTCTATTGTGTTTCTCACTGGTTTTTGTTCAGATCATCTGGTATGATCGTGATTGGTTTATTCCCTTCAGGTCATGTCTTTGCTTCGCTGTAATCTCTCATTATCTCTTCAACTCTAGAGCAGGACAGAGCTATCTCTTCAAGCCAGCATATTCACACACCGCCAAAACGATATGCACACACAGTATTATTTTATGCACCACAAAATCGTTACATACGCGCGCTCTCCTTACGAAACTATACTTTATGGTTACGTTCAAACTTGCTCCATTGTTTTGTAATTTATGCAACGTGGGTTATATTCAAACTTGCCCCATTGCTGTTGTTTTGACGTGCTCTTAGGGTCACGTGTTCAAACGCACCCCTAATTTATGCACGCCTCCTTCTTTTGTCTTTGTGGTTGAAGACGTCATTTGATGACGTCTGATCTGAATTATCCCATACAACTACTGATACCCGATAAATTCGATCAGAGAGACATCGGTCGCTCAAGATTCAGGGGGCCCGCTCTTCTTTCGATTAGATAAAGACGGACACAGAGACGATGTGTGTCAACTTTGACAAAATTCAATCCTAATGGGTCCTAATCAGAAGCTATGAAAATCTGAACAGACTTCATCATTAAGTCCATAACACACGGTTCACACATCCTGCAACATTTGTTGCTTCACAAATTTTGAACAATGTTGCACAGGCGTTTTGAACGGAGTAGACCCGGTCTCTATTTTCGGTCAACATCGTTCAACAACGTTCAACAAGTTTAATGGCATATTTCAACATACAACATGGTATGACACACTCTTCAAATTTGCTGAACAACAGCTGCAACATTTGTTGATCAACAAATGTTGAACCGTGCGTCACCGGCTTTAGAGTCAAATGATGTGTGGTAAATCCACCTAATAAATTACTCAGTGGTTTAATCTGCACTTCGTTCAGCCTCCTGAAGGATAATTATGAATTAATTCTAAAAACCTATGGCATTCCTGGGTTCAAACCGTTTTCAAGGTTTACAAAAGCAGCAATTTTTAAGAACATCACGAAACGTTCAATTTGTGAGGTATGTTTACATGTGTCTCACTACTCCGTACAACTGATTCAAAAAACTGTCTGAAGTTCGGTAACAACCTTGCAAAGCCCTACCGTTCTTTTCGTTGTTTTCAAATGAACTAAGGTATGAAATCCTAGTGCATTATGCATGCTTCCCTAGGTTTGTACAAATTCAGACTATTTGTTTAATATATGTACCTGACCAAGATGTAAGACATATCAAAACCTGTCTCACAAATTAATAGGTGTCGTTATCTTTTTATTTAATGTAAAGGGAACCTCCACACCAAATACTTAGAGCCTCAGAAAACGATGTTTTCACACAATTTATTTTTAAAGAAAGCGCTTGTCTCTGAAATAATTGAACGATATTTTTGTTTTTTAAATTTCCTAGCCGCCGCGCGCCATCTTGAAAAATTATGACATCATTAAACAAAACCGTTTGATGCATTGAATGCAACCATAACACGTGATAAAAACCGATTCTAAAATTGACCTTTTTCAGTTTTTTTAATTTAAGAACAAATTTGATTCCGAACATTATTTGTTATTTTTTGGTGGGAGTGGAGGTTCCATTTAAGAATTGCAATTGATTTTCAAAGTATTTTGAGTTACTCACCCCATGATATGCTGGCATAGCCCCCAAATATATACTGGTTCACCTTGATTATGGTAACAGTTGGCCCTTTTCCATCACACAGAGAGTGAAAGGTCGAAGAAGCCCAACCGTGCTTTGAGGCACGCCAGCAGAGTTTCCAGTAACTCAGATTGCTTTGTGATACTGGCTTCAGCCATTTGCTCAGCTGGGCCAGGTACATTGCATTGCTTCCAATAATGGCAGACTTTTCTATTACCTTTCCAATCTTATCTGTTGAATGGGAACAAACCATTCAACTGGATCACAACCCCCAACATCCGTGGTACAGAGGATCACTTTGAAAGCATACGATTGGGGAGGAAAATTTCATCCGTTTACGAGTCAGAGCTTATGACAGTTTACAACTCTCGTTCTTACCAATCTACTCATAGAATACTTATCCCGTATTGCTCAAGGAGAACATGACGAGATGGGATGAACAATAAAGACTATGGGCGGACCTTTGTGCAGACAAGCGAAAACGGAGACCTTTAAAGGAACAATATCACATCACTCGAGTGTTTGATTTAACTATTGGTTTCGTTACCTTAAACCACGTGACCATTTTAGTGACCGTAAACAGGAGGCAGGTCCAGGCCTCCATCCGCTCCTCTCTATCAAAATAGCCGCTTTAACGTCATTCTTTTTTTTTTGTTCATTCCCTATTACTATCTCTTTGCCACTAATCTACTTTTTTCGGAGATAAAGCGAATGATTTTGCTATTGAATACTAACCTATAAAAAAAAAACCGACTCACCCTGGCAAGTTTCTCCCGTCCAACCGCTCTCACAATGGCAAGTGAAGTTTCCGTCGGCTTCGTTGGTGCAGTTTCCGCCATTAATGCAAGGGCTGGAATCGCACGGCTTTAACCCTGAACAACGAAAACGAAGTTAAGATACAAGGAATTTCTAAAATGTTTCCAACACTCCATATCAAAAAGGGAAACGGAAATTGAGAATTTTTCAATTTAATTTGGCCAGTTTCTTTTCTTCTGACGTGTGTAAAAACAGTGACGTTATGAACGCAACGCTCGGACCAGTCCTTCAGTTCTGAAGAAGATCTTCAAATGACCTTCATAAAGCATACGTGTGTTTCATCCGATACCTTTCAATATAACCAACTCCTCAGATATAGCACCTGAAATCCCACTAGCAGTCAAAACCAGATGTCTCGTAAAACAATTGATAGGAGCAATCTAGCCTTGCATATAAACTATGTATCATATGGATCCTTCCTTTATAAAGGGGTCATAGGTCAAAAGGGGTTCTTAATTGACCCCAGGGGTCTCTGGAGAAAATTCTACATAAGCCCCTAGCTAAAGATCGGCAACCTGTTGGGAATCACAACCGGACAGGCCAAGATGGTGACGCAGTGTAAACGTTATCAGCAGTTCCGCTGAAGTGCCTGCCACTAGGTCTACGATTATTACTTGAGGCCGGAAAACGTACAAGAAAACGATAAACAGTTTTTAACTTTGTCAACTAAAGACCTCACCCTAACCCCACAGCTATCCCTCACACTTATCTTATTGCTAAAAATAGCCGGGTAGCAAATGCTTGGACTTAAAAGGACACTTCGTGATGGATACCAAGACGGGCGCGCATCTAATTACGCTTGCATTTCTGGACATAAGTGCATTAGACTTGAATGTATATCCGAATAATAACCTCCCTTATTAAGAATTGAACTACGGATGTCGGCTTTCCTGCATTTTCATTGGCTCGTTGGACACAGGCTATCAGTTCATATACCTGCTGTACCTAATATGGTGAAGAAACGCGTCAGCAAAAACGGAGCTGAAAACATTTTTGCAGCTCTGAGAAAAAATGGCCGACAAAAGCCGTTTTGGACCGGAATTGACAAAGGCAAAAATCGATGCTTTAGTCGACAATACTACCCCCGGGAACACCAAAGAAGAGTCGTTGATCCTGGAGTTTTTAACCAAAAAATTATTCTACTCGGGATTGCTGGATATAAAATGATTATAACCAACTCGGCGCTACGCGCCTTGTTAGTTATCTATCACTTCATATCCAGCGCGCACCTCGTAGAATAATTGTTAAACATACATTTCTTGCCATATCCTCAGTAACCAAATACACAAGCCAACGTTTTTTTGACCAAAAAAGGAAACGGAAGACGCGAAATCGTCTGTATCATTCCTTGAGTCGACCCTTTTCTGAGTAATTTATTTTTAGGATTATGTTTTCCCCGCGAACTAGACGCTCTGTGAGCGTAAACTGGGCTGCCTTTGATACGTGATTGTCCTCCTCAAATTTCCGTGCTCATTCCCAAACACCCAAACAATTGTCAGTGTCGGAAACGAAACACTATTTCTTTTTAAAATAGTAAAATATATTTAGAAATACAGATCAACGCTCCACTGCTGCTCGAAAGATGCAATTGTTGTCGAAGTCCATTATTTGTCTCTTTTAAGATTCCAGATGTTCATTTTTCCCCGTTTGTGTTGTTTATCGAAATGACGTTCCATTCTTGAGCTCCACAATGGTATATTTCGTTTAAAGATCCACTAAAACGCCATTCGCGTTACACCGACTTCGATGCCATTGCAAATCAATTAAATATTCTACTGTGTCCACCGGATAAAATCTACGCATTTCTACTACCCACTAAAACCTACGAAAAATTAGCGCAGAAGACTCTAGGCACAAAGACAATTCTTAGTAGGGGAGTGACAGGAAAGACTCTATTGCGCAACCAGTAATAAAATTCATATATGCAAATGAATAATTAATACAAAAAGAAAATAATAGGCTTGTTTGTTTTTAATGAGTCCTAGTTTACAGAATGTTGGTGTCAAGTGTGAAAACATTCGGCCCTCAATTTGAGTCATCACCAGTTACATAGCACTGGCATTAGGTTGAATTTACCCAGAGGCTTCGTAAGCAGACTTTCCAGGTAATTTATGATTTCAGGTTTTCGTTTCCGGTATTCCGGTTGTTGTGTTCTGGTTTACTTATATTTTATTCATCCGCTTTAAATGCGCAAGAGAATTCAAGCTTCATTGTAACAATTTCGACGGTAGACACCCTCCTGTTGGTTACACCTGCTCCTTGTTCCTGTTCCTTGATGTTCCTTATCCGGATTCCATCGATGACTTGCATAATTTTGTTTACTCCCAAAATTTTAGGGATAAAGAATAGGAACACAATTTATGTGCACAGTAGTGTAATTTGTCATCAGTTCTTTAGGATTGCTGTGCAATGAAACAAACAATCACCAGCAATCACTTTAAAAAGTTCAAACCAAATTACGAATTAAAGATAATCGTTAATTGAGAGATGAGATCATGCTGCAACGACAACAATCCTGTTCCGGGACTCCCTATTACCCCGCCCTGAAACTGGGCCTGGAACCCAGGCAGGAAAATAGAGAGTCTTGTGTCAATCGCAGGAGCATGTTGCACAGACGATAATTACCATGGAAAGGGTTTTGATACCTTTTTAATCAACGGTTAGCGCCAACCAGGCCTCGAGAAAATGGCCCCCGGCTGCATATTTAACCTAAATCTTTCTTAATTTTACGTTAATAAATTCTAGCTGCTATTAAAAACAAACAAGATCCTTAAATTAATTAGGAGCAATGACGTGATGTTTACTCTCAAAATCCAGTCTTTTTCGGTTAGTATTCAATGTATGGTGGAGTCATACATGGTGTTTTCTTGTTTGGAGTTAATGGGACTCCAATCCATGGACTATGACCACGGAGCTATCGAGCCATTTGGGAGCTGGTTACTTGTGAGTTCTTGTGAGTTCCTATAGGGTGTATAGAGCGTTTTCACATGACGTCACATCGACCATGTTGATGTTCCAAAACAAAGATGGTGAATCAAAGTAATCCTCTGGGATTTGAACTCTATTTTTATGCAAATACTTTTCTTTGTTTCAGTGATCCAATATGGTTGCTAATCACGTGATTGAAAACGCTCTATAGCCCGTTTTTAGCGTCAAAATTCAAACGTATTTGGCAATTCGAACATTCAATTTAGCTATTCAAACGTTCAGTTTGGAAATTCAACGTTTCAAACATTCATTTCGGGAATTCAAACCTTCAATTCAATTGAATATTTGAATTGTCGAATTGAAAATTTGGCATGCAAGGTTGAATTTTGAAGGTTTGAATTGAAAAACTAAAAGGTTGGAATTGCCAAATTGAGGGTTTGAATTTCCAAACAGAAGGTTGGAATTGCCGAAGTGAATGTTTGAATTGCGGAACTAAAGCTTTTTAATTGCCGACTTAAACGTTTGAATTGCATGTTTGAATTTTGACAGTAAAAACTCGCCATATGTTGGAGGTGAAACTATAATGAAAACTGATATCTTTGGTTTCATAATCCATTAGTATATACAACACAAGTGCTTTCCGCACATTCTTATCGGATAGCTAGGAGGTGAATAGCAAGTACTATAATCACCTCTGAACAAAAGTAGAAAAACAATACAGCTTCCAGTTTCGTTTCGGTTACTGATAAACTCGGTAAACTTTTCAACTTTTCTGGCATATACTAAAACACAATATTCACCTCATGCAGTGTCAGTAAAAGTGGTATGTATTTACCTCCACTTCGGTGGATAATAGCTAATTGATAGACCTTTTCACAGTTTCTGACGCAATCTTGTTTGGGGGTGGGGGCAAACGCGGTTTCAATGACATTGAATGTATGAGATTTTGGTCGAATTCACACCTCTATAATCCGCTTCAGAAAAGCAGATTTCAAACATTTCAAAATATTTTTCGTCATTTTTTTCAATCAACGGAAAATTAGATCATTGCGCAAGGCACAACGTCCGAAAATTCTTCTCAGGAATTTTCATAATTTTGTTTACAAGGGTTCATAAGAAATTTACAAATTTCGTTTACGGTCGTTATAGCTTGATTCTGATCGTCATACTTCACGAAAACTGAGTGCTTTTTGAGGGGTATTCTCGCTATTCACAATCATCAGACCTTAAACGATTTATAGTGGTTCAAAATCGGCTAAATTCTCATACATTCACTATGATTTGAGCCGTGTTCCCCCCCCCCACCCCTCCCCTAACAAATATGACGTCTGAAACCGTGGCAAAATCTATTTTAGTTATCATTTTAAACTTCATATTACTAGTACATACATGAGCAATTGAAAGATCCCTCAGTATTATTGCAGGTTGCATACTCTGGACAGTCGTGAGAAAACCCTTGGCACTCGTCGTAATCTAAATTAAGGAAAAGAGATATAATCAACGACTATGCAGCGTTCCCAAATAAATAACTATTACTGGCATACCTCAAGGGCCGTACTGTTATTTACAGGCGCTGAATTATTGTATAGCTTCGCGCACGAAGAGTAATAATGATTTTCCAGATTTTCAAAAATATTGAGATGTTATGGAAAGAAAACAAATTACCTCCACCTCTTCTGAAGATGCGCACGTGAATAATTAGCGCTTTGAAATATCTCACTTTCGCTAAACCTTCAGAGACTTGTTCCAACTAGTTTTAGTTCTCTTTCCCTTACCCAACATTCGCTCATTCAAAACCGATCTCGTCGGATAAACTTTTGTCGCCCATTTGAAGCTGGTTTACCATGTTCAACGCTTCTTCAAGACCCACCATGTTGGCAGCGAATAAATGGAGTCAGTCTATTGCTGGAAAATTTTAACGCGAACCTCGGCACGAGAATGAAAGCTTCATTGCGATTGCCTTACTCCGAGAACGGAATGCAGTTAGCTTCGAACTAGCCTCGTGGAGACGAGGGGAGTTCAGTTGAGCCTTCCCCTGGGAGGCCCTGAAGAAGATTATGCTTTGGTTAACTGTCAGCAGTATCACTTCATGCTAAATCCGTACCTTTCTTACAACTGTACTTATGGCAGCTTGAACAGTTGACATCATTCCATTTGAATCTGTGAGCCGGAAGCGTGCCAAGGGTGTGCACGCAATCCTCATTACGAAAGTTATTGGGTTGATTCGTTGCCCAGTGATGGAAGTCAAATCGAGTTCCATCACTCCAAACGAACGTTCCTTCACTATTTATGTCAGACAAACCAAGCCAACCATTTTCTCCGTTGTGTAAGTTTTGCAGAAAGACATTTTCTTCTTGGCTGTGAACACTGGGGAGGTTGGCTCCCAGTGCGGCACACCTGCTCTGGCTATTGCTCCAGGAATCACAGGATGATACTTTTTGGTAGCAATAACCTTTAAAATAGATCCAGTTATCAAGACAGATGTCTGAAAAAAAAAAAGATGCGTCCAGAGTTGACAGGTTAATCTAATTTTTGTATTTTTAAAAAAAGTTTATCCACTTGTTTATCGCTTAACGAGACGGAACGAATCGACAGTAATCGAGTAAAGTCCTTTTTCTCACTCGAAAAAAATGTCAAGAACAAAACTAACTCGTGATCGCTTGATTTCCTCTGCAAAGGCTATAAAGTGCCTTTGACAGTTAAAGGGGCTATGTCAAGAAATCTAGTCAAATCTAGGGACTGACAACTGACAACCAAATCAAACGAAACATAAAAATAATCACTTAAAACAATGAAGGGAGGTTTAAATAAAACAGCAAATACAAAAGGAGGCAGGGATGGGCAAATTTGAAGAAGATTAAAATGGATTTTGATTGGGGTTTTTTAAAACTATTCAGCCTAACAGTTTTTTTAAAGTTGATCTCTGTTGTTTATAACTTTAATTATGTATGCTCGACAGACATGGTTTTGTCACGAAGCTTTGGTTTGTGCTGTTTAAAAGTAATTTCAGAGTTAACGCTAAGTTGTATATATGAGAAGGGACTCATAAATGGTAAAATGAAATAAAATGAACTGCACTACCGTGACACAGCTTGACTCTTCCAAGATCTTATTTACCTGCTAACACCGCGTACGACACTGTTAGTGGGTCAAACCGCTGAACAAATAGCTCTTTGACGCAAATTCTGAATCTTGCGTTGCTGATGAACTTAAGGGAAAAACAAGAACAATGAGCAAAAGTGACTCAAAGTGCAAAAGGCAAATTAATTAATGCGTACAACATCACAGCCTCATTTTCAAGACATTTTCATTTGCTTTGGCGTGCCCTGGATGCGAAGATATGATTACAATATCTTAAAACATTACGGATTCTTTCACCCTTTCCCCAACCCCCCACACCGGCCAATAAAAAAAGGGGGGTATGGAACGAGAATGGCTGACTGCAATTCAAATATAACAATTTATAAAGTATAATCCGATAGTTTAATCTTAAAGTTTGCACGCGGTTCTTTTTTTTCTTACTCTAACTAACAAAAGACTGAATACAAACATTAAGAGCCAAAATATGGTGTGCAACTATTGTGTTAACGTCTTTCGGTGGGAAAAACAACAAACTTGTTGCTAGGTAACGGGGAGAGGACAACTGAAAAATCAGAGTCCAAGGGAGAAGAGTACGACTCTCTTTCTTTTCCAATAAAACGTGCAGTTTGGGAGAGGCACTTACGTTTCGAGCGCGGGGTGATGATGCCAGGTTAATAATGTTTAAAGGATTGCTTGTCATGGCTAAATAATAAACCCCTTTTTCTGGGGTCTCGCAACCTGGCCTTAAAATACTTAGAAAACCTTGAATTTCATCGGAAGTGAATAAGGGATTCTCCAAGCTATTACGGGTGTGTCCCTTATTTTGAGAAATTGTAGGCAAGCCAAAGTGCTTTCTTTCCTACTCTCTCTACCCAGGAAACACACACGCATTTTAAATCTCTACCTCAATCCAGCTGACAATTCCGTTGCAATCTGGCGATGTATTCCCTCCTCCGCTAGAATGCTTGGCTGTAAGTATGACTGTTGGGTAGTTATTGTATGTCCGCGTAAAATTCACGTCCTTTAAATCACAAAATAAACTATCTTTGTCAACAGGCTGGGTCGTGTTTACTTAAATCTCTCTCTACCTCTCATGGCGATTCAACTGCAAAAAGGAGACTTTCTGGCGAACATAAAACCATTAAATTACATCCAAATAGAACGGTCTGGAAGATGGTCATTTTAAAATTCAAGATGCAAATTTTCCGTTCCTGCATATAGTGATCACTATTTTTCTATTTTTTGCTGCAAGAGAACTTATACTGACTTATCAGGAGGTTCTGATAACACTGCACACTGGGAAATGTGATTTTGGTCATCGCAGTTCGGATTGTTAGGGGAAAAAGTGGAAAATGGAAATATGATAAATGTTCCGTTGACATGAAAAGTGAGATTTGGACACTAATAAATGTAATCTGCAAAGAAATTGGCACATGGAACTGGGATTGGTAGCCCCTTTCCCTCTTCAGGACATTTTTTAACCTTTGTTACGTTTTCACACCTGGCAAAAAGCGAAATTGTCACTCTTGGAAGGTAAGATCCCATTTAAAAAGCTGACATTATTATGCTCTGAAAATAACGGTCTGTGTATGGTCTCGAACGCCAACCAATTCTGAGGAGAAGAAAAAAGAAACAAAGAAACAAGTAACTCATTTACTCCAATTATCTGTCGGAATGCAAAGAACTCATGGTTTGTATTAAGAGACTCCCTCTTTGGATTTTTCGTTTATCTATCACACGTATATCGCAAAATTACTGAATGTGGATTGGCTGAGACGGATGGCATTTTTTTCTTAATCACGAGGGTACTTTTGGTAATCAAGAGATCCTGATTGGTTACAGTTACTTATCCAGAGCAACGGAAGTTACAAAAGAATCTTATTCCAGATTAAACTACTTTTTTGTCCACATATAAGATAATTTTAAGCGCTATTTCTGTTGATAGCAACGATTTATTGAATTGAGCTTTAACCGAATGGGAGCGTGTTGATTGTCATTTGTGGCGGGACTGAACAGGCTTCCCTCTATAATTTTTCCCCTTTATGTGATAAACATGTAATCGCAATGTGCCCTCTTGCAATTAAAGATTAATTTCACTTGTATTTTAAAAGTTTTCCAAATTGCCCTCGTCGCTTCGGGATTTCAGGTAATGTTGTGAAAACTTTGAAAATACGTGTGAAATTAATCCTCAATTGCTCTCGGGCCCATGCGATTACCTACACAAATTTCGGAAAAGTAGTGAAGGGTGTTAAGAGTGAGTAGACATTTCGAAACCACATTGAAAAAGGCTACAATTTTATTGATCTGAGTAAGAGTTAACTATGATATTGGAATAGCATAAAAATGGAGGATTTATAACTTCTATCATTTTCGCCAAAGTTAGTTTGAGAATCATCTATCAAGCAAACGTCCCGTAAAATTTTCGGTGAAAAAGGGACGACTACGTAATGATCCGTAATGTAAAGTTCGTCATCAGACCTGTCATGACTGATAGTCTAAGAACTTCCGGACGAGGCAAAACCTGGAAAAGCCACCTAGAAATTTCTACAGACCTGAAGTGCCCCTAGAACTTCCTTCCAAGCAGAGGTCTATTTTCTTTTGTGTTTGCTGCGTTGACGAGTACGCGAAAAGCGACATCTGCCATGAGTCGAAACTCACTGTGTTGAGCATGCATGGCGGTTACTTAGCGACCGAATCCTCACGTGATACTTCATGTTGTGTGGGCTCACTTAACAACAGAGTGATTACTGTAAGGGAATGCGTGGAACACAGCGGGCTCAAGTCACAGTCAGCAAACATGGTACGGGCATGCAGTTTAAAGAGTACCGTACAAGGTTCTGTACGTTGGACCACAGTGAGTTTAGACACATCGCAGAGGACTTGTCAGCCCAGCGAACGCAAAAAGAGAAAAAAATTCCTGCTAGCAGGGAACCCTAGAACATCCGAACAAATAAATATTTTGTATACAGGGCAGCTACAAACTCACTAAACGAGCTTCAGTAAAACATTGTGAAAACCATTTTAGGTAATTCTGACAAATTTTAAGACATTCAATCGTTGGGTGCCCTTGAACATATTCTACTAAAAGTCCCTTCAAAGTCAGTCTACCTACCAGCTTGTGTCCTGCAACAGCTTGCTCCATTGAGCGTTACTAGAAAAGGACAGCTAACGGTTTTCATGATTTTGAAAACAGTGAAAAACGCGAATGTTTTCGTGATACTGATAAAATAGGCCATTTCCGAGTTCAAGTCTGCTTCGTCTTCAAAGCGAGTCTAAGTGCGAAGTTTTTGTTATGGCAATTAGTTCTACTTTCTATATGAATGAAAACTAATTTACATAAGAAAAACAACTTCGCACTTAGACTCGCCTTGAAGAGGAGGAAGACATGAACTCGGAAAAGGCTTATTGTAACCATAAAAATTTTCGAAATGTCGTTAAGTTTGTTGCTGTTGTTATTGTTGTTGTTATTGTTTGTCTTGTGTGGAACAAGTACGAAAAGCTAAAACAGGAATATTTTTCGCCATGTGCAACTTAAGAACCACATCCTTATAATTCGGTACAGCTTATCACAAAATTACAACATTAATATGCACTGCTCACCACAGAAATATCATCGTGAACTCCTGCAAAGTTCTGCAGTTCTCGGATACAAATCTTAAAAGAACGTGCAGATACGTCTTCTAACCAGACAGTGGCTGCATCATGCTTCAGGCTTGATCTATAGTGCTCGGCTGTTACGAAGACAGTTGGTTGCGAAGAGAATTTCCCCTGATATATAATTTCAAAACTAAAGGAAACATGTAAACCACATATATGCTTATTAGACAGCGCAATTTGTGAGAAACATTGATTAAAAAATTTTGCTATCCAGTGGCGTATCCAGACCAAGGAAGGAGGCAGGGGGGGGGGGGGGGGGGACCAATCTGCATTGGAGATTCTGTTGTTGAGTGTGTTAAGTCTTATAAGTTACCGGGAGTCTACATAGACAATGATCTGAAGTGGAACAGTCATATCGACTAAATCATCAAAGAAACTTTACTCCTTGCGCTTACTCAAGAGATCCGTGGTTGAACCTGAAAACATCTTAAAGGTCTACCTGTCTACTATTCGTCCTGTCCTGGAATATGCTATACCGATCTGGCACTCAATTCCTGATTATCTGTCGGATAGAGTTGAGTCTATACAAAGGAGAGCCCTGAGGATAATATACCCTGAAGCTGAAAGCTATGACCAGTGCCTTAAAGGTGGCAAAACTTGAGACATTAGCAAGTAGACGCATAGCATTATGTACCAAGTATATGAACAATATCAAGGCATCAGAATCCCATCCTCTACACAAACTACTACCAAGGAAACATAATAGAGACATTGGCTACCACCTAAGAGAAAACCGGGACGAAACATATTTGTTCCATAATCATACTGCCTGTCGAACCAATCGCAGTCAAGACTTTTTCATGTTCAAATATTTTTAGACATGTATTTTCTATTTTATCTTATGTAAATATTGTAAATATAGCTCGTTAATTCAGTGTTTTGATACTGCAAGAGAGTTCAATAAACCATTATTATTATTATTATTATTATTATTATTATTATTATTATTATTATTATTATTATTATTATTATTGTCTTTAGAAGTTTTAGCATGATCAATCATTAGGTCGCTCCTCGTATAGACGCAAGAAATCCGCGGATGAAAAGACATCAATTTACTTGGTTTACTTACGCTTGGCAACGTGACAGTCTGACAACTAGTTCCAGTCCACCAACGAGAAAATTTTTTCTCGCCCGCAATTCCTCCAGGAGGAGCTCCCTGATAAGCGACCCAATCCACAGTAGCAAAGCTATCTGATGGGTAATCATTTCTTCCTGTTCTGGTCACACATGCGGTGAATTGAGTACTGTTCACACTTTCAACCCAAGGAGTGGTGGCTTCGTGGACATAGGCTGGGTCAGAGTAGTTCACATGATTTACTGTAAGCTGTATGAAGATCTTTTGATGAGGGTAAAATACGAACGGTTCAAATTGAATGGTTTCACACTGATCTTCTGCCCAGGAAGGGTGATTCGTGAACTGATGTCTACCTTTCTGCAAAGGAAAACCTATAAAATAGAAAAGAAAAATGAAAAGAGTAAGTTGTGTATTCCCCTGGTCCCAGAGGTTTTTTTGAGCCGCGAGAGAGCCGCGAAGAGGCGAAGACGCGAAGAAAGGAAAAGCTCTGGTTAACTTGGACTTGAGGCTCACTTTCATGCAGACGCCAGGGTCAGGATCTGACCCTCAGGCTCTTATTGGTTGATATTTGTACAAACACGCAAATCAATATGATTGGTTCGTTCGATTGGCAATACCGAGGCGAGGCGTGATTGTAACTAAGTCTCCTTCAGAACTGAGTATAGATGAGTATAACTTCCTCTTTTGACGATGTTTGCACATGAGCTGCAGGCATAGAGAGGCTATACGTACCACGCAGGCAAGGGAGGGGGGGGGGGGGGTGGTCTACAACGAATAGATTACTGTAGAATAGATGATTGGCCTTCAAGACCACTTTGAACGCCGGGTGATGCATGGAATGCATTGTAAACAGCTATCTAGTCGTGGTATCCAGCTTCCGCATCTCACGGATCTTCCAATCAATAAGGTTACAGCTGTAAGTCACTAGTGGCACAGCAAGGGTGTTAATTAATGGCCTTAATCCTGTTTTCTACATTAAGTTCACTTCGTAACACCAATCACTCGCATCTGTAATATTCTTGCGAATCTTGTCCTCATCATCATCATCGTCATCATCATACTTTTCATCATCATTACCGACCTTTTTATCGTTGTTGTTGTTGTTGTTGTCGTTGTTTTTCTTCTTCTTCTTCTTTTTATTATTATTATTATTATTATTATTATTATTATTATTATTATTAGAAGTAGTAGTAGCAGCAGCAGCAGTAGCAGTAGCAGTGGCAGTAGCAGTAGCAGTAGCAGTAGCAGTAGCAGTAGCAGTAGCAGTAGCAGTAGCAGTAGCAGTAGCAGTAGCAGTAGCAGTAGTAGTAGTAGTAGTAGTAGTAGTAGTAGTAGTAGTAGTAGTAGTAGTAGTAGTAGTAGTAGTAGTAGTAGTAGTAGTAGTAGTAGTAGTAGTAACTCATCCATGATGACTCGAGGGTTCTCGAGAAAAAGCACGAGCGTTCCTTACATGAATGGAACCCTTGAGTTTTACTAGACTTTATTCTTGAGCCCTATAGTCATCTTAAGCTTTTTTGATGGATTTTTTTTTGGGAGATATATGATGTACAGTCGTCCTTGCACGTGCTCTAGCTCCTGTTCATAAACCCTGAAGACGCATACGTACCTGCACAACTTCCAGGGTGATAGTGGGTGTAGTTGGCATGCGTCTCGCAAATCTCTTTCTGCAGCAAGCACAAGTTTCTGAATGTACGACCATTAGAGGCACACATCTCTTCTTGATAAGACGGGCAGCTGCTTTCACAAACGCAATCGCACCGTTGGGGAGATAATGCCGCTGGTTTGCTTTCATACTTGCAACTTGCATTTTTGCAAGGATCGTAATCTTAAAAACACCAAAACAACAATACCAACAAGCATAACATGCCATATGTAAATAAGTGCATAACCCGAAACCGAAACTGGGACCAGAGTGTCGATAATCTGCTTAGTGCTTAGTGAGGCAGGAAGGTGTATGCACATATTGAGAGTGTGCAAGAAAGTAAAGGTTACAGTTTAGATTACTTACATTATCTTTTCAGTCCTCTCTTTTCACTCACGGCATTTTAGTATGGGGCGTTGCTACAACCTTGGAAACAACTTGTTGGCAAAATGTGACACACCACTCACTACAAAATGGTCATTCCATGATTTGTCTGTGTGATAAACGACTGACTTCTCCATACACTTCCCCTTCCCCTAATCCAATGTTTGTTTAGAAACAGCCAAAGGCTTGCACAGTATTTTTCACAACATTATGTACATTGGTATATGGGGGGGGGGGGGGGGGGGGGAGGAGGGGGGGAGGAGAGGTGGGAGAGGGGGGGAAGGACCAATAGACTTTGTTTGCGAGTGCATTTCCAATGATTTTCACGCCGGAATTTTTCTCAAGAGCTTTGTCCAAGATTGTAGTTATGATAAGTACCTCTCTAGAATTGATGTATTTCAGGAAATAGTATTTCGTTTTTGGTTTCTAAAGGACGTATTACCAGTTGCGCACCTTTTAGAAATCTCAGATAGGAATGTATAGAATGCCTACGTGAGCTCTAACTTTGTAAGACCAGGTCGCACAGGAATAGAAGTCATCCATATATACTCCCACAGATTACAACATAGCGTTTGAAACGTTGCTTTATGAATAGATGTCGTTACAACTATGTTTAATATCTAATTTTATTATTTTATTTATGTCCCCAATTTAGCTAAGTTCTACCGTTACCCGGAACGTTTGTTTGTCAATAGGGACGTTTTAATAATATCTTAGACAAAGAAGACATCGAGTTGAGTCATACTGTATCAAAGTACTACTGTTCTCCTTTAAGAAAAAAATCAAGGAAAGCTCTTCGAAACGTTACAGTTGCACTTTTTACCTCCAATAACCACATAATGAACTTCCAAATTGTCTCTCTGGCCATCAATCCCAGCATAGTCTTTGATGCACACACGAACATAAGTACGGTTAATCTCCTGTATTAAAAGTAACGTTTAAGGCAAAGTGACTTAATGCAGCAAACCAAACGTTTTCAAAGGTTTATGGTCTATTGATCCTTAAAAAACCAAAAAACAATTTTTTTTTTAAAAAAAGTAAATTGCTGAAATATCTTAAGGGTCAATTTCTGGAATTTTGTGATAATAAAGGATCTTACCTCCACCCAGGAGCTTAACGGACCCTTTACGGCACAGAGTGGACTGGAGTTGTTTTTAATGTCCTTGACTGCTGTTGTAAGTACGTTTGGTGGTTCATAGAATGGTTCAGAAAAGTTGATAATCTGAAAGATCAAATTTACCGACCTTTGCTTAACCCTTAATTCCCAATACTGACACATAGATTTTACTCTGTGTAACAGACAGTACAGTAAGTGGACTGCACCATATTTGGAGCGATGGGTAGCAGCTCTCACAAGGACACTAGTTTTCTTGCTATCTAAACCTGGAACATGTAGAGGTAGATGTGAAAATTTGACAAAAACAATAGAAGCTGCTGCAATAACCGCCCTTCTTGGAGCTGCTTCGCTATACTAAATGACCCTTCTTTATTCAATTAACGCTTTGCTCACTCACAGTTTTTCCCCATACAGTCACCAATAACTATTGCGGCACAAAATACGTACCTTACATAATGCGTAATTGTTCTGAGCTAATGGTATCTCGTAATTAGAAAACAAGATCTTGGACGACTCCTTAACTTTCCGGAGCATTGGATAATGTTCGTATGCCATCCAGTTCTGAAAAGAAAACAAAATAAGTTTTAAAAAGGCACGTGATTGTCTATGTACGCTATTGCATACCACTCTGGTCCTCTTTATGCGATTGTGTGTATTGCTTTTACCACAAAAGTGATTAATGCATTCCCTACTCCCCAGTTCCCTTACGTATAGGTAGTGGTCCCGTGAACGAGGTTGGGTTTTCAGTTTAGAAACAAATGCCTCTGATCATGATTTACCTAAGAGAATCATGGCTCTTCCTGTCGTGATCGTTTCGGTAAGTTACATGTTTTTTTTTCTTTTGGTTGCATAATTATTCAGATTGTGTGATATCTATATTTATTATATAAACACCAATGAAATACCAAGTGAGCTTTCGCGCGAAAACATGATATCTTGACACGTGAAAAGATCACTGTCGCTACGGTTACATATCAAAATTGCGCCTTTCGATGCCTTTCGTGAAATGATTTAGTATTTCATTGGTGTTTACATGATAAATAGAATACTACATGGCCGCTTGGAGATACGAAATTTCTCTTCTGGTGTTGAAAAGTATTTCACTCGTGCAATGCGCTCGAAGAGAAATTTCGTATCTCCGCGTGGCCATGTAATATCCTCTATGTATACGCATAATTGTCTTACGTGACTATAAAAATAGGTCCAATCGGATAATTCATTGCACAGCTTGCTTGGAAATCTAGCGAGCCAATAAGTCTTGGACTTGATACCGCATTCAAATTTGTACTGTCATTTTATCTTTCTTTCTTTCTTCTAAGTTTTAAATGATGTTTGAATAACTTGGCTTTTACAGATCGTTACATACCACAATCAGATTGCTATGAGGGCCATCAAATGTTCTTGACTCTCTTAAGCAGACCACAAAGTGCGTCCTGGAAATACTTTCAATCCAAACGTTCATTGCATCCTTCTTTTGATCAAGGTTTCCGTGTTGAATAGTAGCTTGGACTTCAGGTTCTGTTGAAAAAGCCTACAGAGAAAAATAAGTGAATATGTGCGTGCAAATAGGCCAATTTGGAGTCTTGGGGTGATGTCGGTATAACAAGAACCAGAGCTAGAGCATGAAGATAATAATATTAGAAATAAAAATAATAACGATAACGATAACGATAACGATGATAATAATAAGGGTAGGGATTGCACAGTTGGTTAGTGCGGGGCCTTCTGTGCGAGGGTTCTTGGGTTCGACCCCTAGCAACCGCACATCCTTGCTTCGACATCTTACCATTTTGTGTAGCTTCAGGTAGCTTAAACACTCTTAAAAAGGAGCGCTTATTGAAAGAGGTGGGGGGGGGGGGGGGGGGTAAATGAGCGCACCGTCGGCTTCCTTCAAACGTTAAAGAAGGTGTACCTTTACCTAATAATAATAATAATTTGGTTTGCCGCTCTCAGTATTATCCCATTCCTCTGTTTCTCTCGTTTTTTTTGATACCGCTTCAACGGTTTGTCTCATCCGACTGTGTGCGTCATTGGGATGTGGTTTTATTAAAGACTACTGTTTTAGTTTAGCAGAATTGAAAAGAGTTCCAAAAGAAAAATAACAACTTATCATATTAAAGAGGATTAAAGTCGAGTTAAACGTTGAAGTTCGGTTAAATTGACAAGCCATTTAATTATTTTCAGTTATCTCTCATGCGATCTCGTCTCAGACCATTTTCTGGTGACGTCAATTTACAACTTAGGAAGTAATTCGCTTAAGTTGAGATGACCTTCTTCTGAAGCTGATTTGTTAGTGAATACATCGCATGGAAATGTCGCTAAATAAATTCCATCGACAGGCATCTTCATCTTAAGGGCATTTCACACTATCGAAAAATTTGGAATGAGAACTTAGTTTCAGTCTAAGGAACGCGTCAACTTCAAGTTAAGAGATACAGCTTTAAACATAGAATTTAGCTAAAATTTGATTAAAGCACGTTCTTCACATTTTTACCTGAGAGAAAGTCACTCGGGTGCATTTTGTTCCGGTTGTAAAAAGGGCGAATCTCGCTTGTCCATGTTTGACACCTGACTGGTAGCCTTGAAATGCGAGCCAATCGATGGTGCTGTTTGAACCGGATCCTTGCCCGCCTGCCACAATACACGCCTTGAAACGGGTTGTGGAAACGTCTTCGACCCATACCAGGACGGAATCGTGGACTTCCGCTGAATCGTTTCCTTGATTAACGGACGTAAACACGCGGACAGGGATGTAACTGTTTGGGAAACGTTGACTGAAATACGCGTACTGGCACTTATAATTATCGTTGCCTGCCAACTGCATAAAAATTTTTCCATTCTCGGTCCCTGAAGAACAAAGGCAACACCATCATCATGAACAGGAGCTCATGAAACGGGGCCGAAAATACTCATCTCTCTTCTTAGAAATATGCATTTTTCAGATACTCTGTCTTAAAGGGGTATAGTGTCATGAATTGTACATTAGTAAGAATCTGGAAAGCAAAGGAGACCTGCTTACCGATGGCAAACGAAAATCAATGGCCAAATTTTCTTTAAAACGGCTATTTTAACTCACAGAATCCATGTTCTCCCCTTGCATCTTACATGAACTCCGTAATAACTTCGTGTGGCTCATTTTTCTTTCAAAATTTAATCGATTTTATCTCAATGCGGTGACCCAGAAGCAATTTAGGAACAAAAGAAAGACACTAGAAATTGATTTAGTAAATTTATGGTCAAAGTAAAAGGGATCATTCCCCTTCAATTTAACAACACTGCTTTTGCCCCTTAACTATTCAAGCATGTTAAAATGGGGTTGACAGACCTGCGCGACTCCCGCTGTGTGCCCATTGTGTTGATAAAAGCCTTTTTAGTTTTGCTTTAACAAGCATGTCTTTAAGCGATTTCCCTTTTCTATCATTGAAGAGATCAAGGGAGGTTCGTTGTATATCTCTCTTAGTAGCGGCTGGTTTTGTATTAAATGCAATTTTTCCACTAGAATATTTTTCAAACATGGCAGTGATGGATGAAATTGTGTCACAAAGGGTAGAATTTTCTTGTGCGCTTTCTGTTTTTGTGTAAGAGCGTTCTTTCTTTCTGCGAATTTAACTTTGAAGAGGATTTTGTCCACCAGGTTATTGGGATAACCTCTCGATGTCAGGCGTGTTCTGTAGTTTTTAATATTCTCCTCGAACATTACTTTAGAAGAATTTGTCGTCAGGAGTCTAAGAGCTTCTCCTTTAACGAACCCTTTTTAACGCCTGCTGGGTGGCAACTGTTGTAGTTTGTGTACTGAAATGTTTAAGTAGGTTTGTAATGTGTGCGCAGGTCGAGAATCGATTCTTTCTCAAATCTCTCTCCCTTATAGACTGTTGTGTCCAAGAAAGTTGTTTCTAACGGTGAGACTTCAGCGGTAAACTTTATGGTAGGGTGGTACGAATTTGCTTGCTCAAGGAAATGTTCTATTTCTTCTTTGTTTGTACCCCACAAGCAAAACACATCCTCAATGAACCTTTTCCACGTTATATTAGTGGTTTGTTAACGCTCTGCTTAAGACCTCCGCCATAAAGACGCCATAAAAATGTTGGCAAAAGTTACTGCCATTTTAGTGCCCATGGCAGTTCCGTCTGCTTGGAGATAGTTTTTCCAGTTATATTGGAAGGGGTTCTCCTTCAGTATAGGGCTGAGCATTTCTCTGCGAAAATTAGTAGCAAAAGGAGTCTTTTGGGCATGAAAGTTTTCGTATGCGTTGCACACTCTAGTGATTCCTTCCTCCTGTGGGATATTCGTGTAAAGGCTAGTGACATCCATTGAGACTAGAAAAGCGTTTCTAGGCACCCTAGTGCTCTCAATATACCTCATGAAATGTGTCGTATCTTTAAAACACGATTCCTGCATTTGTGCTATTGGCTGAAGTAGTTTGTCTACGAATGATGATAGGCGTTCTGTTGGGCCATCAAACCCAGATTGATAGGTCTTCCGACTAATGTCGGTTTGTGAATTTTCGTGAGGGTATAGAACACTAGAATTCGAGGCAGATCTGGTGTTTGGTTAAACCATATAGCCGTCTTTTCGTCTATACACCGTGCTTGGCGAAGGGAGTTAATGAGGTGTTTAACTCGCTGGAATGTATCTCTAACCTCTGGTTTGTCTAGTGGCTGATAGTTATTTCTATCATCCAATTGTATCTGCCCCTCATTGATTTTGTTTTCTCTGTTCATAACGACTGTTGTTGTGCCTTTATCTGCTCACCGGGTGGCAGATTATTTTTAGGTTTAAACAGTGGAGTTTCTGCAAGCTTTATTTTGACTTCTTCTAAGTAAGTCTCAAGAGCAACTGACCGTTAAATCGGTGAAATCCAACTGGATTTCACGTGAAATGGATGTTGCTCAGTATTTTGGTCCTGATATATACACTCAAGGCGCATCCTTCTGGCAAATTGGTTGAAGTCTGAAATTAGCTGATGCCTTATCTGGTTTTCTTTCATGACAGGTGTTGGAATGTTGGAATGTGTCTACTTAAGTCACATTCGTATAAATAAAACACGGAAAAAGAACGATAAAGTAAATTCAGTTTAAAGATACTCGGGTTTAAAAAAAGATAATTACTTAAGTAGGGGTACCAGTTGCTGACTTCTGATTCAAATGCACTGGAGAAACGAAATGACTAGAAATGTGATGCAAAAAAATTATATCAGCGCAAATGGCGGTTCGAAACAGCTTTTTAATTGATTTCTACGAGATGGTGTTTTTAAGTGACCAGGGAGATCATTGCAAAAGAACGAAACCAAAACAGGGGAATCAAACTGTAAGGTTCAATGTAGAAATTTAGGAAGGAAGAAATAGAACCCAAACTCCGTTGACAAACACGAGAATAAACAAGCGCATAACTGAAACAAATTTAGTCTCACGTTTGTCACCGCAATTGCGTTCTATTTCTAATCAAGCTTCGTTGGCCAAAGACGAAAAGTATCTACGATTAGGAAGGAAGGGTATTCTGTTTGGTGTCTTGTTTATCAATTTATGCTAGCCCGTGTGTGTCAATTGTTGGTTGCATTCGATCGAATATGGGAAACTGCCGAGAAAACAGCAAGTTTCTTGCCACTGAATCTAGTAGATGGCTTAGCCACGGATGAGTGTTTTCTTTGTGCATTATTGGAATCCCTACCATCTTCATCACGTGAGGATAACTGGCCAATCATCGAATTGACAATAATACCCTGTGTGAAACCCAATGAATTTGTGTTCTGCGGGGCGAATATTTTCTTCCATTACATTTGCCAAGTGTGTTAATTCATGATTTCATATCCACGAAATCCGGTACACTTAGAAGGTAGCTGTATATCAATTTATGTCAGCCCATGCCTGCATGTCAATTGTAGTTCATACATGGGAGACCCCGACAAAACAGCGATTTTCAAGACAAAGACATAAGAACGTGCTAAATAACCTTTGGTTTGTTGCCAATCTAGTAGATGACTTAGTCACGAAAATTCGCGGAATGCCCTTAAAGCGAACAATCTAAAGTGTTTTCTTGGTGCCTTAATGAAATCCCTGCCATTAGTGTACCACGCGAGGTCATATATGGGAGACCCCGACAAAACAGCGACTTTCAAGACAAAGACATAAGAAAGTGCTAAGGAACGTTTGGTTTGTTGCAAATCTAGTAGATGGCTTAGCCACGGAAATTCACGGAATGCCCTTAAAGCAAACATTACAGAGTGTTTTCTTTGTGCCTTAATGAAATACCTGCCATCGGTTTACCAGGTGAGGTCATACATGGGAGACCCCGACAAAACAGCGATTTTCAAAAGAAAGACATAACTACGTGCTAATTAAATAATCTTTGGTTGGTTGCCAATCTAGTAGATGGCTTAGTCACGAAAATTCGCGAAATGCCCTTAAAGCGAAGATTATAAAGTGTTTTCCTTGTGCCTTAATGAAATCCCTGCCATTAGTGTACCTTGTGAGGTCATATATGGAAGACTGCGACAAAACAGCGACTTTCAAGACAAAGACATAGGAAAGTGCTGAGCAACTTTTGGTTTGTTGGCAATCTAGTAGATGGTTTTGTCACGGAAATTCGCGGAATGCCCTTAAAGCGAACATTATAAAGTGTTTTCCTTGTGCCTTAATAAAAACCCTGCCATAAGTGTACCACGTGAGGTCATATATGGGACACTGCGACAAAACAGCGACTTTCAAGACAAAGACATAAGAAGATGTTAAGTAACTTTTGGTTTGTTGCCAATCTAGTAGATGGCTTAGTCACGGAAATTCGCGGAATGCCTTTAAAGCAAACATTATAAAGGGTTTTTTTTAACGAAATTTCTGCGATCAGTTCACACGTGAGGATAACTACAACTGGCCAATCATCGAGTTGACAATAATACCCTTTCCAACCCCACCCTTTTTTAACAACAATAGTAAGAGAACGAGTAGAGGCGAATTGCATCATGAACGTAGCATTAAAAGAGAAGCTAAATGATAGTATCTTAAGAGTCTGATGGATTTGGATACTATTTTATTAAAGCACTACTGGCTAACAAATTAGTTGACCCGAACACCTTTCGAACACCGTTTTTCATTCCCATCACGCAGAATGCCTATTGTTCTAGGGACATTTATTTGCTGTGCAATCCAAATAATAGATCAGAAAAATTAGTGGCCAAGCGTGACTGGAGTGCCTCTCATTGGTTAAAGATTACGCGAGATATTTCCCACAGGAATAACTGCTTTGCTCATTAACTTTTCAAGGTGGGGATAAGGTGTTTCTTGTATGAGGCTGAGCCTGATAATATTGACTACTACCAATGTCGCAAAATGCCAGTTTTAGGATTTCCATAAGATTCGCTTGTTTACCGGAAATAAATGATTCAATGAAACATTCTGTCACTAGCTCCTTTGAAACACAAGCAAAAGCAAAAGATATGCTTTTGTCGGATCATGTCCTCTTACGAGCAAACGGCAGACTGAAATTAGCTCTTTACAACGAGTTAGCCACAACTCGATTCATATTACTTAACGGAGAAAAAAGAAGCGAGATTGAAATAACATTTATTGTTGGCCTTAACTCGCGTACATACGCACAATTGTGGTGCTGTGTATATCTTAAATGAAGAAGAGCAAGCAAAATGCGCGAGCTTGCAGGATTTTAGCATCATTGAGCTTTGTATTTTGTTACGTTAAAGAATCATGCTTAGTTATAACAATCATCCGGTATTTGGTAAGAAATCCAAGGCGTGCTCTTTGTGAAAAGGGGCTTGTCTCTGTCTGAAACCCAATGAATATGAGTTCAGTGGAGGGAATATATTCTTTCATTACATTGGCCAAGTGCTGGTTAATTCATAATTTCATATTCACGAAAAACAGGTACACCGAGAGCACCAACTCCAAAAAAGCACGATCCTTCCCTCAAAGCTAAGTTCACTAGCCAGCAAAAGTTGTTCAAGTTGCCATCGTTCAAGGACGACACTGCCCAATAATATAACAAAAAAGAGAGAAACTATTTTGCAACCAAGGAAGATATATATTTTTTAAAGTGTAGGGGGATTTTCGTGATGCAACTTATAGCCACGATATCCTAAAAGAACTGCCATAGGTATAGATATCGAAAACACCGAGTTACACCCCTTAAATTTAGAAAAATTACGAAATGCATGTTTTTGAGATTCCAAATGAGAAACATCAAAGTTCTCATTTGACTACGTGCTGTTAAAATGTTTTTATTAAGCATTCATGCAAAGCGTTTTACAGGCTTAGATTAACACCAGAAACCTTTACAGTCAACTTTAAACTGTAATTTCCCTCCCATTCATGAACGTTGCACAGGATTAGCTAAAAAGAGTTATGAACAAGCATGAAAACTAATTTAGCCTCGGAAGAGACCTGAACTGCTGAAGTTGTTTCAAAAAGTTCAAGGCAACTCAGTATATATATATTTGTTGGTGCTCTATTTCACCAGGGAAATAAGAAAATCATAGTTACCTTGGACACTGTGGATTATCAAGAAGCAAACGCTTAACCAAAGGGGAAAACTTCCTTGAATGCGGTGCATGGTGTCCACCTCCTCGAATCAGCACCACTTTGATATAATGCCTATTCTATAAATTGCTAAACTTTATATTTTTCCCAGGTTCACAACTTGGCGTATCCAATACCAAGTGACAAGTTAGAGTTTTCCTTTGACATTTTTTTGTATTCAGTTCTCTGCCTGTAATCGCATTAAGTTTGACACTGATGTCTAAAGGAAGACTAGTTAAACATTTACGTTTATATGTTGTGGTTTAGTTTTGTTTTTGCTTTGAAAAGTTAATTTTTGTTCAAAGCAGTTTGCTGGTTTAATTGTTTTAGAACACTGCCCATTTTAACATATTTGGATATCTTTCTGTGTTTAATTTTATGGAGTATGTATAAAATAAACTAGAGAAATCATTTTAAGATTATTATGATGGATTGTTGTCTCTGGTGCTATCAAAGACAATAATAATTAGTTATGCACGTGAACAATAATCTTTGGTGTTTAGGGATAATCGTGCAAGGCTTGGTGATTAGGGCTAAGCTCTCAATTAGGTTTACGCACTTATTTGAAACGGATAGCAGTTCAGGAGGTGTATGACAACTGCAGACTGCCTACAAATAGCACTGATAAACAGTGCTTAAGTCTATACCCATTTCAAATAACGCTGAGAAGCAGTATTTAAGTCCAAGCACCCATTTTAAAACGATTAGCTTTTACTGCGAGTTACAGTTAGTCTGCGGTCTGCAAGTGTCAGACACTGCATTCCAGGTAAGGGATTGGCACGCATTGTAGTGATTGTAGTAATCACGTATTTGCAGTGTTTAGTCTAAAAGAACCGCTGTCTTGGTTTTTGGGCTAAGAATATTGGCTCATGGTTGGTGGAAGTAAAGCTTTTTTTCACATGTAGGATAAAGGGGTTTAGTTTGTAAAGAAGCTGTAGTGCTGTATCAGTGGGGAATTGAAACAAAGAAGAGGGCTTATCAACTTAGTTGATATGGTAAATTGATCACTGTAAAGACATTTGAAAGCTGACGTTTGGAGTGTTAACCCTTCGTCAGAGCTAAACCCTTTTCTGTCTTTCACAAGTAGGACTACGTTTCAGTGATATTTCCAATAATGCCCTTGGCAATACAACTTGTGTAATAGAAGATTTAAAATATTTGTCTTTCAGATTTTCAATTAAATAGAGCAGTATACAACTGGAAAGTAACTACATTACATTAAACGTAACGATGGTAATATTTGTACTGTTGCAATATTAATTATATACTAGAATTTATCTTGAAAGAAAATGACTCATTTTGCAAAATGGCCTGTTAACAAGCTGAATGTAAAAGAATTTTTTTGAAATAGTCGAAAGTAAGATTCGTAGCACTGCACAGGTTTAATGTTGTAGGAGAAATAAGTCATTGGACTTCTCCACACTTGGTCACTACTCGAACACGATGGTTTTCGATCTCAGTTATTAGTGCGAAGTCCGAAGGACGGAGAACTGTTACGTTTAGAATGGGGCATGATATAATATTTCCTGATGAAAATGCCGGTGTCAGATGTCAATATTCCAAAAGGTCGGACACAATATGATGCCTTACTTGACGCAAGAGAAGTTGAAAATTCTTCGAATTCTTTGTTAGACCACGCGTAGTGGTAAGTAAGTATCTCGAAATATTTCATCTAGGGGTAGGGGAGTCTGCTGGCCTTTTGAGAACATACTAGGAAATGTCGCTGACCTACTCCCCTGAAGATAATCTGTGAAATATTGTGGTTGATATCCGAAATTGTCGACGGCGAGGGAAGGGTAAGTCGCGTGTCCCGTTCATAGCGGATCAGTCCGCCATTTTAATGTGGAGATTCACATTCTACGGACCGACGTACGGGCTGCAAAACAATTTTTTGAAAGGTAAAAAATTTTCGCTACGTATAAAAGGGAAATTTTGGTCTATTTTGTTGTTTCTGTTTTATCTTGAAGGAATCTACGTGCCTACTGTACAACAACAAGCACATTTATGGCAACTAAATTACTGTGATAGCCTTTGTTTTACTCAAATGTGCCTTTGTGGCTTTTATTTTCCTTTGTTTTAAGATTGGAAAATGATGTTGAAACAAACCCCGTTGATCACCGCTCTGGACAAAGGCCACTTCCTGCTTTCACTGTACGTGCTCGCACTTGCAAGACTTCGCACTAACCGTTCAGTACCGCTCGTTGTTCCTAAAAGCATGCTGGGGTACAAGGGTGGCATTTTACCATCAAGTCGATCTCCATCAAAGACAGGAATGTTGGAGCTGCCATTGCAATTGGTTGTTGGGCATTTTCTGTGCATGGAGTGGATGTGTTGACAACTTTCTGGCCGTAATTCGAGCGTGACTGTGTGCTTGGGACAAGATTTGAAACAGTTCCCGTTTTGGAATTACTTTTTTCCTGTTTCCTGTAAAGAGTTCCAGTGACCCAATTCCTTTGATATAGATGTGTGAAGGAAGGAAGGAAGGATAGGGTAGGATGGAGGTAGTGGAGAAGATCAGGGAGGGGTAGGTGAATAAAAGGGAGGGAAAGATATCTAGTGAGCACAAAACCGCTGGCAGGATTTTCGTCCAATATAATCAGTTGTGATTCCCAGAAAGGAAATTGATACACGCTACAACGTCATGCAACTTTGGAAATTTAGTGAATCACACAGGGCTTATTCAAATATTATTAAGGGTGTCTGAAGGCTGACAACTTTTCAGGAGCTTCCTGGATCGAGACAATTGATTCGCCTGATTGGTGCGTTCTTGAGGCTGCTTTCTAGAACGTTCCTAAAGTTATCGGTTGTCACAATTCGCACAGTATCTTAAGACTGAAGAGGATTTGAGTCATCAATTTTAACAATCATTTTTTTTTTACCCTGCGGGCATCTGGTTTTTCCCAAACTCTTCTCGAAAGAGAAACCACAGCGAGCAACCGTTAGATTTTCCATTGATCATGTGCAAAGTACGTCACACTGGCGTCTATCAAATAGAAAATCGCAAACCCAGCGGGCTACTCCACGAGTAATGTTCAGTGAGAGGATCTTATCGACTAAAATCAGAAACCCATAGGGGTTGAAACGTGTAACGGCCCCTTGTGTGCTGGGAAACAACCTTCTGAATATTCGATTTGCTAAGTACCATATTTGGAACAACAAGAGCGAGGGGTTTCCAAATATGGTACTTAGCACTGAAACATTCAACCAATCAGTTCGCACTGAATATTCGGAAGCTGTAAACGCAAGTTACACGTTTCAACCCTTATGGGTTTCTGCTAAAATACGATGATCGATGAGATCAAACGCCTTCTTGTAATTCAAAAGTACAATCCTCACTGCAGAACGGATTCCGTCTGTGGCTTTCGCCCAGTCGTGCACCATTGAAATTAGAGCTTGAATGTGCAGTTGATGACTTTGGTATGGCGCCAAACTGGTTTGGATCAATAATATCCAGAACTGCAGGACCCACGTGATTTTGCACGATAAATTCCTCAGCTACATTAGAGATTACCGGAGTTATGGAGATACATGTAGGCCTAATATGTTTGGTAATGATGGTAACAGGCTTTTCTTTAGGTAAAGGCGTTACATCTGCGTACTTGAGGGAGAAATCAAAAGATACTGAGCTCTTTGGTCTGGTGCTGTTTAGAAACAGAATGTTGTACCAAATGCCTTAATTTTTATCAGTCTGTGGGTGAAATCCTATTAAGTAAACATTCACATGAAACAAAAGCTACTGGGTGGTACTTTCCTGACTAGTGTACATGCTGTTCTTCTCTTCGAGTCTGTGTTTTGACCAGTCAAATGAAAGCTATTGAGATCTTCTCACTGGTTCTAGTCATTGTACACTACAAATAAGCTTTATTTTTTCAGTCTATGGGTGAGATCTTGTAGTGTAAATCAATACATGAATACTAACCTTGTGAAATATCTCTGGGAATACCTAGGAATTCCTACGTAATGTAGGTACGTAAGAATTTTTAGGAATTCCTAGGAATAGAAGTGTGAATTTTTACAGTAAATTTGGACTTGGAATCTCTAGTAATTCCAATTTGTAAACAATGGTCACTTGGAATTCATAGGAATTCCTTTAAATTACTAGGAATTTCTGGGAATTTCTACCATATCTAGGAATAAGTAAGAAAAACGTGGAATTAGCCTGAGTGACTAATCAAAGAAAAGCTACAAGATGCCAATTTTAAGTGCATATTGCATGTATGCATTGTAGAGCTAGGTTTTGGTACTGCTGTTTACTACATGTATGTCTGTGTTTGCAAGCCAATGTGACCATGATAATTAAATCTACAGCACAGTAACTTCCCACAACGCTCTTATTGTGCTGAACAAGGTGTTTCAAGATTTTGATTGTGTGCATTAAATCCTGCAATGTGACTAATATATGAGTAATGTACCTTGTATTAGTATGCCAAAATGAATTCAATGCAATGAAAGGATGACTGATAATCTGAGTTTGTTTAGCCTATGGATCATAATTCACATAGCTTGCAACTACCTTTTAAGAATTAAGTTACATATGTAGCTACAGCCGCCTTTTTTTATACCCTCCATTAACACATTCCACAAAACATGTAGGAGAATAAATAGAGTTACACAACTACTTGTATGCAGAAGTGCTACTCAGTGGCTTAACTCGTTCATCTTTTCCCCACTACCCACCACCCGTGGAAAAGTGCTGCCGTTGGATGAAAGCTAATTAGCCACAGTATATCTATTCAAATAAGAGCTCCTGTTCATTACTGTACAGTACTAGTGTTTCCTACAGGGAGCTATGTGTAGAATTATGACCCATCGAATAAGTTTACTACTTCGCTAATGTTGTATGCTATTCTTGGTTTTAACGTAAAGCGATTTTATAAAGACCTTTTTATAAAACTATTGAGCGATTTTAT
>OX421453.1:36383390-36390890 GCA_949126865.1 Montipora capitata | reverse complement strand
AGTATTTCCATCCTTGCGAACCTTAAAGGGAACCTCCACTAAAACAAGAATTTAATTTTAAAATATTGAACATAATGTTTACAATCAAAGAGCTTTTGTTTTGAAACAATAGGGTAACCATGCACATCACAATCATTCAAAATGGCACCACCCGGGAAATTTGAAAACCATAACAAGGGGTCTATCTGCATGTACCGGAAAGCATTGTATTTTTGGTCTCTTGGGATTAGTTTTCATTTCGATTTTTTTTTTCTGTCTTTCGTTTCTTTTGTTTTACGTAATCTGTGCTCCGGTACCTGCAGAAGGAACCAAAACAAGCGTTTGTGAAATTTGTTTATTTCGGATACAAAGTCGCTCCCATTAGAAAAAGTTCGAACAATTTTGATGGTAAGCATTATGTTCAGTATATATCTTGTTTTAGTGGAGGTTTCCTTTCACAACAGAAGACAAAAATAGTGGGTACTTCAAGATCTACGACGCCAGAGACGTCAACAAACCCGTCTCCACAAAATATAACTTTGCGCATTTGTAATTACTCCTCTAAATAAATAAATAAATAAATAAACAAATAAATTGATACGAGCGGTTTCAGAAATGGAGGAGACAAACTGCATCATTACTTTTAATCTTTCACTTTTTTTTAAAAGGGATGTTAAGCATTCGTCAGAGAGGATAAACTATACACTTCATTATTTGTATTTAAATTCTGGTTTGGGCAAATTTGGACACCTTGAAGGGACGCCATGTTTGTATCGAATCCTTCAAAAACAGCCCCACAGTGCAATTCGAAACAAATGCAATCCAGTCGTCCCCTTGCGACTCATAATCGTTTGCGCATTGCAAAATAATGGAGGGAAGGTTTTCGGAGGATATGGAGATAAATTGGCGACAAAGACGAGCATTGTTCAAAGGAAGCTCGACTTGGTTTATTTGGGATCGAAGATCAGGAACTTCCCGGTCCTGGCGCTTCAAGAAAAACGCTTCCTTTTGCAAGGACTGGTATAAGAAATGTATGTCTTGTTTTTGTTTACTTCGTGAAGTCGTTTATGCGTCAAACCCAAACCAGAAAATAGTTCCATTAGAATCGAAATCGATTCTCCTATGGAAAAGTCTGGGACACCAACATCTCTTACGTTTTTTGTTATTGGCACAGAGAGACCAAGGTGGCCACGAGGAAGCATTTAAGGACGGTGCGTACTAATTCAAAGGTATTTTTGCCCAGTTTACTGAATATGCGGGAAATGCAGATCTTAACAAGTGTTATTGAAATCCAAGAAGGAAATTAGGGGTAACCACGCATTTTTCGAAGATAATTAATCAACAACATTTGTAAAAGCTTTAAAATACAAAGCAATGTATGGCGTTCTTTTCCAAATTGAAGCTTAATTATCTCTGAAAAATGCGCTCGACCCCCAATTTTCTTTTGGATACCAAGAGCACTTGCTAAATTCTGCTTTCTCCGCATAGTTTTGAACCGGGCAAAAATATCCCTGTATTAGTAAGCACTACTCATAGGAAATCCGAGTATCTCGAGATGCGCAGAACGTATGCGCAAAAACAACAGTAGGTACCATCCTTAAAACGAAGGACAAAGAAAATCTCTGCTTAACAAATGCTGATTTTTCACCGCATCAAAAAAGGATTTAGAAGAAATGATGCAAATATTTTGAAGGGAGTGGTGGCGATGAAAATACTGACAAGTTCGCCTACATCATATTGTTTATTTATTCTTTGACGCATCGATAAATATTGAATTTTGAATATTCAATTTAACTTCTATGATTTATTCACTGAATCTGTAGTTACCATAACATAAACATGTTCGTTAATTTTTAAAGTGCATAAATTATAGGTAGTTGCTGTTCCACTCCAACTTAATCAGTTACTACTAAGCGTATTTTCGTTGAATGCAGCTGTTTATTTTCACTTGAAGAGCAGATTTTAGGGGACACATTTTGACGTTAATTGTCTTTTATTCCTAGTCACGAGTGATGTGACTGGAATGGATACTCCATCAAGTACCAAACGATCTTAAGTTTAAATATTGTTAAAGCCTAGTTTTCATATGTCGGGAAAATCCCAGACAATCAGGGATTTCGCAGTTTCCCGACCGTCCCAGATTTTGCCGACATATCGGAAAATCGCCAGATGCTTGTCCAGATTCTCCCGATAGTGATTTTGGCGGAAAATGGAAAGTGCGCCAAAAATTGAAACTTGCAATTTACAGGATTGGTAACGAGCTAAGAACCATCGCCGACGTCCCTGAAAGTACAAATTTGAGTTTTCATATGTCGGGAATGATCGCCGACGATCGCAAAAATCTGGGACACGTCGGGAAAATAGAAACGCTTTCTATTTTCCCGATTCGTCCCCGACCATCCCAGATTATCGGGGATGTCTACGATTTATGGTTTTCATTAGTCGGCAAAATCTGGGATGGTCGGGGAATTGCGAAATCCCCGATCGTCTGGGATTTTCCCGACATATGAAAACTAGGCTTAAGTTTAAATGCAGTGTGCGGACGGCGGGTCTAATCTGCAGGTCCCAGGTCGCAGGTCGCAGGTCGCGGGTTGCAGGTCATTGTTTCACCAATACAGAAAGGATCCTAAACATACATAAAAGCTAACCTTAGGCCTAAAAACGTTTGTATAGGCCTAACTAGGCCTAAAGATAGCTTTTAAAAATGTTTAGGATACGTTCTGTTTTGGTGAAACAATGACCTGCAACCCGCGACCTGCGACCTGCAGATTAGACCCGCCGTCCGCACACTATAATAGCCAACTGGTTTGCCTCCGGCTAGTTGGGATTCTTAACAGTTGTTGTTGAATGTTCTGTTCTGTCGTGATTGTGTTTCAGTGGCCCTGAAAAGCCCATATGGTTTCACCAGAACAATTTATGAAAGCTAACCATTCCGAGTCGGCGCTTAGACCTAATCACTAGAGATCAGTACCTAGCCCAGCAGGTTTTCTCGGCCTAAAGAGAGTGTTGTTTGTCTGCCAAAGCCGGTTAACACTCAGGAGCCGGTTGCTCGAAGCTTGGTTAGAGCTAACCATTGGTTAAAAGGTATCAAATCCTATAGGTTTCCATGGTATTTAACGCCAGTTAGCGCTAAACATACTTCAAGCAACCCGGGCCAGGTTGTCAGGTATTGCCACGTGACGTCAGCAAATGTTACACCTGCATATGTGTCAAGAAGTGTCTCAACTTACCTTCGAGTATTCATTCGTATAGGTAATCAAAGGGTGACGAGTTAAATTAGGGAATAATTTCACGTGCGTTTAGTCCTGAAACAAATAATCTCCCTCGCCTAAAGGTTCGGCAAATTATTTGATTTAGGACTATACGCACGTGAAATTATTCCCTAACTTTCGCCAGTCACCATTTTTTCCCTAAGTTTACGAGTATACCATTTGATTAGCTATTAATATCATTGGTGACAAATTACTCTCTAATTTTCAAACTTGGATGTCATTTTGGCACTGTAGAAGAATTTACAATGGCAACATTGTAATTTCACATGGGCTGAAATTTTATGCCAAAATTAAGAAGTAATTTGTCATCCGTGTTATTATGTGCAATGATCATACGAATTTGCTGACAGAAGACATCCTGCTATAAGGATTTTCACAATACGTCATCTCCGCCAAAAGATCTCTCATTAACTCCCTTTAGCTTGTTCGTCCACCAGCAATTGAACATTTCATCATTGTTATTAATTTTGTGTGTCTTTAGAGATTGGTTTCATATATTGTTGCTAATAACGCAAACGCTAAACGAGGATTTCCCTATAAAGAGAATCGTGATTGGGGCACTGTTGTTTCCGCCTTACCATGTCTCAGCAATTCAGAGTAAATGTATTTTTCATACTTGAAATTACTCAGCAATGCGACGTTAAAACTGAACCGAATAGTTTGTCGGATAGCTTCCTTATCTGCCCTCAGAAAACCTCATTCTCTTAATCAGTAAGAACTAGTATGGTTTTGTCATCTACGACAGACAACGGCGACGAAAACGTGACAACAAAATACTGTAAGTCTTTCGCGATTATTCCATCACGTTCACGTCACACAACATGGACAAGGTATCCTAACAATAAATTGGGACGAACGATTTTAGAGAAAATAGAGAAAAAAAGGTTCACTTTTCTCACGTCGTTAAAACTTCAAATTTGGTGATTTTAGGTCGCTGTTATGCAGAGAACCGCAAAAACATGAGATCACTTAACCGAACGTGCAACACAATCATTTCTGCTGATTTGACCAATGAAAATATTGTTTGGTTGCGTTGTCGTATCTGATGCCGTAGCCACTGTCAAACAATAAAAATTGCAGCTACGTTTATTTGAATAAATTACTCTGCCTTGCTGAATAGCAAAGATTATAGATAAGATTATTTAAGGAAATTGATTCGCCTCATAAGTTGCGGTTCTTTTAATGTTACGTTCTCTTGAATAGGTTAGCGTTTTTACGCTAAATTAGGGGATATTGAAAACGTTATTGGTTTCGCTCTTACTGGCTGAATTACAGCAACAGAGTTAATTGGCTCTTGTGAGAATCTGGCTCCTAAGGCTATGTTTATTCTTTAGTAGTTACGATCAGAATGTATCTTCTCCAAAGGCGTTTAAAAAGGTTTAATTTAGTCTCCTTATACCTAGTGGTGAAAGGTAAATTGGTGCAAGTAGAAATCGTACAGCAGACTTACAGCTGTCCTGGGACAGTACTTTTTTCACGCGCGTTATTTTATGTACCAGGAGGAGCATTAAGCCCGTCTCCCTTTCTGTGTTGTCCTTTATTTTGACTCTGTCATGAAACAGTCTTCAAACATTATTTTCTGGAAACGTCTTGACGTAGAATATACTTTAGACTCTGGTATTATGTTCTTTATAGATTTTATAATTCTGATTTTGTACGGTGTTAACGGAACCTTAACGAAACCTACGTGGAAATCTTAGTGAAAGATCATTTTGAGCGAATAGTTGCCTCGAAGGAAAATGTTCTTATGTAGGTACTGCGCAAGCGTATTTCGCTTGGCAGGTGTTACTTGACGCATGATTGACATAGGCTTGAATGGTCGACTCTCGTTAAAATAAAAATACTGTAATTATACCATAAAAAGTAGTTGTAGTTTAGTTTTACGGTCCTTGAGTTGTACAGTAGTAGAGAAGTCATGTTGTTGTTGTTACGGTTGGCTGGTAAGACAAAAGGGCCTATTGCCAAAGAAGAGTGTTGGAGTCACTTCTCTCCCTGAAGAAGTCCTTCAACACCGAGTCTTAAACCCCTGAGTTTCCACCAACAACGCAAGCATAAGTACAAGCAACATACGCAAGATCTGAATGTTAATTCTCCTAAAAATAAAACTGACTTCCATACATTACTTTTTATGTCAGTTATAGGAATTTGAAGCTATATCAAGGCAAAAAAACCCTGGTGATAAATTTCTTTATTCTCGCCACCAGTCTGCTTAACAATGTATTTAGCTTGTGAGGAGAAAATTTATATCAATCACCCTTGGAAATTAAAGGATCAGATAAAGGGCACTGATCAACGACAATTTAATGCACATGCGTACGTTGCTCACGCATGCGTCATCGTCATTGAAAACCAACCTCAAAATAGTTGCCTTTTAGTCAAAGAAACAAAATGAAAACCAACAACAAAAACACGAAGATATTGAATTAGTGTAGGCGATGGTTCAGCTCGTTGTTTTAGGTCAATGTGATTATCAACCAACCGTGTCCGTCCGTATTGAAACAACACTCATTCGTTTGATTTTTTCCAGCATTGTAAGAGCCTCCCCCTCCCCCACAGGATTCGGCTACTCCTTTCCCGCTACCTCCCCCAGAGTAACCTCCACCACCTCCCCCACCCCCTCCAGATCCGTAAGCCCCACCACCTCCTCCAAATCCTCCAAAAGCATTGTTTGTTTGACCTCTTCCACCGTCTCCTCCCTGACGAAATCCTTTACCTCCTTCTCCGCCTTTTCCCATTGTACCACCAAAGTAAGTTGAACTTCTTCCGCTGGAATAAAATCCCCCGCCGCCGCCACCTGCAAAAGCCAACAAACGTATTTGACAAGTACTTAGCGGATTTTGTCTCCCAAAAATACCACACTTAAAAATACGGTGTGTTTCATAACACATGTTGTGTGTTTTAAAACTCATCAAGGCGTGTTGTTTTAACACACCTTTTCGTTGTTTAACTTCCCTTGTTAATAAAGCACACCATGGTGTGTGAGAAAACACAACAAGGTGTGTGTGATTTAACACTCCTTGCGTGTATTTTGGAATTCACCACAAGTGATTTTTTTTGCTTAAATTTAACAATTTAATTTTTTGGTTCTTTTAAGATGGCCAAAAAAGTGATTTGGTGACGAAAGATTCGAGAAATGTCGGCAATCGTTATCAAAACCAACATGGCGAATGTCAGAAAATTAATATATCGACTTCGCTAGCGTGATGAATTTCTTCAACAGTCTACAAAACTGATAATTTTCTTCACGCTACGAAATTTTCAACCAACTTCACAAGGGAAACTCAGCTTTGGGAAAGCCATTCTGCGCTCTTTTAGTCTGCGCTCTTGTATTCTGAGCTCTATTAGGACTTAAGTTAGTTTTTCACTCAGTCCGAGTTCTTGATAAAAAAGGCCCTTATTTATGTTGGGTCTTTTATTATTACAGTGTATGGTTAGATTATTTGGCATCAAAGTGAGTACAATGCAATTCACTTTACCTGAGTAACTACCGTCAGTAGTATCAGCACCGAGTCCACCACTTCCTCCTATCCAGGACTGGTACCCAGTGTTACCTGATGTTGTCGTAGATGCATCACATCCTGAATGCCTTGAAGTCACCGATTCGACGCCCCCTCCCCCTCCAGCTACTATCAAAGATGTGTTCGTTCCTCTGACTACAAACGTACCTCCACCACCCCCTGAGGCGAAACCGTTATAGTTAATACCACCTTCTTGAGCAACGAGTATCTGAATGGTTTCACCTTTTATTAAGCTAAACGTTCCTATCATCCTAGCTCCTCTTCCCCGATACTGTTGACTATTAAGGAATGTATCGTATCCCCCGGCAGCTCCAATTGCTTCAATTCGGTAGTCACCAGTGAACGGAACTGTCCACCGCTGTACACCGCTGACCACTGTAACTTGACTGTCATGGTCTTTGCCTCTGTAATAACTGCCCAATGAAGTTGGACCCAGTCTCCCACTTGCACCAAGAGTCGTAAACACGGCCTTAAATCCTAAATAATTGAAGGAAACGAATATTACAGAAGCCAATTCCTCCTCTCTCCTCCTCAGCCCAATCCTCGCTCTCTGGTCAGTAGGAAGATAAAGGAACGATGACTTCTAAGGCAATCAAAACACCACGTCAAAAGATAACTTTGCGATAACTCAATTTCGCGGGTGCTTCATCTTGTTCACCCATTTACAATACGGGCAAAGTATCGTAGAACTAAATTTCCACGAACTGTTTTGAAGTAAAGGTGGAGAATGA